>BFEA01000016.1:1179978-1195670 GCA_003427395.1 Chara braunii | reverse complement strand
GGGCTCAACCGCGGAATTGAACTCCGCGTTTGTGCGCATTTATTGAACTCGCGTTCAGACCGTTCAATTTTTGAATGGGAAACGTGCGTTCCCGCTCAATGAACGCTTTGTTTCATAGCAGGTAGTTACCTGGGCTTGACTCGAAATCTCAGAGCCATCGACCAGGCGTGACCTTCACTTAGGGCCGGCCTCTTTCCTTCTGCCTCTGCCCCCTGCAAGGAACATGAGCGAGAGTGATAGACAGAATTCCAAATTGCAAGGTCACACTGTAGCCCAGATAGTCGTGTACGAAGCAGAAAGCACAATGCACCAAGTTATCAGCCAAGTAAGAGCAAAACAATGAACTCAAATGTCAATGTCAACACTCTTTGTCCGCACCAACACAGTATCCAATGTCGCTCTTCTCTATTGGCGCTCAGCGCCCAGCCTATCTACTCAACATCTATACTAGCCTATACTACGTTCATGCAACGGAATCACTTTGTGGCGAAGACCAATATACGTGACGACGTCGCCAATGCAGACTGCCAGCATACACCAGGTACGTGTCTCGCTCTCCTCTCACATCACCCCTTGACTTCCCAGAGTGTGCATCCCCAGCACCCAAAGACCACTATCACCATCACCAGCCTTCGCTGAGCAAGCTCGGCTATGGCTGCTCAGCGCCCGCTGCACCAGCAGCGCCTCACACCATAATGCGCCCGCGTGCGCCTCTTGCAGCCCCTGGCTTACCAGCAGCCTTCAGCGCTCAAACCAGCAGCGCTGCCGCCAGCAAGCACACGGCCAGAATCCCCACTTGGCTGTCGTGCCCACTTTCCTTTATGGAAAGTGAGCTCTGCGTTGTCGAGCTCTGGGCCTGGCTGGATGAGTTTCCAGTAGCTTCCAGTCGGGCCCCAGTCTCTGCGCCCCGGCCCTCAGTTAGTGTTACGGTCCTGGGCCCTTTACAGTTAGGCACGCCCAGGTAGCCCACGGGGCTACAAGTGTTCGCCACGATTGCATTGGCTGTAGGCAGTGTGTGGCGAAGATGCTGCATTCTCATTGGCCCACAGCCATTCTGTGATGTGCCGGCCTCTGGTGGCTCACTCCCAGGGCCTCAACTGTACGTGCCCTGGGCTCAACTGCCTCTCGAGCTGCTGCTTCCGAAAGAAGGCAGGAGAAAGGCTCATGTTGCCCTGTTACCAACTGCCGTGCTGCAACTGTCTGATACGCCATGCAGAATTGACCATATAGGCCTCACGTAAATATTCCCTTTTCATTTAGGGCGGGCACAAGTCTGTACGTGGCCTCAGCCGAGATGTGGGTTGAGCCCTAGAAGGGTCACTGCAAAGCTTCAGACCCGCTGCGAAGATTCAGGCCCGCATATATATTTCAACAGCCCTGTAGCGTGATCACATTGGCCTGTACCCAGGCCTTGGCACATATTGGCATGCCCGCCTTCACTTAGGGCGGGCAAGGCCTTTCCAGCACTGCCGAGGGGTCAAATCCTCGCAGTTCACTTGGGACTGAGCAACATTTTCACAGGCGGCCCTTTTGGGGCTCATGAAAATGTATGCATCTGTTAGGCTGTTAACCTTTTGTCACTTTTTTATGGAGGTTTGTTTTGTTTCATAAGCTCATTTCTCAATCTTGGTGCCTTGTGTTGGTGTGGACAGGTATGTGAAGTTTGGAGATCTATCACCAAAGAGTGATGTTTACTCCTTTGGAGTTGTGCTTCTGGAGCTGTTGACGGGCCTGCAAGCTCTTAATATGATGTCGACGCAAAGCTTTCCAACCTCCGGCTCCAGTTTCGAGCACCGAAAAGCTCTCACAGATTTGGTGAGTGATGGACTACAACTATCCTTACACCAACCTCTGGACCCTTGCGTCGCCCACAACTCCGAGGTCGTGCCATGCTCACTACCGCCATCAGAAGGCCCATGGTATATAGGCCCTCCCAGAATGAGAGCTGCGTGTATTGTGATGAGGACCTTCTGATGATGGCAAGAGTTCATAAGATGCCTATCCCGGAAAAAAACAACAGAAGGTAGGAATGCTGAAAACCACAAAGATGAGTTGGAACTTCTCAGAAGGTGATTTTCAAGCGTCAAAAATCAGAAAGCAGCATGTTGACAGTTATGATGCCTGTTGCAGATTGACACTGCCATGGTCTGTACCGTGACACTGCAGAGTTTGATCCAGGTAGATTCTGATCAGGCCAGTCTTGAGATTCCCTGAGGGTAGGTCTGTCCTTTGCCAAAGTTAAATTGTAGAATTTAATGTCACTAAGAAAATCTGGCGATTGGTGAGAGATTCAGGGTGGCTAACCAGCTAGCAGACACTGACCGATCGGCCTGCATGAGCTGGTAGGGGATGCAAAGGCGACCCTATTCACTGTTCAGATCTTGATTCTATGGATTTCACCGTTGCAAAGTAAAAGAGTAGTCCCGTGCAGTTTCCCCTTTGAGCTGCGACTGCTGTCTCTTGTCGATCGAGCAATGCTCAGCTGAATTGATGACGGGCCAAAAGCGTTATTTACAGCAACTCGAGCAGTACTTAGCTGAATTTTATCTAAACATGAGCAGGTAGAAATTTGTGTGAAGTCGAATGGGTGAGTGTTGTTAAGATGTGATTGTTTCTTCTTTCTTTTTTGAAATCTGTGATTCTGTGTTGTGAAAATTTCATTCTTGCCACTAAGAATCTGTCAAAGGTCGTCTTTGTGTTACTTGGAAAATGTGTTATTCACATTTGTTGCTTTGCCAAATCAGTTATGCTGCTACAAATTTACTCCCAGCTCTATCTGCGATGAACTGAGTTCAAAACTCCCCGCAGACAGAGACCAGGGTCGCAACTTTTGGTCCAAGTCAAGATTCAAGGGCCAAAAGTCTTGTCTCTCCTCATAGAGGAGGCGAGTCCTGGGGTCAACAGGTACAGAGTCCAAGGTCAAACAAGTCTGTGCCCCTGACTCCTGGAAAAGCAATAGTCAGCCCCAACCCTGGAAAAGCAGACTGGGGGTCGGAGATTTCTCATCAGTCAACAACAGGCACAGGTCTGATGCACAATCAAAGGCTGTCTGCATTTGTTCCAGAAGTCTCCAAGGCCTACTGGGTCCAGGCACATTGAGGTCGAAAGCAAATCTGGCCCACCCAGATCAAGAAATCTGCACCGTCAGAGGCGGCAAGCTGAGGCAGGCCCTAGCCAGTCAACTCTACAAGGCCAGCCCCAGCTGCTCATTCATTCTGCCTTCCATAAGCCGGTGGCCAGAGTGCTTTTCGTTGAGGTAGAGCGGAGAGTGAGGCTGGCACCAAAGAGTGGAAGACAGCGCTGATCCAGGAAGCGGAGAGAGAGTGGTAGCGTTGGCTAGGAAGTCCGCCTGGCTCCGTAGCTGTAACTTAGAGCTAGGGTGAGGAAGAGGATAATCAGGACTGCGGAGAGAAGGGAGAGTGTGGAGGAGTGGGAAAGCTCTATCTTGTCAAACAGTCTCACATCAGGCACACAATGATGTCCAGCATGCAGTAGCCCTGGTCAATTCTTTCGCATACTGGTACGGGCAATGGTTTGACCCGCTCCGTGAGTCCTCCCCAATTACGTCCAACAGGATTGCTGCAGGAGTCAGGTCGTTGAATGACAGGGGGTATGCACCTCTTCAGTTGTCCATTCATCCTACCTTTCACGCCATCCCCTTGTCGTGGGAGTAGTTCAGTTTGAGCTTCTTCCCCTACTAGTCCTGTTGCCCTTACATGTTATTCCATGCTTGGTGTGTCTTTAACAGCCATGCAGGCTCCTCTTTCTCATCGTTTTCCCTACGATTCTGATGTTTGTAACTTCAGCAGCAGTTGGACTGCTCTGGATCTGACATCTGTGATGGGGACTTTGAGAGGTGTACAAATCTATAGATGGCAATCTGCTGCAAGAAGTGGTATCTGTTTCATCTCTCTACCCATTTGGACAGTCCCGCATATACTCGCCCTCATGAATCCGTTGCTGATGTCCCTCACAGCCATGCAAGATGGAATCACCATTGGGGTTACACCCAAGCTGATACCCTATCTTACCTTTACTATATGCTCAAAGCTCACAAATATCCTCCAGCTCTTCGCACCATTCTTGGAGTCACAACACAAAATAATATTATTCAAATAATTATTGTTCCCCCGCACACTCGCCCTCGTCCAACAATTCACCCCATTCATCAATAGCCTCCTCACAAAGCATTGGCTGGTGCAGCGACTACTTCGCCGTATTGCAGCACTGCTTTGCGAGGAGTGATCTCTTCTCTTCACTAGAAAGACGCTGAGCTTTATGAACAGGTTTGTGTTCGACGATGCTGGATTGTGCAGAGTGCCAACGAAGTAGCGATGCACCGTCTCTTCGTGGCCTCTCTCCTCGCACTGTTGATTTTACCACAATGCATACCAATCTTCCTTGTGACAGGATTCTGATTAATGGGGTAAAATCTGTTGATGAAGCCCATGTGCGAGGAAAATGAGCGATAGCGAAATGACAGAAATCCGAATTGCACAATCACATTGAAAGCCAGCAAGTCCAACCAGAAAGCAGAAATGCACTGATATTGCACCAACGGAGAACCAAAGCACTGAATCCGAATGTCAATGAGAGCATACTCTCGCCACCACCAACATATGTATCCAGATTCCTTCCTTCTACTTGGCGCTCAGCTCCCAGACTACCACTACACAGCTACTAGCAGCCTACAAATTGACAATGCATCCCATTGACGGCAGCAGCAGAACCGAAGTATGTGAAGATGTCGACCCTTGTAGACCATCGCCAAGACCAGGTACATTCCCTCACATCATCAACCTCATCTCCCTCTCTCTCTCTTTTTCACCCTCGACTTTCCCACCCACGTCACCCTCATGCACGAAGACCACCACCACCGCTGACTAAGTCCAAGCCCCAGCCCTCAGCAGCGCCCTGTACCCTCTCGATGCCCGCACATGCCCGCACCTAGCGCTAGTGCAGCAAGCAGCCCACGAGTCTACGCTCCAGCAGCGCTGCTGCCCGCAAGTGCAAGTGCCTGAATGCCGACCTCGGAGCCTGGCCCTTTCCTATATGGAAAGTGGCAGAAGAGTCCCCGCCCGCTTGTCCCATGAGGCCGAGTTTCCAGTAGCTTCAGTCTCGGCCAAAGTGTCTACGCCCAGGCCTGTTCAGACAGTGGCCCGGGACCGAATTGGTTAGGCATGCCCAACCACCCAGATACAAATGTGTGGTGCTCCCTGTATCGACCACGTTGCTGGAAGAGCCTGGAAGGCTCTCGCATATTTCTGATTCTCACGAGCCTGGAAGGCTCTCACCAACTGGCGCGTGGCAAATGTCTGGCACCCACCAAGATTTGCAAAAATTGACGAGTTCAGGGCACATTGACATTCAGGGGGCTCATCTTCACTTAGGGCGGGCACGCGCCTGCTGTAGGAGGGGAAAACCCTCGCACATGCTTATGCCCTTCCGCATATTCGCACTCGTTCATGCTGCATGCCCTGAGCATTAATTTGAGGACCTCATTGTGGGCAATGGACAACTAATTCAGGCCTGGATACCCTTTCTGCTTCTCAGATTCTCCAGCATCTTCGGAAACAAATTATCAATATCGTGCAAACACTTTTCTGCACACTGGAGACGGCATGCTTCGGAAACAAATTATCAATATTCCAATGGGGACAATCGCTGGCCCATAAATTTCTAACCTGATGCGATATTAGGATGAAGCGCACTTTGTTGATGGCATTCATCAGCATGATCTTCAAGCCGCTCAGCAATATGCTTTTTCTTATCGCCTCATTGATGATGTTCTTTCATGGCAGCAATTACCTCCTCCAGTAGAACACTGTGGCCTTGAACGGAAGGAAACTACAGTGACAAATGGCTGGTGCACATTTTTAGGTCTGCATCTACACGTCCGTTTTGATGGCTCGATTTCCATGAGTTTGTTTTTATAAAGCGGTATTCTTTATCCAAGTGCGACCTCCAACACCCCTTCCCATCAACCGGTTGGTGTGGTCATTGGGCAATTGACCAGATTTGAAGAAATCTGTAACAATGGGCGGGACTTTCGAACTGCGGCAAGAACACTTGCTCGTCACATGCTCTCTGGCCATTCCCCACCGACCCTTGCTAAGGGGTGGACCTGCTACATGCGCTCCCGGCAACGCCGCAAATCTGGCTAAATGCTGAAACATCCACCGAGTATCCAATAATGAATGCGTCGGTGCAGACAATCAGCAGCGAAGGAAGTCTAAGACCATGAAGCCTCAATGACTGCGCGCCAGACATCCCAAGCATATAAGATGGGATGACGACACAGTCCTACGCATGTGATGCCTCTATTTCACTGGCTCCGAAGCATGCTGTGATGTCCCTTTATCATCCACTTTCTTCTTTGCCATGACTCTCTCGTCCTGCCCCCATGCTTGCTTATCTGCTGCTACCGCAGTTTCCACTGCTGCCGTTTCTACTGCTGCCGTTTCTACTGCTGCAGTTTTCACTGTGGTAGTTTTACTACTGCTGTTTCCACTGGTGCAGTTCCTACAACAGCTTCCTCTGCTGCAGTTTTCAATACAGCAGTTTCCATTTCTGGAATTCCACATACTGCGCCTTTTGATGGAACAGCTTCCTCTGCTGCAGCTCCGGTGCGCAGAACATCACAGCAATCCACCCCCCTCTCACCTCTTTCCCACCCCCATCTCCAGGCCACAGACGACTGCATTCCTCCTTCCCACCCCCATCTCCTCTATGGTCTCGCTTGCCAACAGACTCTCTGGTTCCCATTGTTCCCATTGTTTCAACCTTCGTTGCCAGAGACATGTTCATCTTCAGTTCGCAACACCACTACTATAATTGTGTATCATCGGTACTTCCAACTCCAGGGACAGTCCCTACTCAGGATGCAGCCCCTAACGTCGAGGGATTGGAACATGATGTGCCCGTATTGCAGTTAACCCCACAAAACATAGACCACATGGGGGATCTGTAAATGGCTGACCAGCATCGTTTGGATGAATCACAAATGTGTGCCCCACCACGTGCAGACCACATGGGTGATCTGCAAATGACTGATCAGCAAACAGCCCAAGACATTCTGGGCTTGCAATATCATCCGGGTGATCTGCAAATTGTTGGCCAGCATCCAGCACACCAGTCTGAGATTCCTGCCAATCTCTGTGGTCTGACGGCAACTAATATATTTCTTCACATTCTCCTACGCATGTTTTATACACCATCAGACGTCCTTGCAGTTGCCCTTCAGCTTGATGCCGATCTTCCCCGCATACAGCCAGAATTGTGATTGTACCAGGGAAAGAGACCTAGCCATTGCTGTCGTACAAGTAGCAATGAGGGACCGCCAACTTGAACTCGCAATGCTCGGGCATGCAAGTGGTTTAATCCTCCATCCCACATCTATGCCTGCATTCTGCACGGACCTGGCTCTTACATGGCCATGCCACTGGGAACTGTGGGACAACGGCACCCTGGTCCATGCCATGACTGATGTTGCTGATTTCTAACATAATGATGCTGTTTTCTTGCCATACCAAACCGTCTGCAATCTCTTTTACGGCGAAGATCATTCCTCTGGCCCCATGCTGTAGCCGGCATTGTCTCTGTCACAATCACTACAATAACATGGTTTCTGCATCCATGTGTCTGGAGGACTGTCCCTGTGTTCCTGACTGCAGGCACCCTCCGCATCTGGACACTGTATGTCCATTTTGCGGACATGGGCACTACACCGAATGCATGGGCTTTTGTGGTGACCATCCTTCCTTCGTGTTGGCCTGCAATCAACATGCCATTTGTCAGGAGTGTATGGTGGGCATGCTCAATGCCAACCATTGTGGCAATTGTTGTACTGAGAATGCTCAGCTAGGTCTTCAATGTGCTCATCCACCTCATCCTTACAATGTGTGTCCTCTCTGTCGTCAAGGACAGACTGATTCTTGAGCCTTTTCTTATCCTCTCCTTTGCTTTCATCTTTATTCCACACTTGTTACTTTCCCTTTGTTGTTCTTTGTTTTGTCTTCTTTCCATCTCTCTTCTCTGTGTTTATCCCCTCCCCCTTTGCTCTGCCTCTTTCTCAGTGTACAAGTGGGCTGTTATGGTGCATGAGGATGCGGGCAGCTCGCACTCAACTTCATCAACATGGCGAGCCTTGTACGTGAGAGGCACGGTGAAGGGGGAGTTAAAAGAAGAATGAGAGAAATGAATGGTTTCAGTGTGCTCTTCATGTTTGTTTCGCAAAGTGCACTCTTTTTGTTCATAGATATGTGACAATATATAGATAGATCATAGATGATAATTTCTTTTTCTCCATTTTCATCTCTAAGAAACCGATTTGTAGCTGATGCAATAAATAATGAAATGGTGGTTGCTGTTGTGGTACTCAACTCCATGTCTTGCATGTGACCGTGTCTTGCATGTGAAGGTTGTTCCCCTTATCAAGGAGATGAAATCTGATAAGGAGGTTGCTCCCATTGTGGATCCTCAACTCCGTGATAATTATGCTGTTTCGGCAGCTTTTAAGGTATGCACTTTTTGCTCTATCTGGATCTCCGTCAGTCTCTTGACTCTCTTCCCTTGGCTTCCCTGCCACATGCCCTGGCCATTTAATGTTTGTGTCGTGTGCAAGCAAAGTGCGTACATGGGATGAACAGCCCACACCACACATTGTGGGCGTGCACCACAAAATTCCTTTAAATGATTTCAGAAACTTTTCACACAAATATGTCATGTAGAAAACAATTCAAGCAACTTTCAGCTGGGGCAATCCCTCACAATCCTATCCCTTAAGCAGCATCGGTCACGGGGGGAAGGTCCATGACAGCGCGCCGGATTCAGGTCGAAGATTTGGTGAGGAGCGGCGGATGAAGGTGATCGAGGGCGGGGGAGTGTGCAGAGGGGTGCATAAACGAGAGGATGCGATCTGGGGGCGGGGCACACAGCTGGTGTTGATGTGGACGAACATCTTGGAGGCGAGCCATCCGATATGCGGACGACTTTTTTTTTGTTTTTGTTTTCCCCGGTTGGCCGTCGTTTCGTGTCCCCCTTCATCCTTTTTCATATCTCGCCCCTGTCGTTTTGTGTCCCCCTTTTTTTTTGTTTTTTCTTCTTTTCCTTCCTTCCTTTTTTCATTTCTTGTGATGAGGCTGAGGCAGAGGCAAGGCAACGAGGCTGGGAGAGAGAGGGAGAGAGTGAGAGCGCACACACACACACTCACTCAACTCGACGCAGACTCAACATGACTCGACGGACGCAGACACCAAGTGGCAAAGTCGCAAAGTTGAAGTCGAGGCAAGTCACACCGGAGCACAAGCACTGAGGCCGCAAACTGAATGCCCGTACTGGGCTTGGGTCCGATCTTAAGTATCGGACTCAAGTTCAGTCCGATGGGCAGAAGTGCAATTTGCCCAGGGCTGAACTGAAAATCGGAAGTTTGAAAATGGGTGCCAGAATGCCGGATGGCGCCAAGTGTCCAAAATCAGAAAAATAAAACAAAGAGAAAAATAGAAATAAGAAAGCAAAGAAAAGAAAATGTGTGCAGTGATCTGCGGGTAGCTTCCCGCGGACCAGGGATCGAGCCCTGGTGTAGTCCGTAACACTATCCCCTCCCTTCCTGGCTGCCAAAAATTATGAAGCAATGCTGAAATCTGTGAAGGACGGGATGGGGCTGATCACTGGTTAACAAGTCGAAGGAAGAGGGGTATAATGTGAGTGGCATGGGCTGCGGGAGTAAGAGGGAACAGGGTTTGGTACCGGTGAGCGGGGTTGTCCTACTGATGAACTAGGGGGGGGTTGCAGGGAACAGGGTAGTCCTACAAATGAACTAAAGGGACGGCAGGGAGCAGGGTAGTCCTACTGATGAACTAAGGCGACTGCATGGTTTGCTATAGGTTAAGGGGGAACGAAGTTCAGGGAACAGGGAACTTCTATTGATGTTCTACTGGGTAAGGGACACGGTGTTCAGGAAAACAGGGTATTGCTAATGATGTTCTACAGGGTTGTCAAAGTCGGGAAGAAAGGGAAAAAAACAAAAAAACAAAAAAAGTTTGTTCAGGATGCAAGGGCTGGTTGTGTCCGACGAAGCAACATCTCATGTGGGAACAAAGTGTCCGAGTGTCTTGAAAGGAGGTCTGCAGCGGTCTTGATCAGGTTTTGGAGTAGGTGGTGGACGTGGTCTTCAGTGGCTGCAACGGGTAGATGTCCAAGAAGCGTAGCAGTAGTCCACATGTCCAAAGTCCAAGTGCTAAGGTGCGTCCAGTACATGAACTGCAATGAGGTCTGATCTGGAAGCAGGTAAGTCGCAGACTGATGCAAGTATCCATGTCGCAAGTTGCTGCTCCAGTAAGTCTGCGAGTCAGGATGCCGGCCGATGAAACAGCATGGAGGCCAAACCAGCTGCATAATCTCCATGAACAGTGAGGCAGCAGGCCATCGTCCTCGTGCGCTTGCCATGAGATCCTTTATCGCCGGCGTCAAGCAGGTCCACAAGCATTGGACAAGAGAGACAAGGTATTGGAGAGGACAGATGGGACAAGGCGAGGCGAAGGTAAGGGCAGATCAGACATTAGGAATCAGGGTCAAGGGGAGGGTGGCTGGGTTCAAGGGTGTGTGTAGAGCAGGGTTGCGAGGGTTTAGCGGGGGTTTATGCCATAGTTATATAGGTATCTAGGACATAGGATTAGCACGATCATAGGCGCGGACAAGTTTCATGGCATTCTTAACATTAGAGAGAGGTTCCCATGTAGCTTCTTCGTCGGGGTATCCGGTCCATTTGACTTTGTATTCAGTGATTGGTTCTGGATGATCAGATACCTGAGTGGTTCGTCGGCCGATGATGGTTTCGACAACGAATTCAGGGCCTGTGGGTAGCATAATTGGTGGAGGTCTAGGATATGGGCGATCGGCGAACTGGGGCGGGGATTCATGGTATTCGTTTAGGTACTCGACGTGGAAGATTGGGTGGACACGACTCATGGCAGGGGGAAGTTGGAGTTTGTAGTTGACGGGGGAGGTTTGTTCAATGATGGGGAAGGGACCGAGCCATTTATTGGAGAGTTTGCCGTGTTCGGGTTCAAAGTGTTTGGCGGAGAGTCAGACTTTGTCCCCTACTTTGAATGACACGTCGGATCTATGTTTGTTAGTCTTGTTGGCTTGTTGTTCTTGGGTTCGTTCAATGGCTTCGGAGGCTTCTCTCAGGAGTTTGTTCATTGTTGCTACCCATTCATTGAGAGAGGGGCAGGGAGTGGGTGGGTTAAGCTGTGAAGGAAGCAAGAAGTCAGAGGGCAAGCGAGGGTGGTAGCCAAGGTCGAGGTAGAATGGAGACATGCCGGTGGAAGGGCAGACGGCGTTGTTGTAGGCAATCTCGGGGGCTGTGAGCAACTGATCCCAATCGTGTTGGTGAGGATGACAATACTTCTGCATGATTCTTTGGAGAGTATCGTTCATCTTCTCTGTTTGTCCATCGGTCTGTGGATGGAATGCAGTGCTATACTTGAGTGTGGTTCCATAGGCCGTGAAGAGGTGTTTCCAGAATTGTGAGAGAAAGCGAGGATCACGGTCACTGATGATGTTCTCAGGGAGGCCGTGATGGCGAGCAACATGGTCGAAGAAGAGTGTGGCGACGTCTTTGGCACTGTACGAGGTCGCGCAAGGGATGAAGTGGGCACGTTTGGTCAAGCGGCAGACAATGACGTAGATGCAATCATGCCCGCGGTCGGTCTTGGGGAGGCCGCACACGAAGTCCATGGAGATGGACTGCCACCGGTGAGTAGGGATGGACAATAATTGGAGCTTGCCGGGTTTGGCCCGGTTCGAGGGGTTGACAGCTTGACATGTGGGGCATGAGCGAATGTATGCTTTGACGTTGGCGAGCAGGGAGGGCCAGTAGAAGTAGCAGGAGATGGTGTCGAAGGTTTTCTGGAAACCGAGGTGTCCTGCGGTCTTGGCGTCGTGGTGCTCTGCCAAGAGTTGAGTACGGAGACCACATGCGTCGGGGATTCAAAGTCGGCGAGTGCCTTTGGTATCGATGTAAAGAAGGTTGTCGTGAAGGCAGTAGTCGGGGTCTGGGTCAAGACCGCGGAGCTTGTTGTAGATGGTGGCGAAGTCTGGGCAAGAGAGGTAGCCTTGGGTGTATCGGTGATGGAGTGATGGGAGGAGTTGGATATGAGTCATGGCGGCAGACTTTCTCGGGGGGCTTGTGGTCGGTTCGTCGAGAGAGGGCATCCGCAACGCGGTTGCTTTTGCCGGAGGTATGGCAAACGGTGAATGTGAACTGGGCAAGGAAGTCTAGCTAGCGGGCTTGGCGTGGAGTGATATCTTTCTTGGAGAGGATGGAGGAGACAATGGTGTTGTCAGTGCGGATGGTGAAGTATTACCCGTCGAGGTACAGGCGCCAGACTGTGAGGGCGTGAATCATGGCGAGGAGTTCCATGGCGAAGGCGATGGGTATTCGTCTTTGTGGGAAGGAGCTTCTTGCTAGCGAAGGCGATGGGTATTCGTCGGGTGGAGCCTCGGGGTGAGTGGGGGAGTTCTTGATGGAGGGGGTGTCGGCGGTGTCACGAGGGAAATGTTGGGACGGTACGGCTCCAATGGCGAAGTCGGAGGCGTCAGTGGTGACATAGAAGTGGCGGGTGGGGTCGGCGATCTTGAGGGCGGGGGCCGTGGTGATGGTTTGTCTGAGTAGATTGAAGGCGTGCTGGCGGCGATCGTTCCAAGTGAAGGGCTCGTCCTTGCGTGTGAGTTCGTGGAGGGGGTAAGAGATCTCGGAAAAGTTGCGAATGAACGGGCGATAGTAGTTGGGTGGGGGGTATTCGACGAGGGTTATTAGCCCGTGGCTATACTGCACCATAATCTATTATACCAGGCTTATTAGAATCCACGCTGCCATATAGTTAAGGGCTTCAGGTCCATCTTTGTGAAGCGTTGATGGAGAACAGACAAAGCAGCCTGCGACACCCATGTCTTCCATGTCTGCCCAGCTGCATCCGCTAACTTTGACCGAATTGGAAGAGTGAAATATGTGTTGTGGATCTGTGGTTATTCTGTGAAGTATTCATGTAGAAGAAATCTGAAGAAATCATTTCAAGCTGTGCTGTGGATCTGTGGTTATTCTGCACGTCTTTGATTCTCAGCAGTGATCTGCTTTTCTTCTTGCACTAATGCATCTGATGTTATGGAAGTGAACACTGACTGGTCTGAATAGCTCGCTGTGGACCCAGAAAGTTCAGAAGTTTGTCCACGCCCTCTTATTTTGTTAAACCTAGAACGGCGAGCGTGCAATTGCCAATCGCCGACTGGGTAGGACTTCAAAGGCTAGACTGCCTGAGACTCTGCCAACGAAAATCTTGATTGGGAAAAAAGAAAAAGTGAGAACATGTGCACAAATGCCGCAAAGTTATGGCGTACCTTGTACGGGAAATATCATGGGCCTTGAGAGCATGGAGGTCAAGGAAGGAGACGGTGAAAAAGTGGTGCAAAGCGAAATGAACTTTGATTGTGAGGTCAATTGATAGTTATAAACAGACGACGGTGTGTGGCCTTGAAACGACATTACTTTTGTGCTGTGCATATTATGAAACAATGCAGGCAACTTCGAGGAGGCTGTATGGGGGTATTGGGGGGGAATGTGGATGAGTATCATGTCATGTAATGCTTTGCGTATAAGGGCTGACTGAGCGCGAAGGTGTTGCGCCATGCTCTCTGCGTGTATGGGGAGGAGGAGGGACAGTATCACTGAGTAACATGCTATGTTTTCCGGCGTAAGTGAAGGGATAGAGAGGGCTCTGGCACCAGAACACAATTCCCTCCAGTGGCAATTGACAGGGCTCTCTAAGGTGTTACAATTTTCTTTTCTGTACCTATATGGGGAAGGACAAAGGTCGTGTCAAGTGGCTGCACAGCGTATAGAGAGGGATTGTCAATGGGCATCACAACATGTTTTTGCCATGTAGGAGTCGGTACGAGGAGTGTAGAGTGGCATCGTTGTATGCTTTCCGTGTTTTTGAAGGAACAAGGGGGGAACCCCATCGGCTTCCACTCTCACTGAGTCCTCCCCACTTATTATTTTGTTCAGGAAACCACCAGTGCGGCCGAGCTCAGTTTGGCGAACCTGAAATTCTCCAATTGAGTACTCGTCGTTGTCCGACGACAGGGACGTCGCCACATAAATAGCGCAGCCTCCATGTGCAAGGTTGTAACTTTCAGAGAGGGGAGTTGCACTGGTAACTTTCACTTTGAAGTTTGATCATACACGCTAGTTGTGTTGTGACCGCCATCACCCCAATCAATCAATGCCCCCAGCATATATGTACATAAAGCATCTTGTCTTGTGATTAATGACCTCCTGGCCTCTAACAAGCGTGTAAAGCATTTTCCCATTGCAGTCTCTATAGTAAGGCATCAAGTGAGACGTTCCCGTTCCGCCCGTTCGCATATATCGCAATCGCGAGCCGAACTCCCACTTTCCCCAGCGAACCTCGCCCCCTGCTTCCAAGACACCTGACATGCTAGCGAAGCTTCTTGCCGCCCTGTGACCCCCCTTATCCTGTAACCTCAGGATATTGAAAACCCCTTCAACGCTGCCAGGCAGTTTGTCACTGGGCAGTTCAGAAGGTGGTCCATCATTTGCATTGCAAGGCAGCTCATTGTGAGGGTGATGCTGATTTGGAAATTTCCAGGCCCTACTGCTGCTCAAGAGGTGAATTGGCTGGTTCGTGTGCAGTTGATAAAACCGGGAATGCCTTTTTCCCCCTTTGCGGTGCAGGAAGTTTTGGACTCCAGGAAATTCGTCTCACTTTCAATGACCAGCTTTTTTGCCTGGCAGGCTGTGGCAGCCAATCTTGAAGTCCGGTGATTGGTTTCACTAAAAATAGCCTAAACGTAGGATCCTGAAAAACAACCCGGCTGCTACCTCAAGAATTCTCACATCTTATCCCTGTACTGTCCTTCAATCCTTTTTTTTTTCCTTTTTTTTTTTCAAACCACTAAACTTGACTAAAGTACCTTTGCCGCTTCAGAAATGAGGGAAAACGCCAGTCCCCGAAGAATTCGGAGGCTGGGCCCCGCATTTGGTTTCCATTCTCTAAGTCTAGCCCTTAGAAAAGGAAGCAGATCATTGCCACGTGCAATTTGGAGATGAAGAGTGGTGAGTTCAGCCACAAGGCCCCTCGACCTAGCTGGAAGCTCTTCAGCATCATCATTGCTGCTGAGTTGGGATTGGCTCCATCTTTTCAGTAAGAAAGATGTCATGGGGGAAAAAAGCATGGTCACTTTTGCCACATCATGTGAGTCTGACTTGTCTTTGCGTTTGCTGTTTTTTTTTCTTGCAGCTTGCTCATCTGGCCGCTCAGTGCTTATCAGACAGTCCACATGAACGCCCAGACATGAAGCGGATCGTTTACATCTTGGATGAAATTCTGAAGCTTTCTCAGGATGGCCCTGAAGCCTCTGAGACATTGGATATGCAGAGCATCACGGATTCTCTTGCTCGATAGCAACATGGTCAGATCGTGCTGCGGGAGTCATCTCGGCGATACAGCGCCCGTCATGCCCACACCTCAGCTTTTCGCCTAGCATCATGCATGCATGACTCAGCTCTTCCATCAACCACCTCAGCTTTCCTCCTAGCATCAGTGCAGTGTGCATCTTGTTCCCCCCCCCCCCCCCCCCCCCCCCCCCCCCCCCCCCCCCCCCCCCCCCCC
>BFEA01000016.1:1143144-1168514 GCA_003427395.1 Chara braunii | reverse complement strand
CCCTTGCACAGACTCACACCACCTTTCAGGATGTGCATCGCAGACAGGCTGTCCTCCAAAGCCGTCACAGGGAAGACGGGTCGTTGTCACGACCCCCCCAAGCCTCGCGAGGGCTATTGGGTCTCCTTGGGCCCCGGCTCGCCATCACACCCACTAGCAGCTGAAGGACAGCGTTGCCTTCTGTCATGGCAGTGGCCACTGTCCCGATCTGCGTGGCCATGTCACCGAGCCTCCCTGCCACCATTGTTGCCCCCGCTGTCTGTGCTTCTGCTATCGTCGCTGCCGCCCTGTCCAGCCCGTCGACGTACACCCGCGTTGATTTTGCAAGTGCAACACTCATCCCTGACATGGACGAAGGCCCATCCCCATCGTTCACCCTCCAACTGGACGTGCGTCTCGTCTTACCGGCGCTGGCGTTGCCATCAGATCACTCCCAATCCGAACCTCCTCTGTCACTTGATCCTCTCGCCGAACTGTCCCCGTCCTTCGCATTGAGAGAGTCCGAGTTCAGCGTGTTGTCACAGGTCCCCGACGGCTTTTGCAGAATCCAGTCCATCTCCGCCCACAACCTCCGATCGAAGTTGGCGTACAGCCCCTCCGCCTCCCTCTCTTCTACTGTCATGTCGAAGTATCCTGACTTCCCAGACCGACCCACCTTGTCTGCGAGCACCTTCAACTTCTGCCCCAACGCGAACCACTTCTTCTGGCAGTCTTCCGCAGATCAATTCCACCCTTCATCCCTCATCCGACGGGCAATCCACTCCCATCTTTCCCCATGCTTCTTCAGCTTGTGCACACTCGACGCATCCGCCATAAGAGCGTCGTCTTCGCGCTGGATCCTAGCAAGAGCCAAGCACTCTTCTAGCGACCATTGAACTTTTTTTTGTGTGGGAGGAGCTTGCGCACCTGCCCTGCCACGAACGCCTCCTGCATCCGTGCCCTGCATGACAATGCTTCCATCCGCGCAGCCTCCGGCCTGTGCTGACGTGGACGTTGCAGCTGGAGGACGGCCACGTCTGCGGCCAGTCGGCCCTATGCCTGCCCCGGCTCCTGTGGTGGGGGCAAATGGAGATGGTTGTTGGAGCACCGCCGCGTCAGGCACATTGCTAGCATCTGCCCGCTGCCCCTGCGCGGGCGTTGCATGGCCACTTCTCTCCGCCGCTGGTCGAGAAGGATTGGAAGTGTCAACAGTCGGCACATGTCCCCCGCCGCATTGTTCATAGCATCCAAATTCGTGACTTGCGTCACCACACCTCCCCTTTGCAGCGTTGYCRTSCTCCCGCTCATGATCTGCTCGGCGATCACCGGTCACCCCAAACCCCGCCCCGCTCCCGTCGATGCCGCACTCCACGTCGTCGTCTTCCCCTAGCAACGTTGCTGTGAATCCCGGAGGAGGCACCGATCTAGCTGCGAAACCGCTGAAAGGAGAGGACGTCGCGCGGGGTTGAGGGGACCCCAGCATCTGCTGTCCGTCGTAAGCAGCGGCCATCGCCGACTGCTGGAAAGGCAGCTGGCTCGCGCACCGCATTTCACGCAGGCCTGGTGGATCATTTCGCCACTGCGGCAGCGAGGCGACTTGGGAAGGAAACGAAGGGGGAACTCCGTACCTGTCCGCATCCTGGCTTAACATGGACAGGTGTGCTGGTGGAGGGGCAGGTTGTAAGCCCCGCACACCCTCCGACCGGTTTCGATGCTCTGTCTCGCCATACTGCTCTTGAAAGGCTGCCTCCTGCGAGCAACGCCGCCTGTCCATGTCACGTACTCGCCCCCCTCCTCCGGAAAGCTCCAATGTTTCGGTGGATTTTCCGGTGTTCTCACTTCGCGACAGACCTTGGGTGGACGACAACCCACAGTACCACCGCTACCAGCAACAGCACGACAATGAAGAGAATGGCGATGGCCACAACAACCAAAAGAAGAAGAAGGGTGATCGCCAATGGCCAAAGGAGACTGCAGTCCGTGCACGTCCTTCCCCCTACAGCTCGACGACGAACGACCCTCCCCGCAATGGGTGAAATTGTCCTGTGTCCCCTCCCTGCCCGTGAGCCGCTGTGGACGTCGCACTGTCCCACACTCTCCCACAAGCCCCCCAGGATGTGTAGGTGACGTCTGGCGTGGACGAAGAACGGCTCGGTAAGGAACTGGAGGATAGGAGATTGGATGATGCGAGCGGCAAATGCCTGACAACAATCGAGCGCCCGTCCAAGCCGATGTCCTCAGCACAGGGTGTAGACGACACACGCGAGCAATCTTTCCCGCGTCCCCTTCAGCACGGTTCGCAAGGTGTGCTTTCCATGAAGGCGATCCACAAACGGATTGGCCACATGCCGCAATCCAATGCCTTGCAGCAAGACCGGCGCCGATCACCGTCAATGCCCTGCCTCCAACCCCGGTCGGCTGGAGTCGATGCACACCTCGGGCCAGAGTGCGGGAGATGGATGGCGTGCGCTGCATCGCTGTCCTGGCTATGGCGTCGGCGTCGATGATAATGGTCGACGTTCCGTCGACATGCATGCCGCATGCAGACGAGGGGCTCATGGACAGAGTGCGTGTTCGTTTCGGCCACCTGCATTCCGTTCATACATTTTTCGCGTTTTTTTTTTTCACCTCCCAGCCTTTTCAAATTTCAAATGTCCACCCCGCGCCGAAAATTCAAAAACGCGCGCGGGGCCGTCGCGAGACACCATGGGGTAGCCTGGGTCCGCTCCATTTGTTGTGGGACAGCGGGTGCATGTCCGCCCTCTGGCCAGGACCACTCCACCGGACATCTCACAGGTACGGCAACCTCCATGCACGCACCTCTCCGTTGCCTCTCCGTTGGCTACGGAAGGGGTGCCCCCCCCCCTGCCCTTCTGTAGCCGACGGAATTCTTGGTTGGCAGGGGGTACGAACGGGCCGTGGGGGGAGTGAAAACACTTCGCTCGATTTCCAGAAACCACCGCGCACGTCTGTGGGATTCCGCGCACCACATTTTGGAATTCCAAAATGTTACCGCGCCGTTGTGGGGTCCCTCCCTTAGTCTTCTTTACCTTGGTGCTTTTTACTTGCAGTTTCATTTAGGATCATTGTCAGATTTGTCGTGAGCTGACTTTGAACCGTCGCCACTCGGGTACTTTCTTTCTTCCGCTTTCTTAGAAGTTGTCGATTCTTTGTGGGTTGTGTTGTTGTGTTTTCCCAGGTTTCGAACCTGGTACCTGGTTGGTCCTCCTGCTATTTTTTTCAGTATCCTTTTCGTTTAGGTATCTGGACAGGATTTCGGTACGTGATGATTTTGTTCTGTTTCTCGGGTATCTCCTTTTCACTTGACTTCTTCGACGATTAATATGCGTGATACTACGTTCTCGTTGCACTTGCAACGATGACCCCTGAGAAAGGCTGGTTGGCGGGCCAGCCGAAACTAGTCGGGTCCACGCCGTTTTCATTGTAATATTTCACGAAACTTCACGCCTGGTTTTTTGTATCTGTGTTTTCTTCTTCTTCTTCTTCTTCTTCTTCCAATGCTCTGGCGGTTTTTGCCAGAGCCACCGACCCGTTCGGAGCATCGCTGAAGACGCTGTCCGAGATGCCGGTTAGGATAGGGAGGGGAGAGGGAGGAGCACGGAAGGGGATTGGAAGGAGCAAGGACGCATGAAGCGGAGATGGGAAGCGGGCCCCGGTACGCAGTACCGGGATGTACACTAGATAAGGGTGGGGGGCAGGGGGCGTGACAGCGGTGATCGAGGTAACGTCATCCTATAGGGGAGGAGCAGGACCCGGGGGGGGTAAACCGGGGTGTATACTAGTTAGGAGAAAGGGAAGCCCCACAACCCCGGTTCCCAGTAATGAGAACAGGGATGTACACTAGGATCGAGTTCAGACGGTAGCTATAGCTAGAGTTAGTTACGGCAGGGTGAGGCGGGAAGGCGGGAAGGCGGGAAGAGGTAAGCAGCGTGGAGAGGCAGGATGGGTACCAGGAGTACTGGTGGGTGTGGAAACGTGGGAGACTAGGATAAGGTCACCGGGGCCAGTAGAGTCGGAACCGGTTCACTGGAAGGTCGTTTCAGACTGGCTGATACATAGCTAGGAAGGCAGGCCCGGTGCAACGGAAGATTACGGCCTGAGGCCGACTTCGCAGCGTACGCCCCTACCGTCGACCGGTGCACGTGTATTTTGGCAGTACCTGGCGCATGGGAGGCGCTTGCGTGAGGTTGGCTGGAAGAAGAGACATACGCATGAGCATGCCAGGTCGGTTACAAGCGAGCCAAGTCGGCACCCGCCCAGTCAGTTGCGGACGTGGAGAATGTGTCAGTATAACTCTAGAGGGCTTACGGTGGATGCGGGAGAGTGGAATGCCCCTTGATAAGTCCTGGTGCGCAGCCAGGCGAAACGCGTCGGGGAATGTGCGCGTTTTGAGCACAATGTCTGTGTAGGAGCTTCATTGCTTATTGCTGGAGGACATGGACGCATAGCGATTGGCCTCGCTGTTTCAGTTCAGTTCAGTTCAGTTCTTCTTCTTCTTGCCTTTTGTCGGTCCCTGGATTTTGGTCTATGATATATACCTTTAAATTGAAGTTAGTCTGCTGATTTTCAACTGCTACTACAAGCTCAGTTGGCACACCCGTGAACTGTTGAAATACATACCGAAGTTCGAACCCAGATGTAATCAGGTGAACAGAGTTACAGAACATAATAAGTGTGAATTGCCTGGGGCCGGTCAGTTCAATGATGATATCTCAAGGGAACTTTTTTTTTAACAAAAGGAGAGAAGTGCAATGAGGCCCTTTATTCATCGCATACTTCCACTTACTTTCCACTGTACAAGTGGAAAATCCGCCGGACAGTGCTCAGAAATCGCATGGACAATCAATCAGCTGTCCGGCGATGTACAACTTGCAGCCTGCAAAAGTCGTTAAACGGACGGCCCTTTCTCCAACCCACGGACCCAACTCCTTTTTGGACAGTGAGCCTTCAGTATGGGCGGGCAAAACCCTATTGATGAGGAGTTTGGTAGTGCTGTCACGACGTCTGGTAGCGAACTCACGAATTGGGGAGTCGTGTTGGGGAGTTGGACACTGGGCAGTAAGTGGAGCGAGGCCGCTTGGACACAGTTTTTGGTAGTGAACTCGCGAATTGGAGAGTTGTACAGTGGAGCCAGGACAGTAGTCAGAGCTAGAACACAGTGTTTTCTAGCTCTGAATACTGTCCGCGCAGTTTCCAAAAAAATTGTGGTCTTTCTAGCAGCTAGAGGTATGGAAATTTCAACGGTCCGTGCTCGGTGCCAATGGGCCTGGGAGACCAATGGGCATCTTTGGCTAGACTGCCCTTACTCCAAGTGAATCTGGTCTTGATGGCGCAGAGACTGGGCCAAGTTACCATGGTCATCCTTCGCATGGACATCAGAACTTAATATCCCTTTTGGCATTCCTGCAGCCCCTGATAGGGGGAAGCGCTCGTCATGCTACGTGGCCCAGACCTTCAGGGCCCTTATCATGACCACTATCTGGGCAGAAAGGAATCAGCATGCATTTCGACAAGAACGCTGCAAAGACGTTCAAAGCAGTCTTCAGAGAGTCCTTCAGGCAGTGCATATGGTCGGATTGGTACCGCAAAGCCAAGGGCGGATCAGCTCAAAAAGGAACATCGTGCTTCTGGAAGACATGGGGTGACAAACACAGCGGGATGAAAGCACAAGTACATCCAGCTATTGGCCGCGGGCGTCTGTCAGAATCCGAAAAGCAACGCAGGCCACCTATATTTTTTAATAGATGGTGCGCCTGCACCTTCTTTTTTGGATGGCATCTCATAGACGATGAATTTCTTTTCAGCAAGCCTGGGGCCGTGTACTAGCGGTTTAAGCCATGTGGATAGGGGCACAGAGGAGGGGACCATGAACGGCAGCACTGATCATGATGATGACGCTACATGACGGGAGGGGACGAGAAGCAGCATACATGGACGAGGATAATGATGATGGTATGGAAGGGGAGATGAGCAACTTCGACCCAAAGTTCAGGCGAAGAAAGTAGCAGTAGTGCTGATCAGTTCGATCATGTTTTTTTTTTGTTCTTTTTTTTTTTATACTTTCATGATCATATCTATCAAAAAAAAAAGTAACAATGTCCATAGATCGTGCTACTCTATCCGAGATCACAATTGCCTACTGCAAGGAAGATGAGCCATAGCAAACTTCAGAAATCAAACAGCATCATACACATGAGACCAGATAGTCGTGACCTCGAACCAATAGCAGAATTGCATCACGAGTGTCACCAAATAAGAGTACAGCAAAAGCTCATAATTGACAATCATGCTGGAATAGTCTCATCATCATCAACGAAGAACCAATGTCGATATCCTATCTGGCGCTCGGCACCCAGACTACAGATGGCAGATCCTATCTAGCCTAATCTACAATGCCGCCGATGACGTCAACAGCTCCCCAAAGTACGAGCAGATCTCGGCCAATGCCAATGCCGCACGCTTCAAGCACCAGGTATGTCTCTCGTATCACTCACAACCTCGTCCCCCAACTCACAGATGCCACTTGCACCCAAGGACCACCATGAGCCCCATCCAGCATACAGCAGCGCAGCTCGGCTATGGCTACCAGCTCGCCCGTGAGCGCATGAGCCTGGCCAGCGTTAGCACAGCAGCGCTTGCGCAGCATGCAGCCAGTGCCCGAATATCCAATGCGTAGGCAGGCCCTTCTCTATATCGAAGTGGCCTCTTGCTGCATGCGGTAATGCGGTACTGGGCCCTGGCCCAGAAGCTTCCGGTAGGCCCCACGAGCCTGAGCCTCAGTCCGAAGTAAACAGGCCCAGGGCCTGTGGTGGTTACCAGCACCCAACTGCCCTCAGCCTTTTTTGGGTCCACTTTGTGTATCCGGCCCAGGGCCTGCCTCAGTTACATGCAATGAAAGGCTGCCTGAGCCTGGGCGCTTCCAACCAAGTGGCGCTGCGCAGCTGCCTGAATTTCCCCAGTTGCGTGGTGACCCCAAAATGGCCTGTAGGCCTCGGCCGTGCCTGCCTTCACTTAAGGCAGCCGACTGTGTGAAAAATAGGCCCTGTAGGGCATATCCAGGCCCTGTGCCTCGCACTACTGTCTTCACCCGAATACAGTCTGCATACAGCCATGATGACTGGGCCTTCTATTCAAGTGCATACGGTGGGCTACCCTCCTCTTTTTTTTCCTTCTTTTTTCTGTGATACTGTCCATCCCGTTGTTTTTAAATGAAGGGTTTTCGGTTCTATCCTTGTCCCCCCCAGAGAGCATGGGGTTTTCTTTACCTGAGAAATCATTATACATCAATTAAAGGTATAAAAATTAAAAACAAGAAGTACAGCCAATTGCCCAGCGGCTACTCCCTGCATTTCCAACATGCACAGCAGATCTCATTCGGAATGCTGTCACACATCTCCAAGCTCAAGGCACTCCGCAAAGGTGACAGGCTGTGTCTCCAAGCTCAAGACACTCCACAAGATCACAGCAATGCATCCAAACTCGAAGACGACAGGGCACACATGCTATGAACAGCCTTCAGAGACACACCTCCAACCTCAAGGCACTCTGCCAACGCAAACACGACAAACTGTCTTTCCAGTGCGACATCACTTTTGAGTGCCAAATGAATAAATGTGTGTGGCATTGTATGTGGTGAAGTACACGACGCACACACACACACACACACACACAGAGAGAGAGAGAGAGAGAGAGAGAGAGAGAGAGAGAGAGAGAGAGAGAGAGATGGGAAGGATATGCATGGTTGTCATTATCGGATCATATGTAAAACAAAAAATCATGTTCGCCCTCCGCTGCTTACTACTGCTTCTTTTCCCTTTCGCCTCCCCTCCGCTTGCTGCTTACTACTGCTTCTTTTCCCTTTCGCCTCCCCTCCGCTTCTGCGCCCCGACCCTATTCCTCTGCCGCGGCGGGTCCACTTGTATTTTTTAACAGACGGTGTGCCTGAGCCGTCTTTTTCGGATGGCATCTCGTAGGCAACGAATTTCTTTTCAGCAAGGCTGGGGCCGTGTACGAGCGGTTTAAGCCAGGTCCTACTGGGAAACGAGTTCTTTCTTCATGGCTAACTAGTAAGACTACTTAGGCTTGGAATGGATCCACCTTTTGTTTCAGATTGTTGATCGGATGAGCTGACAATGCGAAGCTGGATAACATCCAGCAGGCCCAGTAGCTAGATTCCAGGCTTTCTTTCTGTTTGCGCTTTTGTTTGGTCCAACTCTCCTTTCGAGTTTGCAGACATATGGGACGCTGGACCCCGTTTCCAGCACTGAGCCTAAACTGGGTAACGGGCCCAGCCCCCTCGGGCGGATTCCCGCCCTCCTTATGATAAATTTTTATTTTTTTTCAAAGGCCAACCAATTCAGTTACCTGTCGAATCTGGACAGGATGGCCTTTCAGGCCTTTTTTTAATTGTCATTGTAGTATTACGGGGAACCCCGTAGCAGCCACATCCGTGCTCAAGCCTCCAACGAGGGAACACGCGGGAGCTGCACCCACCAGCAGGTGCGATACCTGCAACAGCAGGTGGGCGATGCCGGCCAGGGTTCAGCCGGTAGCATCAGGACCGAGCTTGTTTCTATGGCCCAGTCACTGTGCCTCCCCTCCGGTCCCCTCCCGCTACGGTCTCTGCTCAATGCCACTCGGGGGGGCCAACGGCATCTCGCGGTGGCAGGCGCCAAGTTTCCCCAGGAAGGTACATGCGGCCAATGGGGATTGAACCCCCCAAGACCTCCTGAATGCCGCTTGCGTGCCTGAGCAAGTTGTTGTTAATTTTGCGGCTGTCAAAGGTTATTTAGATCAAATTCAGATTTCTCAAATTCTATAGGCCGCTGGAATAAATGCTAACCTTACCAAATTAAAGAAAAATAATAATAATAAAAAAGTCGTACAGTGGACACTAGTGGAGCGAGGCTCTGTAAGTATCCACCCCCACCGCAGACGTCTGACTGCACAGACTGTCAGGTCACTCACGACGCCCTCAGCAGCCAAAAGAGCCCGCAGTGGACACACAATCACAGCGGTAGGAAATATGCAATCCACACTCACACAGTCGGCATAAATCTGTCTCCGCCACATGTCGTCCCCGTTTTGTTTTGAATTGCACATAAATGATTGCCTTATTTGCTTTGTGCTCACTTCGCAAGGGTCACGCTAATCTCCTCTGTTTCTTTCTATAGTTTGACGGATTCCCAATTACTGTACCTTTCTTTTTTCCCCCCACTTGTTTAGCTCTCCATTCTTTACTACTCGTTTTCGTTCTGTCGGAGAGTGCGCAAAACCACAAATTGAATATCATTTAAGACAGGTACCGTAATTTAACAGGGCCACGAAGAAGAAGAAGAAGTAGACGAAGAGGAGGCGGAGGAGGACGACGACGACGACGACGACGACGACGACGACGAAGAAGAAGAAGAAGAAGAAGAAGAAGAAGAAGAAGAAGAAGAAGAAGAGGAGGAGGAAGAAGAAGGCCTGTAAATAGCAACAAGGAAAGAGAAACCCATGAAGCCCAGAATGCAAGACGGTCACCACGATATATACTGTATAGCATGCCGCAATGCAGCAAGCACAAATGGTGGCTGGGACAAACAGGTGGAATTGATCGGAGGTGACTTTCGCTGACTCGTCAAGATCAGGAGGCTAATATGTAACATTACACAATGATTCTCTCTCGCACGCAACGAGCTCCGGCGGGCTTGCATGCATGCATGCATACGCGCTTGCTCCTCCTTTTCCCTCTCCTTTGTTCCGCTCCCCTTTTCCTGACCTTCAAAGTTCTGCTTTCCGCCACGGCTCTCTCGCCATTCGACCTTCTTATTTCAGCCCCGTCCGCTGTTCATGGATAAAGATCCCATCGCGGCCGAAGACGGGTAGCGCCCAAACGACAACGAAAATGGGGAGGAAGTCTCACCTGGAGACCGCAGCCTAACACTCCATGCAGCCTACTGGAGGCGCGACTGCCGTAGCATTCAAAAGGAGACCGCGAGACGTGTATTCCAAGCCCAAGACACTCTGGACAACCATCCAACCGCCAACCCTCTCTCTCTCTCTCTCTCTCTCTCTCTCTCTCTCTGTGCGTGGCAACAGTCTAGCACAGTAATGCTTTTCTTTGTGGAGTTTGTGCATAGCGAATATCATATGACGACACACAAACACGAACTAAATATACATATTATATATCTACTCACTCTACCTATCTACCTAACTCCCTGTCTCCCTCTCCGTCTACCCTTCCATTATATATGTCTCTCTCTCTCTCTCTCTCTCTCTCTCTCTCTCTCTCTCTCTCTCTCTCTCTCTCTCTCTCTCTCNCTCTCTCTCTCTCTCTCTCTCTCTCTCTCTCTCTCTCTCTCTCTCTCTCTCTCTCTCTCTCTCTCTAGCTGACGGTGATCTTACCCCTCATGACGCCGGAGTGAGGTTCGCAGTAGTACTCATAGTTTCCCTTCTCCGTGAGCGTGATGGAGTATTCTTCGCCTGCCGCGTTGAAGAGATCATCGTGGCTGAGCGCGTCCACATTACCAGGGCCCTCATCGAACACGATGTTGTGGGGAAAGCCGCCTACGTTTTTGAACGTGATCTTCTCACCTGCAGCCACCGTCACTGCGGCAGGATCAAACAACAGTTGCCCATCAGCAGTTCCCATGGAAATGACAGTGTCAGCGTGCGCGCCGAAAGCCAGAAGCAAGCTGGCGCCTGTGGCCACCAGCGCATTCCCGGCCACCTTCTTCGCCGCCTCCAGCGACGCTCGCGGAGCGACCGACTTGACGGAGACGGCCGTCGATTTCGCCGACGACACCTTCGCGGAAGACGAGGATACCCTCAGGCCCGTGCACGATGGCACGGCGACCTGCGCAGCAGCAGCTGTGGACGCCATAGCGTTCGGAGTCTTCTCCTTTGGGGGCACAGAGCGTAGACAAAGGAAAGACTCGGCCTTGGCAGCGCTGTCTGCCTCAGGGACGACTCTCGTAGGCTTTGCTCGAGATGTCGATTGATCGATCGACCAACCAATCGCTCGCTCGCTCCGCCAGCTCGAAAGGCACTCGCCACTGTTTTAAGCCCCCACGCGACTAGATTAGAAATTCCAAACTCTTATCACTTTATCCCGACGGTTCTGATAAGGTGTGGTCTTGCGGCTCTCCTTTTCCCTACCCCTTCTTAACCCCTGACCCCCGGTAGGACTCGTCCTTCCCCTTCTTGCCGTATCATCGTCTTCGCATTGCCCCCCTCACTGCGGTGCCGAGATCTCCTTACCCAAGTGGGTTCTCGATCCGACGAAGGATTTTGTTCTAGTTATGCCACCGTAGATCTGCTTCGGATCTACGGCCCTCCACTGTCGACAACACGGCAGCGCCCGCACGTGTCCACACTTAGAGCATTTGGGCCGAGCGGGCTCCGGGCCAGCTCCCTAGAGTAACCAGTCGGTGGGACGTTGCCTTTTGGCAAGAGTTTCCCTATATGTATCAGGACGGGAAAATGGACCACAGCTACTGTTCCGTGGACTCTTGTAATAGCTGCGGGCAGGGTGGGATGTGGAGCCACGTCTGCTATTACTGGCCTCGCACTCCTAAAACAAAATGACCATCAACTGGCCTAGCTCAGTTGGTACACCCATGAACTGTTGAAACACAGACTCAACCCAAGAGCCTAGCTCAGTGGGTAAACCATTGAACTGTTGAAATACAGACAGACACGAGTTCGAATCCAGATGATGATGGAACTTGATTCATGAGTAAAACCAAATATTTGCAAAGCACAGTAGGAGGGGACGCTGGACCCGGTTTCCAGCAGGTCTTCTATCTGAGATATTCTGAACAGTTGGATCAGGAGTCGAGCTGGGCTCACAAGCGAAACTGGCTGAGGCTGCCAGGATAACTCCGGGTTGAATTGTGAGGCCCCGGGGGCATGGTCCCACTAGCAAACGGATAGGATAGAAAAGAGTTTGTGTGGCAGTTGAGTGACCCAAATCCTGCCGTGGCCGTGATCCCACGGTCAGTGTTTTACATGTATTACCCGAAAAAGGAAGGAGACCTTGGTTCCCCTCCTCCCTGGGCATGCCGGTGCAAAGTTGGTTCCCCTCCCCACTGGGCATGCCGGTGCAAAGGAAGCTTCCCGCCAAAATCTTTTCAATCCGTTGGGGGCATGGCCAACCCCAAAAAAAAGATTTTCAGTATTTTGCTTGCTGTTGTGCAATTATCTCATTGGGTGGAGCCCTCCTTCAATCACGGAGTCTATGGAGGGTGTCAGGATCAGTGCTGACAGAAGTCGAGTTTATTCCAGAAAATGTTGGAGTTACTTTTCTGCACTGTTGTTGCAACCACCACCATCAGCTCATTTGTGATCTGATGGCTGGGAAGCACTCTGACGTGATTTCAGGTGGGAGGTCTCTGTTTCTTTTTTTTTTTTTTGCCTTCCTCCTGTTTTCTCACCCCAGAAATTCGTAATGAGCCTGTCATCCCTCTGCCACTCGGTGTCACACTGGATCGGCCAAACTCCTATCCACTGCTAATGGGACCACACCCCCGGCCTCGTGTTTCAATGGTTTTGCTATATAAATTTCAAGCTTTCCAAAAAAAAAAAAAAAAAAGAAGTGCCTGGGGTCGGTCAGCTCAAATTGATACCTCAAGACCGCCGCCCTTTTCAAAACAGAAAAAAAATTGAAACACAGACTCAAGCTCGAATCCAGCGACTATCAGATGAACAGAGTAAAATCCTTTTTTTTTTTTTTTTTTTTTTTTTTTTTTTTTTTTTTTTTTTTAAACAACCCGAAGCTGTGATAGAGGTGCTGATAAGAGCAGACACATCTGTTGGTGGGGAGCTGCACCTGCTGGAAACCGGGTCCAGCGTCCCTAAACATCGTATTTCATGTTGTACACAGACCAAATGAAACGGGCAGCAGTAGCAGGATGACCCAACCCTGATGGAGACAAATCATGAGTAAGGCCACACATCTACTCTGAATTGCCTGGGGCCGGTGCTCCACTCTGAGGCTTGTGCTCCACCGACTGAGGGCCTCATCCCACCATACTTACGGTAAGCAAAATATCCATTTTTATGGTATCCCACCGGCTTCCTTGAATCCCGGTGTGAACGGAGTCATGTGAAAACGGTTCAGGACGTGGCGTTCGTAGAGGGAACTTCGGGAGCTCCGTTTTGCCGTTTCCTAAAAGCAACGGGGCCGTACCCTGTTCCGAAAAAGCTGTTGTGTTTTTTTCCCTTTTTTTTTTTTTTCTTCCTGTCCGTTGCCGGGCCTGGTTCGTCCATGGTCTCGAAGAGGCTTGCTGGTGGGACACGGTTCCGGCCCACAAACGTCCGTTGGAATTCGGAAAAACAGACCAACTTTGCAGACCGCCCAACAAAGGCCGCCTCCACGAATGCGAAACTTGCGGACCGGGATTTTACGTTTCTTTCGGACTTTTACTTACCGTAAGCATGGTGGGATGAAGCCCTTACTAAGTAGAGCCCAAAATTCAAAATAATTAGTGAGGATCCACAGGCCACTGATTTCATGATCTACTGATTTCATGATTATTACGGGAAAGTCGCTCTGCACGCTGTACGAATTCATCCCAGGCAAATGCTCGGTCTTTGCATTAGCCGGACCCCACGGGTGGCCCCACCCCATCCTTGACCACCATGGTTGGGCCAGGGGGCAACATGCATCCCCTCTGATGGCTGGAGAGAGACAGCAAAGCTATGTTTGCAGGGGTCCCCTGTCTAAGCCTTAGGAGTAGTGGTAGGCAGGTAGTGAAGGTGAATTGAAAGAATTTGAAAGATGATGAAAGATTTGAGAGAAGAATATAGCGTAGTTTTCGGGGGGGAGGGAAAAAAAAAAAGCACCATCAGATGACAGAGATTGGGCACTGGTGGGGTAGTGCATTCTCGTAGTGAGCAAAGTGAAAAGTGGTGTGGGACACACTCAGCCACGAGGAAGTGCCCACGCCTGAAATAGCGGAATAGATGGGGAAAACAAGCCCAGTTGTCTAGTTCCGCTGGTCCTAGAAAAATTGTAACCATACAGAGAAGATGAGTGCTAGCAACTGGTGCCCATCACTTACTGTACGTTTCTCAGCTATGGATGCCGAGCCTAAAGTCGCCCTGCACGCCAAAAAAAAATGAGCCGGCACGGGCCTCATTTTGGCTGGCGCCACCAGCCATTTCGGTGTGGTAGTGCCGATCCCTGCTTGCTCCTGAATATACCACCACATATTTGATTTTCAAGCGGGGAAAGGTACTGGTGGTTTAAGACTAGCTCAGTTGGTAAGGCACATGTGGCATTCAGGAGGTCTTGGATTTGATCCCCACTGGCCTCATGCCCGCCATCAAGAGATTGACCGTTGCCCCCCCCATCGGCACTGGTAATGTTCATAGGGGGAGGGACTAGAGGGGAGGCACAGCCACTGGCCGACCAGAGGGTAGGCACAGCTAATGGCCACTCGGATCAGCCAATGGCCACTCGGATGAAGCTCGGTCCTGGTGCTATCGGCTGACCCCTGGACAGTATCGCCCACCTGATGTGGCAAGCATCGAACCTGCTGGTGGGTGCAGCTCCCTCATGTTCCGTCATTGGAGGTTTGAGCACGGACGTACAACTTCCGTAATACTATAATGATAGTAAAAAGGGGTAACTTCAATAGAATCACAAAAAACGAGTTATAATTGCCTTATGGGGCAAGATACAGTTTGCAATTGGTTAGGTCCCCCCGCCATGGTCCTAGGTGGTTAACACTAGGGTAGGACAGGGGGGGTGGGGGTGCGCCAGGGCAAAAAGATGAGAGGAAGGGTGGGTGGGGTCTTCAGAGGGGTTCATCTGGACAACCGAGTGGCCGAGTACTGTGGGTGACTGCCATCTGTCTAGTATCCCACCTCTACAACAACCTGGGCTTAAAAAATAAAAAGATACAGTTCGCAATTGCACTTCGGGCACCCTACCTGTGAAGAAAGTTGGATTGTATACATTGCCCAAATTGCAGTTTGAAACTGTATCTTGCAATTATAAGTCATTTTTGTGACTCCTGAAAATTTTCCCCTACTAAAAAGAGGCCTGAAAGACTGTTTGTCTGGATCAAACAAGCGAGGAGGAGGCTCACAACACTAGAACGAGCAAAGATTAAAATGACGTTTTTCACCCCAAGGGGAAGATTGATAAAAGCATGGAGAGGAAGACGATCAAACACTCCCCCAAGGCTAGTGCAGGCAAAAAACAAAGCAGCGATTTACATTGAAGTGAAGAGATAGACAAAACAAGAGAGGAAGAAGCTTTCAACACTAAGAAGCAAGAATCAAAGTGGCGATTTACACCCAAGTGGAAGTTTGGACAAAACATGGAAAGAGAGTTGATCAAACACTCACCCATGGCTAGTGAAGACAAAAATCAAAGTTGCAATTAATATTAAAGTGAAGAAATCGACAAAACAAGAGAGAAAAAAACTATAAAACACTAGAAAAAGAAAGAATCAAAGTGGCGCCTTACACCCGAGTGGAAGATTGAACAAAACATGAAGAGAAAAATGATCAAACATTCACCCAAGGCAAGTGAAGACAAAAATCAAAGTTGCAATTTACATTGAAGTGAAGAAATGAACAAAACAAGAAAGGAAGAAACTCTCAACGCTAGAAGAAGCAAGAATCAAAGTGACGATTTATACCCAAGTGAAAAATTGAACAAAACATGGAGAGAAAGAGAATCAAAGACTCACCCAAGGCTAGTGAAGACAAAAACCAAAGTTGCGATTTACATTGAAGTGAAGAAACTGACAAAACAAAAGAGGAAGAAACTCTCAACATTAGAAGAAACAAAAATCAAAATGACGATTTACACCCACATGGAAAATTGAAAAAATCATAGAGAGAAAGTTGATCAAACAATCACCCAAGGCTAGTAAAGACAAAAATCAAAGTTGCGATTTACATTCAAGTGAAGAAATTGACAAAAGAAGATAGAAAGAGTTATCAACACTTGAAAAAGCAAATATCAAAGTGGTGATTTACACCCGAGTGGAAAATTGAACAAAACATTGAGAGAAAAATGATCAAATATTGACCCAAGGTTAGTAAAGACAAAAAACAAAGTTGCAATTTACATGAAAGTGAAGAAATTGACAAAACAAGAGAGGAAGAAACTCTCAACACTAGTAGAAGCAAAAATCAAAGTGACGATTTACACCCATGTTCAATATTCCACTTGGGTGTAAATCGCCATCCAAGTGGAAGATCGCCACCCAAGTGGAAGATTGAACAAAACATGGAGAGAAAGATGATCAAACACTCACTTAAGGTTAGTGAAAACAAAAATGAAAGTTGTGATCTACATTGAAGTGAAGAAATTAACAAAACAAGAGAGGAAGAAGATTTCAACATTAGAAGAAGCAAGGTGGACGAGTGAAGGAGATGGAGGAGGAAGGAGGTGTGAGGTGGTTCGGTGCCCCTCCCTATCCCTAAGTGCGGGTCTGGTCTTCCTAGAATTACCCCGAGGTCCAGATCCTTAAGAAAACTCAGACTTACAAAAAATTGACTTACAACAGATGCACTGATTTGCAAAAAAAACAGATTTGCAAAAAAAACAGATTTCAGAAAAACTCAGATTTCGCACATTTTCGTTTTTGTCATTTTTCCTTTGGGAGGGAGAGCCGAAAAACACAGACTTGCGTTTCCCACCCTAAACGATGTCAGAATGCCTCGTAACTTGATGGACCCTCTGTCCATACCCTATGGAAAACCTTTATAAAATTAAGGCTCATTCCGTCGTCGTTTTCCCTACTTGCCTGTTTTGGGCGTCTCCCGATGCTCTAAGTGAACAGTTCAGAAGTCCAGTTTTCGTTTTTGTGAGAAAATTGACTCAGATGGTCTGAGGGTTTTGCAGGCCATCTATCGATGCCTAGGATATGGGGCCTGTGAAGTCCCAGCCCCCATATCCTTATTTTAGCGGAGCTGGTTTCCAGCGCCTCCAGGTTGCATCGGCCCACTAGTCCTTTCGGACCGGCCTTTGCTCCAGGGGGCCGGTCAGCGGTTCTCAGCAGCAGCAGCCGTCAAGAGCTTAGCCAGGCATCAACAGTAATAGCAGCAGACTCATTACCATCATCATCATCATCAATAGCAGTAGTAGTAGTAGTAATAGCAGTCCCGTACCTACCTCCCCTTTTACCGTGTTCGATTAGAACACGGAGGGGGGGTGAAACGAAATTCAAATAGAGCAGGGGGGGGTGAACTGTTACAACACACAACCTTATCATGCTCAGGTGGCAAGTGAGAGCATTCATGAGTGAGCCAAGATATTGCTAAGTGGAAGATTGTCATCACGCATGATAAAAACTTTACAAGGCATACACATGCAGCTAAGGGGGCAATAGAGATTGAACCGGAGTGTCACCAAGTGCAAAGATGGACAAAACACATTAGTGTGACTTGATAAAGCATTGCATGTGACTAGTGAGGCAGCCAAGAGTGTCACCAAGTGCAAAGATGGACAAAACACACGAGTGTGACTTGACAAAGCACATACATTTGACTAGGGAGGCAACCAAGATTGAATCGGAGTGTCACCAAGTGCAAAGATGGACAAAACACATGAGTGTGACTTGACAAAGCACATGCATGTGAACAGTGAGGCAGCCAAGATTGAACCGGAGTGCCGCCAAGTGCAAAAATCGACCGAACACATGAGTGTGACTTGACAAAGCACATGCATACGACTAGTGAGGCAGCCAAAATTGAATCGGAGTATCACCGAGTGCAAAGATTGATAAAACACATGAGTATGACTTGACAAAGCACATGCATGTGACTATGAAACCAACATGGTTGACCCAGAATATCACCAAGTGGAAAGATGGACAAACATGAAGTGAGGGTGAGTGAGACTCACTCCCACGCTTGAAAACAAAAAGTATCAAGTTGTGATTTAAAAGGGAGTGAAGAAATCAACAATGCATGAGGAAAGGATCATCAAAACACTAGAATCAGTGAGAACAGAAGTGACGATTTACTACCAAGTGAAGGAATGAAAAAAACTTGAAGTGAGAGTGGGTGAAAATCATTCCCAAGCTTGAAAACACAAAGTTCAAACTTGCGACTCACAATGGAATGAAGAAGTGAACAATGCATGAGGAAAATATCATCAAAACACAAGGACGAGCAATAATCAAAGTGACGATTGGCTACCAAGTGAAGGAATAGACAAAACTTAAAGTCAGAGTGAGTGACACTCACTCCCAAGCTTAAAAACACAAAGTACAAAGTTGCGATTCACAATGGAGTGAAGAAATGGACAATGCATGAGGAAAGATCATCAAAGCACTAGAATGAGTGAGAACAAAAATGACGATTTATTACTAAGTGAAAGAATGGACAAAACTTGAAGTGAAAGTGAGTGACACTCACTCCCAAGCTTGAAAACACAAAATACAGAGCTGCGATTTACAATGGAGTGAAGAAATTGACAATACATGAACAAACAATCATCAAAACACTAGAATGAGTGAGAACAAAACTGACGATTTGCTACCAAGTGAAAAAATGGGCAAAACTTGAAGTGAGGGTGAGTGACACTCACTCCCAAGCTTAAAAACACAAAGTACAAAGTTGCGATTTACAATGGAGTGAAGAAATGAACAACACATGAGGAAAAAATTATCAAAACACTAGAATGAGTGAGAACAAAAATGACAATTTGCTACCAAGTGAAAGAATGGGCAAAACTTTAAATGAGAGTGAGTGACACTCGCTCTCAAACTTGAAAACACAAAGTACAAAGTTGTGATTTACAATGGAGTGAACAAATGGACAATTCATGAGGAAAAAATCATAAAAACACTAGAATGAGTGACTCGGAGAGCACAAGTGGCGATTTACTACCAAGTGAAAGACGGGGCAAAACATGAAGTGAGAGTGGGTAAAACTTACTCTCAAGCTTGAAAACACAAAGTACAAAGTAGCGTTTCATAATGGAGTGGAAAAATGAACATTATGGAGACAATCACTAGTGGAGAAGTTAATTATTACCTTTCCTATACTTGAGATGTTAGCTTATGAAGAGAAGAAATGAAGAAGGAAGTGGAGAAAGATGGAAGAAGAAGATTAAGAGAGGATGAAAAGAAGAAGAAGAAGAAGAAGAGGAGGAAGAAGAAGGAGGAGGAGGAGAAGAGGAAGAAGAGATAGAAGAGGATGATGATGAAGAGGAAGGAGAAAACGAAGAAGAAGAAGAAGAAGACGAAGAAGAAGAAGAAGAAGAAGAAGAAGAAGAAGAAGAAGAAGAAGAAGAAGGATAAGAAGAAGAAGAAGCGGAAGGTGACATAGAAAGGAACACCTTCTCTTATTCTCACTCACCTTCTCTAGTGTTTTGGGATGAACTCAACCTTGGTGGAACTTCTTCTCTCCTTGCACACTTGTAGACCAACTATGGCTTCCTCCTTCCTCAAGTCATCTTTTCCTTCCTTCCCAGCCACTCCCAGGCTATAGCAGACTCCAACTACTAAGACTATGGAGTCCTCCCTTCTAAGAGGGCTAAATGGACCTCCACAAACCTTTCTCTCTGTCTCACAGCCTGGGGGATATGGCGGATCACTCCCTTGGGCCAGCACCACCTCGATTATCCTCAGTGGTCACTCTCACTAGCTTACAACCTCCTCCAAGCCTCTAGCCTAGCAGTGGTGCCCCACTTCTCACTCCAAGTGAGTGTAGTGCTCCCATGAACTCATTTGGGCAGCATAAGTTTGCCTCATGCAAATGTGAGTGTGGCAGCCTTCACCCCCAACTTATGTAGGTTAAACACTACACTCCGGTCAGCCCATGGGCCTCTCCATGGGCCCCAAGGTGAACCGAGGTGCCCCCAATGCTTTTTTCCTCCACTATGTCTCTCCGAGGGCACCTGAGCCTCTTTTTGGGATGCAGTCTAGAGTGATTGGTACCAGGTCGACTTACCTCTAGAGCCTCCCCATGCCTCATTTTCATTTTCAAAAGTTGCCCCCTTGGGTTCAAATATTCAAGGGGCAGCCTCACTTGAAAGAAAAAGACCTTGTGATCCTTTTTCTCGATTTTTCCCGATCCCACCCCATTTTTAGTAGGCCAGAGTATTTTATTGTGCCTCGTTGCTATCTCAGTCTTGGATCTGATTGAGATCCAAGGCCACTAATATTCTGAGCTACCCCCAAGTAGCCTTTGCTTCAAATTTGAGCCTCAAGGCTCACCTTTTCAATTTTTGGTGCATCTAGCCTCCATTTTCAACCAAATGCACTGTTTTGTCTTCCCTTTTTTGTTTTTTTTCCATTTTGGGCTGCCAACTCATTCCGGAGTTGGCCGTTTGAACTAGCCCCACAAAAAACAGCCATATCCTCTCCTCCATAAGATCCGATATCAGATCGATGGTCCAGAAGAAAAAAAAAAAAAAAAAAACGGTCAACTCCTTTTTGTTTTTTGTTTCTCATTTTTGTCTTTTTAATTCAGATATTGCTGAGATAATGCCGCAAGGGCCTTATCTTTGCACTTCGGATTGCCCTCCACTAAATCCAGAGGGATGAGGTCACAGTAGGGACCTGCCAGTACCTACTGTGTCAGTCCTAATTGGTCAGCTCATCCTCCTCTACTCTTTTCTCCCTCTTCATCTCATTTTCTCTCCTTTTTCTCCTTTTTTTTTTTTTTTTTCCTTTTTTTTTCCTTTTTTTTTTACTGTGACAAGTGTTAAGCAGTTGTGAATTCTTTTTCTAGGCCATAGATATTGGTGTAGGGCCAAATCTAGACCCAGCGGTTGACCGTCATATCTCGGATTGCAGAAATGAAGCCCCCACACCCACAGGGGGCTCCATTTTGCCTCCATTAGTCTCAGCTTTGGGCCCCTCTTGCTCCAATTTTCTCTTTGCAGCCTATTTTCTGCATTGAGCCCCGTGGGGCTCTATTTTCTCAAGCCTTGCTAGTCAAAGATATCTCGGACTGCTGGGCAGTCCTCCCATCACCATTTTCTTTCACCTTTTTACCTTCTAACTCCCTCTCCCCTGACCCATTCAATCTTTGCACCGATAGAGTGCGATAGTGACTAATATTTTCCACGGTCAAAATTTTGATCTTGATGGTGCCACTTGTTTCATGTATTCATCCTACATGCACAATCCACTGTTCTTAGTGGGACACTCAAGTCCCCACCATTCAAACCGTGCTAGTCCCATTTTCTAGTCCCGACGACATATATCCCAATCTTCAATTATTTTTATTCGGGTTCATTCAGTCCCCCATATTGTTCCCGTTGACGTCTCATTTTTTATTTGAGACTTCTCAGTTCCTCGCAGTCCCAATCTCTTCATTTTATGTGCCTCAAGTGCCTTGATTATTTTCGGTCGTGAGATCCTCATTTCGCGGTTTCCATTTACCGTTTCCACTTGCCCTAAGCCCGAGACACTCTTTTCTAGTGTCTTGGGCGTGCCAAGGCTCCTTTTCCTTTGGCCTTGGCACCCCCATGCAGTCCATTATTTCTCGAAATGCTATAGTGGTCATTTTCCTAGTCTCGTTGTCCCACAATTTGCCCCAAACTGAAACAAAATGAAACGATAAATTTCCAAGTGCATCCGGGCTCAATGTTGGCTCTGGATGTACCTAAAACATGTGTTTTCCCTCCCTCATGCAATCTGTTGTAACTCGGTTGCATGAGGTTTTGATTTTCTTTGATTTTCTCAGTAAAATCTAAAGAATCAAAGAAAATCAAGATACTTTGTAACCGATTCATCCCAGGATGAATCTGGTCACGAATGTATCTCCCAAGTGACCGTTTTTTACCGTTAGTGTTTTTTTTTTTTTTTTTTTTTTTCCCCTTCTAAATATGAACAGTAGGAACTTTCCAGTCCCTACTTGTGTCAGTCCCCACTTACGTCTCTTTTTTTTCTCTCCCTTTTCTTTTCTTTTTCTTTCTTTTTCTAACATGTCAAGTGTCAACTGGCTATTAAGGTTCTTTCTAGGCCCTACCTCTTGGTTTTGACCCTTCCTATGTCCATGTTGCAGTCCGTCATTTCTCGGACTGCAACTGTGGTTCCTCGATGCTTATAGGAGTTTCATTCTGCCTTTATTATCTCCAAATTGTGACCCTCCCCACACCGATTTTCTCCTGGAAGCCTCTTTTTCTCATTGAGCCTCTGTAGGCTCCATTTTCTTGAGGGTGGCTGATCCGAGATATCTCGGATTACTATTATGCCTCATCCCTCATTCCTCTTGCTTTCTTTTTTCTTTTTTGGTTCTTCCGTTCACTTCCACCAGTGCTTGCACTAGTGGTGCTAATATTCTTGGTCGCCCAGATCTTAATCTCGACGGCATCGCTTGCTCTTGGATATTTATTTCTCATGGTCCTCCACAACTTTTCCTTGGGACATCACAAGTCCCCGACACTTATCCCGCACTAGTCCCCGACACTCGTCCTCCCGGTGGTCCTGCTGATACTTGTCCCACCGGTGGTCCCACTAGTACTTGTCATGCCAGTGCCATTATTTTTACTTAGCCCAATGTGGTCCCCGACACCTCTCCCCCTGGTGTCCCAGTTTCTCTTGGTGTCCCCCATTGCTTGGTGACCCCATTTTCTGTCTCTTTTTGTGTCCCAAGCGTGTCGACCTACCCGACCTCGAGATCTCTAATCTCATGGTTCCCGGCAGTATCCACGGACGACCCCATGCTAGGGTCCTTTCTTTTCCTAGCGTCTTGTGACCATCAAGATCCTCCTTCTCATGGTCTCGGTATTCCCTTGTAGTCCATGGAGTCCCCTTGCTTGGTTCATGACCCTTCGACCCTTCTCATGCTGAATTCACGTGACCTCCTCGGCCACATGCTACACTTTTCAGGTGTCGGCATCACGATACTATTTTTCTCGACGTCGTTGACCCCCTTCTACCAGCGGCACCCTGCCCTTAGGGTACTATTTTCTCGGCAGTCCTCCTTCTTTGAGCAGGAGGGCCGCCTTCTCTAATTTATTGCAGTCCTTTTGCCGCTCATCATTCTGTCGGTCCATTCTTAGCCCAATGGTTTCAGTGGCCTTAGGCACCCTCCAGGCCCCTATGCGCCGACACTCTTGCCTTAGTCCTTCATCCTTGCTATTTCTCTTGCCTCTTAATTTCTTTGTCGTGCGCACTTTAACCGTATATGGCCTCTTGGGGACGAAGTTTTGATTCGAGACTCACCGGTCCTGACAACGGGCAACACCTTGATCTAGACTATATCTACATCAAGATCCATAGCCTTGAAAGAGCCTCAACAACTACTTGACACTTGTCACATCAGTAATAAAAGAAAGAAAAGAAAAATGAGAAAAAAAAAGGGAGAATGAGAGAATGGTGGAGAAAAAGGTAGAGGGAAATGGATTGCCCAATTGAGACTGGTATAATAGGGACTGGCAGGTCCCTACTGCGACCTCATCACTCTGTATTTAGTGGGAGCAAATCCGGAGTGAAGAGATAAGGCAATACCTAAATCAAAAAGATGAAAATGAGAGAAAAAACAAAAAGGAGTTGACCGGTTTTCTTTTGGACCATAGATTTGAGATCAGATCTTATTGTGGAGACAATATGGTCGTTTTTTGTGGGGCTAACTCCAGAATGAGTTGGCAGCCAAAAATGGAAAGAAGAAGAAAAAAAAAAAAAAAAAAAAAAAAAAAAAAAAAAAAAAAAAAAAAAAAAAAAAAAAAGACGAAATAGTGCATTTCGCCAAAACGGAGGCCAAATGCACCAAAATTTGAAAAGGTGAGTCATGGGGCTCAAATCTGAAGCATGGGGCACTTATGGGTAACTCAGATTATTTCTAGCCTTCGATCTCAGACAGATCCAAGGCAGAAAATGAACCGAGGTGCAAAAAACTACCTCGACCTTTTTCTTTCAAGAAAGGATGCCCCCTGATTATTCAAACCCAAGGGGAAGCATCAAAAGATGAAAATGAGGCACGAGGAGGCTCTAGAGGCAATCCTAGGGGGTAGGAACCACTCAGACTGAATGAATTAGACCGAAAAGAGACCCAGATACCTTCGGAGAGACCTACTGGTGAGGGAGAGTCTTGGGCTCCTCCTCCATCTCCATCACCCATCCACCATAGCCAATCACCTTCACACCCTCTTCTTCCTCCAGCTTCATCACCCATTCACCATAGTCGTCCACCTTCATACCTTCTTCCTCCTCCACCTCCATCACTCATCCACCATAGCCAACCATTTTACACCTTCTTCCTCCACCTCCATCACCCATTCACCATACCCAACCACCTTCACACCTTCTTCCTTATCCTCCTCCATCAACCATCTGTCATAGCTAACCACCTTACACCTTCTTTTTCCTCCACCTCCATCACCCATCCACCATAGCCAACCACCTTCACACCTTCTTCCTTCTCCACCTCCATCACCCATCCACCATAGTCAACCACCTCACACGTTCTTATTGCTCCACTTCCATCATCCATCCACCATAGCCAACAACCTTGACTCCTTCCTCCTCCACCCCCATCACCCATTCACCTTAGCCGACCACCTCACACCTTCTTCTTCCTCCACCTTCATCACCCATCCACCATAGCCAACGACCTTCACACCTTCTTCCTCCTCCACCTCCATCACCCATCCACCATAGCCAACCACCTCACACCTTCTTTTTCCTCCACCTCCATCACCCATCCACCATAGCTGACCACCTCACACCTTCTTCTTCCACCACCTCCATCACCCATCCACCATAACCAATTACCTCACACCTTCTTCTTCCTCCACCTCCACCACCCATCCACCATAGCCAACCACCTTCCTACCTTCTTCCTCCTCCATCTCCATCACTCACCCGTCATAGTCAACCACCTCACACCTTCCACCTTCACCCTATGTGACACCCGCGGCCTAGGCCGCCTAGGCCGCGGACATTTCGGCCGCTGCGACCGAGATTCTCAGCCGCGGCCGCGGCCGATGAGACCCAGTCCGCAGCCTGGTTTTTCAATATCTCCCCCCCCCCCCTAAAAATACGTAAAAAAAAACAAAACAAATATGGGGGTGTAGGGCTTGGAAAACCCTACATTCCTATTTTTTCTTTTTTGGAATCAGACTTTGTTTAAAATTTTTAAAAAATCAAAAAGTAAAATCGATTTAAGCAAATATATATATATATATATATATAAAGAAAAGCAGGAATTTTTTTTTTTTCATTTTTTATCATGAGATATATGGTCTCCGAGTCGACCTGTGTTTTTTTTTTTAATGAATTTCTGTTTTTTGCAGGGAAATGAGGTGTTTAAAAAAAAATGCAGATGCAAAATTTGAAAAAAAAAAAAGAAAAAAGGTTTGATTGATTGATTGATTGATTGATTGATTGATTGATTGATTGATATGATTTGATTGATTGATTGAGTGTGTGTGTGTGTGTGTGTGTGTGTGTGTGTGTGTG
>BFEA01000016.1:1067617-1080990 GCA_003427395.1 Chara braunii | reverse complement strand
GAGAGAGAGAGAGAGAGAGAGAGAGAGAGAGAGAGAGAGAGAGAGAGAGAGAGAGAGAGAGAAAGAGAGATGAAATGAGAGACAAAGACACTCTATTTATGGATGATTTTGACATCAATTATTATTCGTGGACATAGAAGTAATTATCTGTTCGTGTTCCTGAGATAGCTAACGTTCGGCATAATCCTTCATCCTCACTTATTGTAATGGTCACAGCTAGAATGTATACATGATGTCCACTTCAACAATGTGTATGAGAGTGTCAGTGTACCCTCATTGTGTGTGTGTCTGTGTGGGGGAGGGGGAGGGGGGGGAGGAGTCACAAACTTGGGAGGTGTGCGTGTTCATCTGTTCTTTGTTGTCTGGAATGGAGGCACCCTGTTTTACATCTCTCTCTCTCACTCCAATCGAAGTCTGTATTAAGGGTTACCAATAAAGGTGTGCGCTCACTTATAAAAATAATAATTCCCTCCTCAAACAAGCAGTCTCATTCCCGATCCCCAATGAACATTACGTATATTTCACCATGAGTGAGTCACGGAATTTATCGACCGGAATGCTCCYCTCTGCTCCAATGGGACACATGCATGCATGAATATGAATAGAGAGGTCTCCGACAGGCGAGCACCATAATTTCAAACATAACACCATCATATTTCAACACGATTCATCACACCACCATCACATTTCCTTCACGATTCCAACATGATATCCAACGTAAAGTCCTGTATTCAACTGTTGATAAACAGTTTACCAACACATAGTTCAACCTTCCAAACGTAGTGCAATAGAATATAAACAGATTCTAAGCAGTTTATCAACACAAAGTTCAATTGTTTATCCTGTCACTTCATGTGGACTACATAAGTCAGGCACGTTGGTTTTCTTCACTTCCTGTTAAGCATGGTGCAAGTGCCAGGATAAACAGTTGAAAAACAGTTTTTAAACGGTTGTTCGGGGGTGAGGCCCCACGAAAAAAAAAAAAAAAAAACGGCGATAATTTTTCTGTTGTCCTCGCTCTCATTTCCGTCTTTCTGTACAGGGTTGAACTCACCCATAAAGTTTTCCGGATTCAAATTGTACGGGATATTCGTCCTTCTTTCGGGTTCGTCCCCGAAACCCGTACACCCCCTCTCACAACTGTCTTGCCTGCTTTGTTCGGTTTCCTCACTTCTCTCTCATTCGTCATGCGTACTTTCTCTTTTCTCATCTCTTCTTTCACCGTTGTCATGTTTGTTTTGTTTTTCTTCATCTTCTTTCCCACCATCGTCATGCATACATTCTTCCCTTTTTACCTTCGCTTCTTGTTTCTCCCTTTCCTCTTCGGACAAGGGCTGCAATTTCTCACCTTCTTTAAGGGGCGAAGGTTTGCGGGTCAACAACTTTCTTTTTCTCCTTCTAAGTGTCCATCTTAACTTTGGCCCAATGAATAATACCGGTCTTTGCCTGTCTCGTGGCCTCTCGGTTCTTTGCCACTCATCTTCAAAAGCCACGTTAGCGCGGTTGACATTGTTCTCGTTATTGAGTTTCATCTTGTCTTGTCCTTTCCCTGTGTCTGTCATCATAAGGAAAACGGAAGCCCCAATCCACATTCCCAAGGCGGAGCCCCGTCCAAGCAATAACAGAACCCCAAGTTGTATTTCCTCATGATGTCGGAGTCACCCAAATTTATAAGGATGCACCTTTTTTGCACAGTTTCTGGTCATTTCCATCCATATAATGAGTCATTCCATGTCTCCCTTGAATCTCATGCATTTTTCTCGAAGCCGTGATAGGTTGCCCCAGACAATCATCCTGATACCACCCATCCCTCACAAAAAACTATGATATAACGCCCCAGGTATTTATCCCCGTATTACCCGTCATAAAAAAATATGGTACGATGCCCCAGTCGTATTACTTAATTCATGCAGTCCGCTCCCATAGGTACAGTCAAAAACCCCTCCACACAAAACTGACACGTCATAGGTAAGAACTTAACTGGTGTCTTAGCCGGCTTGTTTTACAGTTTCCTTGTCGTGAGCCTCTTGCAAGTTGCAACCACTGTTCCACTGGGTCCTGACTTAGGAATCTTACCAATCGTTGTCCTGGAAATGGTCCTTTTACCCTGGTCCCATCCAAATCTTCCAACTCGAAAGTGTTCACACCCAGTCTTTTGGTGACCCGGTGGGAGCCCTTGAATCTTATCCCCATTGTTCTGACCAAGTACTTTATAGTGCGAAATTCCTGATTAGGACCATTTCCCTTACCTGTAGTGGTTCTTTCCTGATGTTTCGCAACTGATCTCACCTCGCCTTGTCCTTCATTCTGCTATCCAGAACCCGACTTACGACTTCTTCCACTGCCTCCTTATTTTGAATGATCTACCGATATCTAGTCTCAATTAACTGTACCGTCGTCAGGCGTGGATCGTCATCTAGCCTGCTCCAAGTTGTTATCAAGGATTCTACTGGGACGTTAAGCTCCCTCCCATACCACAACTCGGCTGGAATACACCCTGTGGTCCTCTTTGGGGTCACATTTTCTACAAACACTGCTAGCTTGAGGTACTTCGGTCAGTTCCCAAGATCGTCCGCTGCTAACTTTGCGATCGTGTTTTTCAAAGTTTTGTACCCTCTTTCCACAAGTGCATTAGCTTCGAGGTGATATGGCTCAATTAACTTGATGGGCACCCTGGTTCTCGTGCATATACTCAACACGTTCTGATTCACGAATTTTGTCTCATTATCAGCTATAAATTTGCTGATAAATAGATGCCTCAAGTAAAAGTCCTCGATCTAGTTTGCTACCGTCAGTCCAGTTTTCTTCTTAAGAGTTATGGCCTTCACAAACTTACAGAGATTATCTTTAGCATCAAGTATGTATCTGTATCCTTTCGTGGATACAGGCATGACTATGAGGTCGAGATGCATCAGATGCCCTGGTCCTAGCACTCGCGTGAGTCTCAAGGGTTCGAAGACTCGAGTCGTACTCCGCTTTTGACAGATCAAGCAGGTCTGGCAGTACGTGACAATCATACTCCTCAGTCCCGGCCAAATGTAGAGGCGCTATTTTGGCCAGGGTCCCTTTTGAGGAGTGATGTCCCCCTGCCAACCCATCATGCATTGCCTGAATTATGTCAACTTGCTTTGATCGTCCACACACCACCCTTCTATGCATTAGACCTTCCTCTTTTCTGAACAGGTGCCTATTTCTTAGTGTGTACTTATCGGCTTTCTTTCTAGCCGTGAGGCTGACGTCCTAAGCCTCCTTGTTTCCCACTAGTAATAGACCGATCTCCTTGAAGATGCCATCGTACGATCGCATAAGAAATAATTCGGTCTGATTTCGGCGATCCTCCTGTCCATTCTGTACTTGGTTTACTAAGTACTGTTGCCCCTTTTGTTCCCATGACTCAACCAAACTCATAACCGCTTCTCGCCCCCCTTCTACAACCATCGCCATCAGTTCTTCCTTAAGCCTCACATCGTCGCCCCATGAGTCTTTCTCTTCCATGTGACCGGTTCTTGTAATTGTCCCTTCCCTGAGTTCTGCCACCAGTGTGGAAGACCCTTTCTCTAAAGTCTTAATCACCAATTCCCCAGACGTGCAAGCAAGTTCTATTGTTTCATTATCTATCACAAGGGTCCCTCCCTCGTAAGCGAGGAACGCATGGATAGGTTTTACGTCCTCTACTCCTTCCGGTGTAATGCACACCCTGCTCAATCCGCCGGTCCTGTTCCTAAGACTCGCTATGCGCTCAATCTTGTAGTCAAACTGCCCAATGAACCTCACCCATCTTCCCACGGTGGGGTCTATAGGCTTGTAATTCTTTAGAGCCCTTACGACGTTTGTCGGATCTATTATCAAGATGAACCTTCTTCCAAAGAGGTAGGCTTGGAAGGTCTTAAGGCAATGGAGGATGGCCAAGACTTCTTTCTTGAATTGAGAGTAACGACGTTCGGCTGAGTTCAGCGTCCTACTCGCAAATCTGATTGACCGTTCCTTTCCATCTTCCCCTCTTTGGATCATAATTCCTCCTACGGCTAATGGTCCCCCATTGGTCTCAAACACAAACGGACGTCCTACTTCATCGTTAAAACATGGAGTGGCAAGAGTGACCTGTTCAGATGGCAATATGTTTTTCAAGGTCTAGACGACGACTTTTCATTCCTCCGTCCAATCGAGCGTGCGCTCTTCGCGGATCATGGTCCGAATGGGCTCGACTATCTTTGCGAATGAAAATCCTCCAAAATCCCACAACCTCTAGAAAGATCCTCACCTTCGTTGTGGTTCGCAGGAGCATTAGCCATTGAGAGATTTTATCAGTCTTGGTCGGATCGGGCTTCCTCCCATATGACCCGCCGCGAAATCCTACGATGGTTACTTCCGGTACTGCCAGGATGCTCTTACGGCCACTGACAGTGATGTTGTATTCCAAAAACCTGCGGAAAAACTCTTTGATATCCTGCAGGTGGTCCCATACAAATTTCCGTATCCCTGGTTGGATTTCCGTTTCATCCTTGTCTCGTGCGCCTTTGATCGGACACAAGCAGTTATCACCTACCTGAAAATTCAGGGATAAAAAATGTGAAGTGGTAAATTTGTTGTGTTTTGTTTGACATGAATTCGAGGTGAGATTGTGTTCTTCATGGTTGAAAAAAAAAGTTGCAGCAGTGAATGGAGGGTGAGGGTGTGATCTTCATAGCGAAACTTCTTGTTTTTGTCACTTCGGGGAAAAAAAAATGCAATTCGTCGTGAATAATACGTCTAGGTGAGATTATCAACTTTCACAGATTTCTATAATTTCATCATTTTCACCACTTTGAACTTCTCATGAATTTCACTGATTTGAACTTCTCATGAATTTCATCGATTTAAAATTCTCATTAATATCACCGACTTCATGCCTTCACTAATTTCACCACTTCAGTTCGTTGACAATTTTCACTATCGTCTTTGCAAGGGAGGGGGGAGTGAGACCGATTTCAGACCTTCACTAATTTCAACACTTCAAATCGTTCACAAGTGTCACTATCGTCCACATCAAGGGGTTGGGGGGGGACGCGGGGCCGATTTCATACCTTCACCGATTTCACCACTTCAAATCGTTCAAAACCTTCAGTACTGTCCAAATAAAGGGGGGAAGGATGAAATGGGCAATTTGAGGCCTTCACAAATTTCACCACTTCAGTTCGTTCACAACCTTCACTACCGTCCAAGCAAAAGGAGAGGAGGATGAAAGGGGCAATTTCAGGCCTTCACGAATTTCACCACTGCAATTCATTCGCAACTTTCACTATCGTCTATGGAGAAAGGGTGGGGGGGTGCAATTTCATGCCTTCACCGATTTCACCACTTCAGTTTGTTCATAACTTTCACTATCGTCTGAGTCAAGGGGAAGGGGCGTGCAATTTCAGACCTTCACGAATTTCACGACTTCAATTTATTCATAACTTTCACTATCGTCTATGCACGAAGTGGGGGGGGGTGCAATTTCATGTCTTCACCGATTTCACCACTTCACTTCCTTCACAACCTTCACTATCGTCCAAGCACCGGGGAGGGAGTAAGAAAGGGATAATTTCATGCCTTTAACGATTTCACCACTTCAGTTCTTTCACAACCTTCACCACCATCCAAGCAAGAGGGGGGGAGGACAAAAGGGGCAATTTCAGGCCTTTGCGAATTTCACCACTTCAATTCGTTCACAATCTTCACGACCGTCCAAGCAAGGGGGGTGGAGGATGGAAGGGGCAATTTCATGCATTCACCGATTTCACAACTTCGGTTTGTTCGCAACATTCACGACCATCCAAGCAAGAGGAGGGGAGGACGGAAGGGGCAATTTCAGACCTTCACGAATTTCACCACTTCGATTCGTTCACAATCTTCATTACCGTCCAAGCAAGGGGGGTGGAGGATGGAAAGGGCAATTTCATGCCTTCACAAATTTCACCACTTCAGTTCGTTCACAACCTTCACTACCGCCCAAGCAAGAGGGGGGGGAGACGAAAGGGGCAATTTCATACCTTCACGAATTTCACCACTTAAGTTTGTTCACAACCTTCACTACCGTCCAAGCAGGAGGGGGGGAGGACGGAAGGGGCAATTTCAGATCTTCACGAATTTCACCACTTCAGTTAATTCGTAACTTTCACTATCATCAATGTAGGACGAGAGAGGGTTGAAATTTCATGCCTTCACCGATTCGACAAGTTCATTTTGTTCACAACTTTCACTATTGTCTCAGCCAAAGGAAAAAGCGGTGTAATTTCATACTTTCACGGATTTCATCACTTCGTCTAAGCAAGAGGGGGGGTGGACGAAAAAGACAATTTCATACCTTCACGAATTTCACTACTTCAGTTTATTCACAACTTTCACTATCGTCTTTGGTGGATGAACTGAAATGGTGAAATTAATGAAGGCATGAAATTGTCCCTCCCTCCCACCCCCCCCCTTCCGATTAGACGATACTGAAAGGTGCAAAAGAAATGAAGTGATGAAATTGGTGAAGACTTTCCCTTGGCTTAGACGATAGTGAAAGTTCTGAACGAACCGAAGTGGCGAAATTAGTGAAGGCTTGAAATTCCCCCCCCCCCCTCCCCCCGGCCCCGCCTCTTGCGTGGAAGATAGTGAAACTTGTGAACAAATTGCAGTGGTGAAATCAGTGAAGGGATGAAATTGACCTCCGCATCTCTCTACTTGGACTATAGTGAAAATTTATGAACGATCTAAAATGGGAAAATTATTGAAGGCCTGAAATTGCTCTTTCCTTTCCCCTCCCCTCCCCTCCTTACTTCGACGGTAGTGAAGATTGCGAAGGAACTGAAGTGGTGAAAATTATGAAGGTATGAAATTGCCCCTATCATCCTCCCCCCTGTTACTCGGATGGTAGTGAAGGTTGTGAAAAAACTGCAGTAGTGTAATCGATGAAGACATGAAATTGCCCCCCCCACCCCTACCTACATAGACGATAGTGAAAGATGTGAAGAAACTGAAGTGGTGAAATTCGTGAAGGCCTGAAATTGCCCCTTCCGTCCTTCCCCCTTCTTGCTTGGACGGTAGTGAAGGTTGTGAACGAACTGAAAGTGGTGAAATCCGTAAAGACTTGAAATTGCCTCTTCCATCCTCCACCCCTCTTGCTTGGACGGTAGTAAAGATTGTGAACGAACTGAAGTGGTGAAATTTGTGAAGGCCTGAAATTGTCCCTTCCGTTCTCTCCTCTACTACTTGGACGGTAGTGAAGGTTGTGAAGGAACTGAAGTGCCGAAATTGGTAAAGGCATGAAATTGCCGCGCTCCCCCCTCCCTACATACACGATAGTGAAAGGAACTGAAGTGGTGAGGTTTGTAAAGGCCTGAAATTGCCGCTTCCGTCCTCTCCCCCCTGTTGCTTGGACGGTAGTGAAATTTGTGAAAGAACTGAAATGGCGAAATCATTGAAGGAATAAAATTGTTTCCCCCCCCTCCCCCCTCTTCTACATAGACAATAGTGAAAGATGTGAAGGAACTAAAGTAGTGAAATTGGTGAAGTCCTGAAATAGCCCCTTCCGTCCTCCCCCCCTCTTGCTTAGATGGTAGTGAAGGTTGTGAAGGAACAAAAGTGGTGAAATTGGTGAAGACTTAAAATTGTCTTTTCCATCCTTTATCCCCCTTGCTTAGACGGTAGTGAAGATTGTGAACGAACTAAAGTGGTAAAATTTGTGAAGGCTTGAAATTGCCCTTTCCGTCCTCCCCCCCTGTTGCTTGGACGATAGTGAAGATTGTGAAGGAACTGAAGTGGTGAAATTCGTGAAGGTCTGAAATTGCCTCTACCATCCTCCACCCCTCTTGCTTGGACGGTAGTGAAGATTGTGAACGAACTGAAGTGATGAAATCGGTGAAGGTATGAAATTGTCCCCCCCTGTCCCTCCTGCATAGACGAGAGTGAAAGTTGTGAAGGAACTGAAGTGGTGAAATCCGTGAAGGCCTGAAATTGCCCCTTCCGTCGTCCCCCCTGTTGTTTGGGCAGTAGTAAAGGTTGTGAAGGAATTGGAGTGGTGAAATTCGTGAAGGCCTGAAATTGTCTTTTCCGTCCTCCCCCCCCTTGCTTGGATGGTAGTGAATGTTGTGAAGGAAATGAAGTGGTGAAATCGGTGAAGGCATGAAATTACCCCCCCCCCGCCCCCCCGGTCCTACATAGACGATAGTGAAATATGTGAAAGAACTGAAGTGGTCAAATTCGTACAGGCCTGAAATTGCCCCTTCCGTCCTCCCCTCCTGTTGCTTAGACGGTGTTGGGCCAAATACCCTGACTAGGGTATTTGCCAGGGATTTTAAACGTCGGACGTTGTCCGACTCTTTCGTTAGATTGAAGGACCTGATGAGACTGACGTTGCCAAAAGTTTATTCAAACCTGACCTATGACTGAGAGACTAAAAGTTTTCGAGTTTTAGTTCAGACACATGTGACGTCCGAGAGTAGCAACAATTACTGGAGGTGCTTCGCTTTGTTGAGACTGCAGAGGCACGTGGACGTGGGAACGTTAAGGCTATACCTATTTTACCTCAAATAATATCGTGTGGCTTAGCAGCCGCGCGATTCAGGGCCTAAGTAGGCTAAAAAGAGGGATGCGCCAGGTATAGGGTCACGACACAAAGGAATAGAAAGCAAATTTTTATTGTTTTCTTGGGCTGCGGGATTTGATTCCGCGCCAAGAGCCGATAGGCCGAAGCCGAGGCCTGTGTGGTTGGGTGATCGGCCGAGGTGTAAACAACCGGCCAATAGTGAGGAAGAGGTGAGCAGGCAGAGCCTGCTGAACCATAGGGTGACGGCCTGCTGGGTATAGAGCTCTTCATGTAGAAGAGCAACTCCCCTTTGGTGCAAAGGATAAGCTAACCCAGTAGGTGCCGAGTCTGACTTTCATCTAGGGGATTTTAGGATCGAGTTCAGCGGCGTCCTACCGGGCTAGCTCCTTTTCGGAGTTGGTCGGCCTGAAAGGGCCTTTGAGCGCGACCGATCTCAGCCCTGCGATCCATAAGATCGCGCGGCTGAGATCAGCCGCGCGGAGATTAGCATGGCCCCTGCGCAAGGATGACACGAATAAATCGGGAAATGGTCAAGTCCCAGGAGGGGATTCGAACTCGGGCCTGTATTTCAACAGGTCATGGGTAAGTCACGAGGAAGTGAGAGGTCGTTGGCATAATCCAACGGAAAAGGGAAAAAAAATAAAAATAAAAATAAATAAATAAATAAAAACGAAGTGTCACATGGCGCTAAATGAAGTAGAAGGGACATAAAGTCCCCAAAATTAGTTGCAGGCGCCCGTTTTTTCGGGCAGCCTGACAGGTAAGCTTCTATTTTTTTCTTTTTTTTTTCTTCTCTAGATTTCTTTAGATTTTTTTAAAGATTTTGTCCCCCCTTTTCTTTGGTTCGTGCAGGGTGTTCAGTTGCCCGTTCGTTTTGACGAACGGGTTGAGTTTCACTGAGGGGAAGGGCATAATCGAGTGAATCTACCTCTAGAACATAAAAATATACACTACCACTCTTTTTTATTTATTTATTTATTTATTTTTTATTATTATTATTTTCGCTCTCTTCACTCGTTTACGAGAGCTGAGGTCTCACTAGCAAAAAAAATAGGATCGAGCTCCTGAATCTGGATGTGTTTTACGCAGAGATGCAGAAGAGCAGTTTAATCTCGATTTCCTGCACGTCCAGATCCAGGTATTTGTTTCGATCCTCTTTGCTAGTGGGACCATGCCCCTGGGGGTTGGCTGCTCATGGCTGAAAAACCACGAGATGTGATATGACCGTTGGCTGAGGCCAACGGAAAAAAAAAGTAAAAAAAAAAAAAAAAAAAAAAAAGGGTTGGGGGCAGTTGCTCGTGGGAAAACGAGCAATTCCCCCACCCTGTGTCTGAATCTGGCTGGGGTCGTGAGCTGTATGCAGGCACAGGCAGGAAGGGTGGGGTTTGAAAAGGCTGTGTGGGAGCAGGACCAACTCCTCACTCAGAAAGCCACGAATGAATATTCGTGGCCGCAAGATCCAAGATCTCGCGGCTCACGACGTGCGCGTGGGAATGGGGTTGTGGGAGCTGGCTGGAGAGAGGGAAACGGGAGAGTTGGGAGGAGGAGGGCCTACTCCTCCCAACACTGACAACTATCCTCCCCGTTTTCAGGGAAGGGCAGAGGTAGAAGGGAAAAAGGGGAAAAAGAAAAAGTCACGACAACGAATGTGGCCGCGGCTATGATCAGATACAGGTCAAATTTGCCTGAATGTGACTCGGGCCACAGGCTGGGGAACTGGAGGGTCAGTGAGGGGAACTTGGCTGGAAACAGCCATTTTCCCACTGAACCTGCACTCGGTGTGGGGCTGAGTGCAGGGAAAAGGGAGAAAAATCGGGGGGCGGTTGAGTACAACTGCCACCCTTAGTGTGTGGCTGAGGTGAGGCAGCCTCAGTCCGTTGATCTGGCTTAGATCAACGGCCCCAGGCAAGTGAAGAATTTTGTCTGGGGGCAGCTGAGGCTGCTGCTGCCCTCCTCATCCACTACAAAAGAGGCAGCTGTCCCCCAGCTGCCTCACACTTGCCTCCAACTGCCAGTGTGTGACAGCACACTTGCCTCATTGCTAAAGTGTTGGAGAGGAGAGAGGAGCGTTGTCGGCGGAGCTGGAGGACAGCAAAGGAGCGCTGGACAAGGAGGAGGACAGCCATAGCCAAGGCGGGGAGCACTCTGCTGGCACTGGTCCAACGGGACAGAGCCAAGGACGCTGTGGGACTACGGCGGCAGCTCTGGTTTTAACGGCGGTGGTGTGGAAGCACTGCGGAATTTCTACGGCGGCAGCTCTGGTTTTAACAGCGGTGATGCGGAAGCGCTGCCGGATTTGCGGCGCGGAGGCACTTGATTTTCTTTTGGCGGGGAAGTGCTGCTGGATTTGCGGCGCAGCGGCACTTGATTTTCTTTTGGCAGGGAAGTGCTGCCGGATTTGCGACACAGCAACACTTGATTTTCTTTTGGCGGGGAAGTGTTGTCAGATTGGTGGCACGACAACACTTGTTTTTTTCTTTGGKGTGGAAGTGSTGYTGGACTWGCGACASGRCAACAGGGATTTGCGGCACGATAGCGACAAAGTTTTTTTTTTTTTTTTTTTTTTTYTTACGGTGCGGCATCTGTTTTGTTAATGAGGTTGTGCTACCAGAGTTGGCGTGTGCGGCGGTGGTAACATGACGTGGTGGTAGTTGGCGCGCGACGCACTATGAAATCTGCATGAGGAGCGAATGTTGGTGGCGTAGGACCATCAGGAACCACTTGGGACCGGTTGGGACAGACGTGGTGCCAGTTGGGACTGTCTTGGGAACAATGTTTTTTTTGGGACTCGTGCGACTTGCGGCCATCGAATCAGGGACCACCGCGTGTGAGACTTGCGAGTCGGGAACAGATTGGGACAAGCAGTTGGTTTGAGACTTGCCTTGGGACTGCAGTTTTCTTTGGCAATAAGTATATTCTTTCTTGGCTTTCTTCAGTGAGCCAGGGCGCGTTCGGCACCACTTCACTCAAGGTCAGTCAGTTGATTAACTTAGATTTTCCTTCACACTTGTGTGAAGCCACACTTTGCTTGACCCTGTTTGTTTTGAACGTTCAGAAAAAAATGTTGAGCAAAACGTGTGTGATCATGCGTGTGGAAAGAGGGGTTTGACGGGAGCATGGTTCACTGGATTCCTGGACTTGTGGTTGTTTTTTGAGTGCACAGGTAGGTGGAAGGATGCTTGCAGGGAAGATTGGCTATGCCTATTTGAGAAAATGGAAAAGAAGTGTTTTCCTTTGACTTCTCACCTGCCTGCATGCCAAGAAGGGTTGGTTGTTTTGAAAAATGTTAATTTTTTTACGCGCGTCGTAAAACGAATTTAAATCAAATAAAGCAGATAAGGTCAAACGAACGTAGCCTTTTCCCAAAGATTGACCATCTCTTTTCTGAATGACTTTTATGTGTCTAAATGATTCTCATTCTCTACCTTTTCTAACTATTTTTGTTTGAGTTACCTTGGGCAAGAGATGAAGGGGACAACTGAAAATTTACTTGTCGTGAACACATTCTCTTTCTTCAGGAAGCATCTGGGGCGAGGGTTCGTTGCTTTAGGAGTCAACCCTGTTATCGACCCAGAGTGGACCGTTCTATGGGGGGTTACTTTGCCGATTTGGTGGAGACGGTCCGACTTCTGAGATCCGAGTCTTGTGCTCGGGCAAGAAGGAGGAGTACCCCAGACCACTTCCTAGAGAGAGAGGCATGCGACACCTCAAGTAATGCCCCTGATCAAGAATCATCTGTAAAACAGTCTGTCATCCGAGAAGATTGAGAAACGTATGGAGACGGGTGTGTGCGTGTTCAATCTTATATCGGCGGTAGGATGAAATGAATAACTTTGGCAGCGCATCTCGTCAAGTCAAAACTAAGATAGACCGACTATCTTATCGGCTGCATTGAGGTTATTGTTGAAAGTCAACTCCTCGTTGGCGGCTCTATGATTTTGTGGAATTCGACTCGGGGTGGTCGAATTTTATTTTCATATTCTGTTATTGTATGTATCTAATTATTATTTAGATTCGTTCGGTTATCATTTCAGATTGGATATATGTTTATGTCGACTACGATAGATTCTTTTTTATTTAACTATGTGTGGTTGTTATGTCTTTCTTTTTAACTGGTTACCAAAGAGACTAGTATATTGGGGGTTTCACACTAGGTTGAGACCGTCCTAGTCAACCGGCATACGCTTCGTACTCAGGAGATCAACACCCTAAGGAATGAACGTCGCTCGGATCCACTCGGCGTTAACCAAACGTATCTATACTACAGCGAACGAGCAAACGCCCTTGGCCAACCCACCTCTGCAATTGCATCTAAAAACTTTCGCACGTGGGTCGGTAGCTCGGTAGGGATACACCCCTAAGGGTGGTGACAACCCCTTAGGGAGGAAAGCTTATGCCCCGCGTGAACCTATCCTATCGTAGGGGACCTCGAGATGTACAACTGGCACCCGCCTAGAGCGGCGAAGAGACGATGCGACCGCGCACCCGTATCGGCGGCTCGCAGAATCATTTTGTGTCGTTCCCAAGTTATCTCTTATTTTGGTTTCGTTTAAACTCCTGCGTGACGTGGTCGGGAGGGCTCCCACCTCTTTCACGAGAAAAGGCGGGGGCCGATGCACTCGACAACGGTAGTGAAGGAACTAAGTGGTGAAATTAGTGAAGGCCTGAAATTGCACCTTCCATCCTCCACCCCTCTCGCTTGGACGATATTGAAGATTGTGAACAGATTGAAGTGGTGAAATCCAGGGTTGTCACGCGGTGATCCACGGGGTCCAAGCCGGGGTAGGGGTTTCACCCCCGTACCCCCGCCCCCGCCAAAACA
>BFEA01000016.1:1051892-1066866 GCA_003427395.1 Chara braunii | reverse complement strand
AGCAGCTACCCCGGTCCCACCAGTGGTGGGTGTGGCCCCGGGGGGGGTCCAGGATAAGGCATAAAACCCCATTTTTTTTGTTTAGCTCACGTGGTGTGCGCTCTCGCTGCGCACTCCCCACTATTTTTTATTTTTGATTTTTGATTTTTTATTTATTTATTTATTTATTTTTTGGGGGAGGGGGGGGGGTTCGGAGTCGGGGTTGGGGGTGCCCACCCTCGGACCCCCTCCGGGGCCCCGTGGCCGGGGCTCAACAACCCTGGTGAAATTTGTGAAGGTATGAAATTGCCCCTTCCGTTCTCCCCCCTGTTGCTTGGACGTTAGTGAAGGTTGTGAAGGAACTGAAGTGGTGAAATTTATGAAGGCCTCAAATTGCCCCATCCATCCTCCAACCCTCTTGCTTGGATGGTAGTGAAGATTGTGAACAAACTTAAGTGGTGAAATTTGTAAAGGCCTGAAATTGCCCCTTCCGTCCTCCCCTCTGTTGTTTGGACGGTAGTGAAGGTTATGAAGGAACTGAAGTGGTAAAATCCGTGAAGGTCTGAGATTGCCCCTTCCGTCCTTCCCCCTTGTTGCTTGGACGGTAATGAAGGTTGTGAAGGAATTAAAGTAGTGAAATCGGTGAAGGGATGAAATTGCCCCCCCCCCCCCCTCCTACCTAGACGATAGTGAAAGAAGTGAAGGAACTGAAGTGGTGTTATTCCTGAAGGTATGAAATTGCTCCTTCCGTCCTCCACCCCTCTTGCTTGGACGGTGGTGAAGGTTCTGAAGGAACTGAAGTGGTGAAATCGGTGAAGGTTTGAAATTGCCCCTTCCATCCTCCTCTTCCCTTGCTTGGACGGTAGTGAAGATTGTGAATGAACTGAAGTAATGAAATTGGTGAAGGCCCGAAATTGCCCCTTTCATCCTCCACTCCTCTTGATTGGACGGTAGTGAAGACTGTGAATGCACTTAAGTGGTGAAATCGGTGAAGACATGAAATTGCCCCCTCCCCTTCCTCCTGCATAGACGAGGGTGAAAGTTGTGAAGAAAGTGAAGTTGTGAAATCCGTGAAGGCCTGAAATTGCCTCATTCGTCCTCCCCCCCTGTTGCTTGGACGGTAATGAAGGTTATGAAGGATCTGAAGTGGTGAAATTTGTGAAGGTCTGAAATTGTCCCTTCCGTCCTTTCCCCCCCTTTGCTTGGACGGTAGTGAAGGTTATGAACAGACTGAAGTGGTGAAATTTGTGAATGTATGAAATCGCCCCTTCCATCCTCCCTCCCTCTGCGTGAACGGGGGACCATGTCAACAATGTAAATCTTGAAACTTTTCAAGAATGCTAGTGAAAGCATTGATCGGAAGTGATAAAAACCATAACTGCCAACCGAGTACTCCTAACGTAGTGAAAAAAAGAGGTGTCGTTTACCTTCTCTCTGATCGGATTGTCGTCAATGTAGGGTTCACATTTTGCGGGGAACATATCTCCCACAACTGCGAGCATCCTTCTTTGTGCTCCCGTCACAGCACTGGTGAAGGTCATAGGAGTCACTTGCATTTGTTATTGCCCTACCGGGGTATGCATATCCGTGTAGGGTCTATCCCGGGCGTCCAGCGGGAGCTGATCGTTTCCAGAACAGAGGTCTACCAATGAGTAAATGGTTCGCCCGGCGTGAGATTCTGCCAGCAGGTCTGCTTGAGGCAATGATCCCGCGTGCCAGATGATGACTGCATTTAATTTTCTGCAGGTCCTGGATCCGCCTAAGCGACTTGTTAGGTTTCCGGAACACAAACCATCTATTCGCATACGGTGACGCGCCACATCCATCATTTCTTCAACATCAAAGCCTTCTTCGACCCGATCCATGTATTTTTTTTTCTTCCTTTTTTAGGACTTGTCTGTATCTATCTTTGCACCTCTCTTTTTAGTTCTCTGCTCTGGTAGCTTATCCTCCTTTTGCCTCATCTTCTCATCCTCCTCATCCTTATTTCTTGTGATCTCAACAGTTTTTGCTCTCCACTAGGATCAAGAACATCTTGAGGTGGCAGATTAGAGTTTACCGGTTCTTTAGCGCTTGTCCTAATTGTCATGGGCGTTCTCCCTTGTCTTGATGGTGGCCTAAAAGCCATCCCAGATTGAGGCATTGAACCCAATATTGCTATGCCTGGCAGATTCTCAGGCTCTCCCAGTGCTCCTGGACCTGAATCATAGAGGTATACCATTGGCCTCTTCTTTTTCCACTCCTTGACCTCCTTGCATATATCAAGCAACTTCTTTGATATCTCTCTATCTTTGACACCAAGTCCTCTATTCTTTCCAACGTTCTCCCTGCCTCAATCCGACAATCCTCTTCTTCCTCATCGTCTGATTCTACTATGATAGGTTCTTCTTTCACGGTGTCGGCTTTCATCTTCTGTTCCACTTCCTCATTCTCCTCTATCTCTTCCATCCTTAAGCCAGGGTGAACCTCCTCTTCTTGCCAAATGCGGAACATGGCTGGAGGGGCAGGTGCACTTGATGCATTTTCTCATCGCAGAGTCTTTTTTTGTACCTCCTGTAACCGTAGGGTCGATGTAGTTTCCGAACTTGTCATAGACATCTCCATCTATGTTCGTACTAACCAACCTCTCTTCCTCATTACTTCTCCGAACATGGCAAAACTTAATCATATGCCCCTTCTGCCCATTGTGTCGGCAGATCACGTTTCTCCAATCTACTCTACCTTTGGCATACCCTTGTCCACCTTCTTGACCTCCCCGACTTCCTGACGTATTCCCATCCCCATTTCCTCCCATGAGAATTACCACCAACATTTCCTCTTCTGCCTCCTCCACGACCCCAATTTCCTCTACCTCATCCCCATCCTTGCCCTGTTCATGTCCTCCTGCCGGATTTGCTTACGATCCTTATGGTGTCGATTGCTACAGGTGGCTCGGCTGTTGTCTCGGCTGGCTCGCTTGTTGAGCTTGGGGCCCTAGAAACCTGCAAGACGCCACACTCATTGGAGCCCCCTATAAGTCTCATAATGCCCATTCACTGGTTAGGGCACATAAGGATTAACTTCAGGCCAGTGACTCGGAGGCCCATAGATTGGTCACTGCCCATAGGGCGCGTGTCCAGTTTGTGAGGGCATCACCATCCCTGCCTAGCCCTGCGACTCAGATGTTGACATTGTTGTCGCTTGGGAACCCTGACCCCTTGCTGAGCCTTGTCCTCCTTGGGCCAGATTTTTAGCCTTTCGTTGAGCCTTTGTTAACTTTTAAGGTTATGGCTCTTCCTCCTCCTCCCCTTCTTCTTCTTCTTCTTTTGGCTCCTTCTTACTACCGTTTTCTTGCCTCTCCCTTGAACATGGGTCATTGTCATTGCCTTTTTCAGAGCGTTTCCTTCTTCTGTGGCGAAAAGTTGGGCCACTACCTCTTCCACAACCTTTTTAAAGTCTTGGTCGTCTCCCGTTGCGGCATCCATGGCCTTCCTCTTCTGCCTGGCTTGTCACATTTGGAAGAGGTTCACTTGGTCAAATTCCTCGTCCGCCAAGCTTTTTTTAATTGTGGTCCATGTCAGCTTTTTTTCTAGGGCGCCCTGCTTTGTTAATGCAGAGGCTTCGAAATTCATAAAATGTTCCAGGAAAGTTGCACACTTTTCCTCTTTTGCCATCTCGAGAATCCTTTTTGCTATCTTCTTAAAAGTCATGGCGAATGCACCCACCGTGGTGAACTCGTTCCGACTTAAAACTTTCAGGTCTGCTTTTGTCAATAGACTATCCCCCAACTTGAAACGCCTCTGCATTTTTTCTTTAAAACTTGCCTAAACCTATGTCGCATTTGCAGTCACTTTCATGATTTCTGGTCGAATCTCCCACCAAACATGGTGAGGCATCATCATGAATTTGTCCGCCTCAGCTGGCTCAGTTGTGACTTGTTCTAGTAACTCCAACCGTTTGGATACCCTTTCCCCTTTAAATAAGAAGATGTCGACCTTCGACATTTGTAGTCGCGTCAGCGCTTTTTTCTCTAGTGCCTTAATGAGATCCTCTGGCGTTGGAGCAAAACCTCGCACAATCCCATCAGCATCCATCATCATTATCCTTCTTTTTTATCCTGTAGGGAACAAGAAAATAGCCCATTGACAAATCATCAACCCTTTATACTCTTCATCTCTGATATAATCAACTGTTCATTTTCTTTCTCATTCAACTACTATTACGTACCTCTTCTTCTTACTACTACCCTATCTACTTCTTTACGGAGGACTCGACCTTACCATTCACCCAAAAACAAGAACAAACTTTCAACACATTCACAACCGAATAACTCGACTGCATATGTAACTATCGGTGCCATGATATACATACCGTACTAACATATACGTTAAATATGATTGTAAGAACCTATTACACCAATCAGATCAAAAATAAAGTTTCTCGTTTTGACTGGATCATCAACCTGCACTTAACCTGGGTTCGTTCACTAAGGACCCCGGCAGTCAGTCGAGATTCCCGGTAACGACGCCACTTGCCGAGTGCATCGGTCCTGCAGTGGGACCCTCCTGGCCGCGTTACGCAGGATTTGGCAGGACTTGTTGCGTGAAATGTTTTTACCACTCCGGCCGAGTGAGTCAGTCGTACCTCTCGCAAGCCCCTACGACAGGATAGGGCCACGCGAGGCACAACTTACCTCCACCCGTGAGAGTTGTCACTATCCCTTGGGTGGGCGTATCCCTGCCAAGCTACGGGACCACATGAGAAGGTTTTTTGTATGCAATCGCAGAGGTGGCCTAACCGAGGGCATTTCTTGTTCGTTGTAGGATAGGGGGTATGAGAGGTTAACGCCCGAATTGGACCCGCGCGTGAATCGTCGTTCGACGCGCTGATCTCTCGAACGCGACCCTACGCCGGTCGACTAGGACAACTATTCTAACCACGTGATACACTTTCCAACGAAAAACTCGATCCTACTTGCAATATCGCGCCTAGCCACTTTTTCTACTCGACCCATAACTGTTATTGGATCAGATCGCACGGATGCATACGAAAGACTTTGCATAAATAGTAATCACTTTGCAAGCCTCTATGATAATGACTAGCCATTTTTGAATATATAAGCAGTCGCAATGATGGAGTACTATGAGGTGCCTATACGGTCTCATCTGAGTCATGAGATCACATTCGGCATTCAGGCGTTGGCTGATGCGTGCTCTAAAGGGGTTGATCCTCTAGCGAGCGCAAAAGCGGATTAAACACCCGACCATCTTCTGCACCCTGTGGTGCCCCAAAGGGTGTAGGGTAAGATGGCGCCGAGGGACAGAAGGGAATTTGGAGTGTTGGTGAGTTGTGTGGTGCACACCCACAACACGCTAACCCTTTTACCAAGAACCTTATCATTCCACCAAAAAAACTATAAATAAGGAAAAACCAATTTGTCTTACGCTGGCAATCCTGAAAATGTTCATAGACTTAGGCCTATGCAAAACATGTTCATGTGATGGTTACGACGGTCGTATGCAGGAAAAATTATCAAGTGGCAGGCTGTTCTCTTTGCAAGTATTTGTCCCATAACTTATTTCGTGTGAGACTCCAGGTGTAGTCAGCAGTCGAAAGTGTTAAGAGGGACGCTCCCCCAAGAGAAAAGCATAGTACTCAGTTATGCGAACTCTAGCGACTAACTGTCGTGGCAACGCTTCACGAGTTATCCACAATCGCTCAACCCTCGATGGGACTCAGTGTTGCATACGACACTTAAGTCTCAGAGATGAGGTATCGCGAAGAGAATTTACATCACGATATTGAACGACTAAAGGATGAGTCATTCAACCTCATCGGCGCTCCTGACCTCTAGACAGGGTGCTACGAGGGGTAGCGCGAAATGCTCATTGCATAGGGGAAACTCTTTTGTGCTGAGCTGGAACCTGAAATGTCCTTGGCAAGGACCTCAAATTTCAAGTTCAAGATCAATGCCCGACCAATTAATTCAAATAGCAGAGGCGAGTGTGGACATTATTGTGAATGTCGCAAAAGTCGTGCGCACATACTTGCTTAAATCATCATGATCATGCAAACAAAAACAATTAAATCAATTAAATAAAAGGGTGTGGGGTATCAGACGATCACTCTCAGAACAATAATGTGGCTTGTTCAAATGTGTTCACGCAATACACATACAATCACCAACACTTAATCCATAATATTTCCTGCATATCTGCGATCACACACAGTTTAAACAAGAGCATCGCACACATTCAGGGAGTCAACTTTACTGTCGTCTGCAATTTATACCCCGCCTTATGCACACAAGCCCCAACCATTTTCCACCATCCCTCAACAAAGGTACTCAACCTTTAAAAATTCTCACTCGGAAAGAAGTCCGAGTGAAAATTCCAAGAAACATAAAAACTCATAAGGGCTAGGGACTTAGGTTGAGATGCAGAAAGCGGGTAAGTTATGTCGTCAACCAACCTGTTATCAAAGGATAACAGAGGAGTAATCCTTTGTAGGATTAGGCTGAACGAATCAAGCCTTCAATCGAATACGTAAACTTTCATCATAGTTCAGGCCAGAAAAAAACAATAGTACGTTTAACACAGATGGAGGACTTGCTCCATCCCGTAACCTAACTCCTCTACTAGCTTTTTTCAGTTATCAACTAATATCGAGAACTTTTGGCAACATCTCCCCTAAACAGGGTGGATTGTCGAATTTCTCCTAACAAAAAAATACTCAAACTTTCCAAGTTTCAGAAAATTTCGGCAGTGTTTCTGTAGGAAAAATGTCTTTTAATAATTTTTAGGAACTCAAAATGATAATTTTTTTTCAAGTTTGTAAAAATTTTGGCAGCGTTTCTCGTAGAAAAATGAGGTTGTCAAGGTTTCAACAAAGCTGAAAATACACAAAGCAAAGTAAAACTACACTTGGGACTAACCTTTTGACACTTAACTGACAGTTAGAACTACCGATAGCCTACACGATTCTGCTTTAAAGATGACATCGTGAGCTAGCAATAGTCCTAACTCCTAGTAAGGTCAAACCTATCTTATCCCAAGTTCCCCTTCCCACCATCCATTATAATCTATCTATGGCTCCAACGCTCAGCGAGCGTCTAAGCAACTAACGTTGCCAAGAGATGCCCCAAACTAGTATTCCCAATCAAACATGCATAATCAACATCTCTTTGTCCCACAATGGCTTTAGCCAAGTAGTTCGTTAATCTCTCAATTCTTTTAACCCACTAAAAAAAAACCTCTCCTACGGCACAAGACTGGACCGCCCCAACTTAGGGGTACGCCTGACCTGCCTAAGCAAGTGAATAGGGTACGCACAACTACATTGCCCCAGCTTAGGGGTATGTCCAACTTACATGACTGAAAACGTATGTCCAGACTGCCCTAACTTAGGAGTATGCCCGCCCAACATAAACTTATGAATGTAAAGCATATGACCAGACCTCCCCAAATTAGGGGTACGCCCGACTTCTGCTTAATTGACGACATGAAGCATAAGACTAGACTGCCCCAACTTAGGGGTATACCTAGTCAACCTTAAACGAAAATTACATATAGTATAGGACTAGAAGTGTGCCTAATCTGCCTAAACAAATACAAACGACGACTGGTTAGACTGCCCTAACTTAAGGGTGCGTCCAACCCGCATAACATCAATGACAAAGGGCATATCGCCAGGCTGCCCCAACTTAGGGGTACGCCTAGTTAGCGTAAACGGTTTAAGATACATAATGCAGTGCGATCAGACCATCCCAACTTAGGGGTACGCCCGATCTGCCTTAACAAAATTACAAACGACGTATGACTAAGCCGCCCCAACTTAGAGGTACGCTTAGCCTCTCCAACAACAGCTTAAACACCCATAAATACTTTGCACAAACTTTATAACTTTTTTTCTTCTCAGGCAGATAATTAGGCCTAGCCAACTTAGGGAGACATTAAGTCTTGCTTTAGTTATGTTTATAATAAGGAAATTTTATACTAACTCTCTGTCTTTTATGTTATAACGGGCATAGGACTGAACTGCCCCAACTTAGGGCTACGTTCAGTCTGTCCGGGTTACCTTCACATTATATTCTTTATTTGTTTTCCTTCTCTTCTTGTTCTACCTAAGTTATCGAATGGATCTCTAAACTTAGGGTGCCCTGTCTGTTAGATGATATAAATGCACATAACATATATATCACTTTTTATACTTTGGTTCACCGTTAAGTTCACAGCTTATGGCCAGGCCGCGCTAACTTAGGGATACGCCTCGTCTCATGCCTTTATCCCCCTTAAAAGAAAACACACCGAACCAGGTTTATGCAACTTATAGTGTTCTCAATTATGTTTCAACAATCCAGAAGAAACATCAAGAATTCGAGTCTCCCAACTTAGGGTACCCGTCCTCCTGTTCAGAAACCCTAAAAAGAAACAAGCGACTGAACAGTCCAACTCAGGATCAGCCTAGTCTTTTCAAAGGTCATGGATGCAGCCCAACAAACAAAAATAAGACATAGCACTGAACCACTCAACTTGGAGTGTTCCAACCTTTGGTTGACCCGGTCAAACGCAAGCAAAACTCCTTCCTCCCACCTTCCCCCTTTTCGTTTTCTTAGTTCAAACAAATAAATGATCTAATTCTCAAGCATATCTGGTTTTACTTCAGTTCATAATGACATCTGAAATAAAATACAAAACACAATAAAGTTAAAAGTAAATAGTATCAATCGTACTTTTAGTCAAAACAATATATGGTAGTAGAATTAGGGGAATAAGGGATCACACGTGTAAAACAAAGTTATACCTCAGTGTCCCTGCGTCCAGAACCCGACCTGGGCTCCGACAAAGCTCCCGCAATCGGTGGGTTGACCTCCGACAAGGTCTTGATGCGGATTACGGGTTGCAATCCCGCCTGCCGCCTTTCTCTCCCGATCAACAAATTAGACTGGGAGTAAGAAGGACAAAAGTAAGAAAGTCGGCCTCTCAAGATTCAGGAAGAGGTTCACTCAGACTCGCGTGGAGAATGCCTTGTTGTCTTCACTCTCCTGAGGGTCCCGCAATGGTGGTCAAACATGCAGTGCAAACGGTCAGACTATGGTTAGAATGTAAAGTAACAGTCCCCTGACAAGCCTCCAAGTCGCAACAGTGATCCTCTCTGATTAGTCCGTAGTTACGCAGTCTAGGAAGACTGCGTTCAATTAGAGCACACCCCTGTGCTCTATTTATAGTGTAAGCGAAACCCGACAGTACTCGGCCAAACAACAGTGTATGTAGCAGTTGAATGTTATAGGTGAGCAAGAATTGTAATGCCTAGTAATAGTTCTGCAGTGAGCCACAGTAATACGCAGCAATATACGACAATGTGCAGCGATGCTCAATAGTAACACGTGGCAAAACACATCAATGCCACGACAAAACTTAACAATGCACAATGTCGCGAGAGAAACTACGTACAACAGCAGCACCCGAAGTCGAACAGAAACCGCAACAAAGTACAAACAGGTGTTGACCAGCAGTGACGAAGTTCGCGCAGGTGTTAACCACAACAACAACGAAGTTCATGCAAGTGTCAACTACAGCAGCGACGAACAACAAACGGATGTCAACCACGCAGAACGCCACTTTGACTTGGTATGTGCCCTCACATCGAACTTTCTCTCAGCAGATCGTGGATGGGGCAACCGCGTATGGCAACTAGACACCATAACATTGCCTAGCCCCAAGCGCAACCCTCCCAACGCTGCGTGATGAACTCCTAGCGATGCATAGCACAAAACACAGTATTATGCACAACACGACACAGTAACCACAACTCCCGTAAGATCCCGACCAAGTGCAACACCCCTCTAAGTGCAACCACCATAAGGAGCTCGGTTGGGATCGAGGTAACTACGATGAGACAACAACGACGACAAACTTCATGATGAGGATGGTGTGTGACATCCGTCCTTATGGCAGCGAAAACCTTGACGAACACTACGAGGGCCACTACATAGAGCACGCTGAGATCGCAACAAACAAGTAGGTTCTTCTCTCTCTCTCTCTCTCTCTCTCTCTCTCTCTCTCTCTCTCTCTCTCTCTCTTATGTACTCCGGTTGTCCCCTGGTTCCAGTGCACTGATAGGTTGTTGCTCGTTTGTCAAGGTGAGCAACATGAGGATGAATCTTCAACTGAACATGTGAAGATACATCGTCTGGCAGTTGGGGTCGTCTTGTGCCTTCGTGCTCCTGCTACTCACCCCACCACCTTGTTAGCCCTTTATGCTTTGCTCCACCGGAAGGAAAGTCGCAAATGACCGAGCAGCAAAAAGCAGGAGGATGAATCTATGCAGTAGGCGGTAGGATCCCCACCGGAAGGAAAGTCGCAAATGACCGAGCAGCAAGAAGCAGGAGGATGATCGTTGTCCGCTGGCGAAAAACGGTCACAATAAAAACACTAGTTGTGGCCTTTTTCCTCTTTTTACCTCCACACCCAGTCGCTATTCCAACGGGCAAAAGACGTGATAATGTCCTGATTCATCTTGATAAGGAGAAAAACACACCCGACTGAGCTGACGGAGCGGACTGAGCATGCACAATCTGCCCTTATAACACTGAGAAAAGGTGGAGATGGGTTAGGAGCACACGATGTAGTGCCTGCGCTATCATGATGCTTGTGGAAAGTCGTTCATCATCTTAGCGGTGATAACATTAGTTCGAGCACCGACGATTTTCCTCTCCTTCCTTCTTCTTATCGACCTTACTTAGCCTTGCGTGGTCTTTTGGCGGATTTGGCAGCATTCCGCTCAGGGAATAAGTCAGAGCATTTGCTCCAACCATCGGAGCCTACGCCTTTGTACCCTGCCCCTACTCTGTCGTGCGGCCCCACTTTGGTATCAATCCTCGACCAGATAAATCTTACCCTAAACTGAGCAGTGAGTACAAAATCCAGTCAAAGCAATGAAATGATAACTTAACGTAACTTAATGCACCCGAACGAGTAGTAGCGAGCCTATTCAGGGTACGACAAAGGGGTCTATGGATGTGCTCTTGGAGACAGTTGATACTATACAAGAGGGGATGAGCACACCAGCGCCCGAGCAGAGGGTGGAGGTTCCTCGTGAGGAGGTACCGACAACTGTGGTAGAGGCGGTGCCTGAGGGCAGACTGTAGATACTGGGTACTCCTAAGTACGTCCCAGAAATGGGCGAGTTGAGGAGCAAATTAGGATCTTGGGCCACTGGATCGGGTTCTGGGGGGCCAAGCCCCTAGGCAAAGCAACAAGAGGTTGTCAGTGAGATAGCAGGATCTCCCTTATCATCTCCGCCACAACCAAGGAGGAAGAAGTTCAAGAGGAAGGTTGATCAACTCTGCTTCTTCTGCAAGGATCGTGTGCATTGGGCTCTTGAATGTCCTAAGTTCCTCAAGGATAAGCCAACAGGAAAGGTCACTGAGAGTGGAGGAAAGATGTACGATAGACAGGGTTGAATGGTGGAGCGATCTGCTGGCGGCACAAGCGGTTATCGGAATGAAAATTATGAAGTGAGAGTTTTTGGCAGTCTGAAAATCCCGAATGGTCCTGAAGTGGTGAAAGGTCCGAAGACCCTGAAAGCCACCTGTTTAGGCAGGCTGTATCCAGAAGTGGTGAACGGTGTCCTGAAGTGGTCAAGTGAGAGTTTTGGGCAGTTTGAAAATCCTGAATGGTCCTGAAGTGGTGAAAGGTCCGAAGACCATGAAAAACCACCTTTCACCACTTGAGGATGCAGCCTGCCTAAACAGGTGGTTTTCAGGGTCTTCGGAGCTTTCACCACTTCAGGACCATTCAGCATTTTCAGACATGAATGGTCCTGAAGTGGTGAAAGGTCCGAAGACCCTGAAAACCACCTGTTTAGGCAGACTGCATCCTGAAGTGGTGAAGGGTGTCCTGAAGTAGTGATGAAAAATACGGCTGTTGTTAACCTTCTCTCACTGACGGGGGCAGAGCTCAGTTATATAGGCAGAACCAAGAGGAAATGAGTGAGTGGGGGTTGGTTCGTCTATAAATTGATAACCACTATGGCATGGTGAGGTTGAGTTGAGTGTGCATTCTGGTGTCAGATACTTGTCTTTATCATTGTTTTTGTTTCTTATTTTGTTAGAAGCTTGGGTACCTACGCTGTCAGTTGTACATATAGGGGATTACAGCGTATGGTTGCCATTGAGGTTCTCCTTCGTAACATGAGGATCATGATTTAGTGAGATGACATATGTATATACTGAGGTTACTTTTCCTCTGACTCTTGGGAGTCAGGTTCAGTTCTTGTTTTGGATGCATTTTTCACAGTGTGGTTAGCCTTGTACTATATTGAGGGTGATTTTGTTTGATCCGAGTGGGTTACGGATCTGGACTATTACTTGTATTTTGGATGAGACGCCTCATCCCTGAGTGTACATTGAGTGGAGGTTTACCTGGGAACTATCTTCTTATATGACGATCACAATCACTCTCATATGTGTGGATTTATCTTGATGAATAATGGTTTTGTGTGAGGAATATATGAAAAACATCTCGTGTGCCATGTATTTTGTGAATATGAATGAATGTGAACTCCCTACTCTTCTGTATACTCGTACGGTCTGCCCATGGGCAGGGGATAGGGTCGGGTATAAGGAGAGGGAGTGCAGTCTGTTTTTGTGAAAAGTGTGAGAATCCTAAGGGATTTTGGGGTCTTTAAGACCCGAATGCTTACCATGCCGGATGTTTATTGTTGAGTTGTGATGAGGACCTATAAGTTGGTCTCTCAGTGTGAGTTGTTTTACAATTGAGACATCTTCAAATGGGAAGATAGTTTTGTGTTCATTTGGAGACTCGTCTTCAGAGAGGGAAGATGTTTTAAGGAAAGGTTGCGAGAAAGTTCATCCTAGAAAGAGAAGGGATGACTGCGATACCTATTGAGTGAGACCTCCTTCGTGTGAAAGGTGGTTCAAAGATTTAATGGCATGAAAAGCTGATTTGAATGATAAAGTTTGACGAAAAGGACCAAGTTTTTTGTTTGGCCATTGGTGAAATTTTGGAGGTCGCAAGCGTAATTTATTTTGAAAGATATCATTAAGATGTGTGACTTCCCTGCTCTGATCAAGCTGGGAGGTCACGACCTTGTGAATCTGGCGTTGATTCTGTTTTATGAAAGTAGAGAGGATGTCGTGCTCTCTGTGTTATCTCACAGAGGGCTGGTAAATGTCTTTTATGTGTGACAGACCTTTGCGTAGTCCCGCAATAGGCCTGTATTGTTGTGGCACACCGTTCAATCACTTGTGTTAATCCTAGGGCATTTATGAGAGACCCAGCTAGGGGTAAAAATGACATCATTGAAGCGCAACCCTCAGTGTTGGCTAGTGACCGGCGTAACCAGACAGCGGGTCCACGTCTCACCAAAGAAGTAAAGACTTAAAGGGTGTGACCGCCTATAAGGGTTTTACTTCCCGCGGGATGGTGGACAGATAAGAGTCGAGTCTTTCGGGAGTTCTGATTGAATGTTTATCAGGAGAAAGTCGATCGTGGCGCAACCTTAGAGGGCACTGCCGCTAAAATAACGAAGCGGTGAGCCATAGATCTCGCTCGATCACCCAGACTATGGTGGACCAAGATGGAGACATGACCTTCCTATACTAGACTGCAGGAAGAGTCTTAGATAAAATTATGTATGTATATATATATGGTTGATTACGAGAATCGTTGGAGGGAGGCAAGAGTACCTTCAAAGGTCTCGGTTAGGGTGCTCGTCCCTAGTTATGACCCTGTTTATAGGGTAGAGACTAAGGGCACCTAATGAGAAGTCGGTGTTCGTCTAGGAGAAAGGGGAGAGGGCAGCTGATAAGGTCGTTGGAACTTATGCTATAGCATAGAGCCAGTATCCCAGCGTCCTAGTGTCAGGACGATAGAGACCTAAGTTAGAATCCTGGCAGCATATAGTTGTGTTTGGCATGATTTAATGGGGGCCACGAACCAGAGTCTGTCGGCTAATCGGATTGGTTTCCCTTCTCGTCAGCATTTGGATTATGGTTGAACTGATAGTTTTTTTATTCTGCAAAGCTACGGGGACACCGCTTAATATGGTCCGGTAAGCTGTCGGTGTGAATACCCTTACAAGGGTATCCGCCCTGTTTTTTTGCAAGCGACAGAAAATAAGTTTGATTTAAAGTTTAAGTATACCGGGCAAGGCGCAACTGTGTTTGTAGTTTACGTTGACTGAACTGTTGACTAAAGTAGAAAGTGTGTGGGCGCGCAGACTTAAGGCATGCGTGATTCCTTTTCTCTATACCACTAAAAGATACAAAGGGCCCGACGACACGGCCGGCCGCGGGCCCAAGGGAAACTGCAGGAGGGAGCCAACAGGGCAGGGAACCGGCGCGGGGACGAGGTCGAGGTGGGAATAGGGCAGCGCGCAATGAAAATGGAGGAGAAACGACGCAGGCCCGCGGGCAAAAGCGCCAGCAGGGGGGGGGGTGTCAGAGGGCCACGTGCGGATCCATGGGAAAAAGAAGAGGCGCGGGCAAAAGTGTGAGCAGGGGGGGTCGGAGGCCAACGTGCGGACCCGTGGGAAAAGAGGTGCCACCAGGGGGCGGCGGGCGGGAACCTGGCCACACGCAAAAGCGCCAGCAGGGGGGGGGTCGGAGGCCGACGCGCGGACCCGCTGGAAAAACAAGAGGCACGGGCAAAAGTGTGAGCAGGGGGGGTCAGAGGCCGACGCGTGGACCCGTGGGAAAAGAGGTGCTACCAGGGGGCGGCGGGCGGGGAACTGGCCACGGACGGGAGCTGGTGCGCACGGGAAGAGGTGGACGGGGCGCTTTGAGGGGAACTGGCTACGGACGGGCGGGGACGTGAGAGAGAGAGCTGTGGGGTTTTCCATCGATAGGATGAGCAACGCACCGGCGAACAGGTAAGTCTCCAACCCCTCGATTCGTTCGATTTTGCCCATCTTATTGACGGAAGTACCCTCTCTCTCTCTCTCTCTCACACACACACACACACACACACACACACACACACGTACGTGTAGC
>BFEA01000016.1:1038362-1049546 GCA_003427395.1 Chara braunii | reverse complement strand
ACACACACACACACACACAAGGGCGGCGTCCTTTCGTGCCGGGGGGGGGGGAGAGAGAGAGAGAGAGAGAGTCCCGTGGGGGTTCATTGTAAAGATGGGGTCCAACTGATGACTGAAGTGTTTCCGCAAATTGATTTTGTCACCGACCTTTGCCGCAGCGTAGCTGCGCCGGGTCCACTTGTTGTTTTAATGATTGTAAAAACCGTCATTGGTCGCCGGCCAGATTTTTATTCTTCTGATTAAGTTAGGATTAAAAAGATTGCGGTTTTTTATTGGTGCGCTTGGTTGCGACTTACACGTACGTGTGGAGGCCGTCATCGACAACAATGTGATTTTGAAAACCGTTCGGCAGGTTTACGCGTCGCGCAGTATCCTCTTATTTAGGTGTCTGTCAAAACTAGACCTAGCCTTGGCCCTAGCACTATTGGTTACGGTATGGGACTTTCATCGAGAGGATTCAGGGATCGAGACCAAGTGGCAACAACGCAAGAATATTCGAATAGCGCGGAGGGTCCGGGGGGGTCATTCCCCATGGTCTTTGCTGTCCATGGGGAAGCTTGGCGGGACCAAGGCAGTATTAATATTCCCCCTTTCCTTTCCTTCGCTGTGCGGCTTCGCTTTTAATTTTTGTGATTATTATTTTATTTTATTATTATTTTTATCTTTATTGTCAAAGCAGGGCACGACACCGGTTTTTAAAAGTCGTGCGGACCTGCGCGTGTTCGGGATGTCGGTATAGTTCCCCTATCCTGGCTACCTTGGAACACGGACCCAGGAGTTCAACGTGTGTGTAGGCCAATGGATGATTAGCCTTATGAGCCAGAAGAAAGCCTGGGTGGCGGGGCCCTCTGAAGTATACCGCCCGCCACCAACAATCTGGTGTGAGGGGTTTGGGTGTAGGCATACCCGTTGCGGCCCAAAAGATAGTGAACAAATGCCTGAACAGGCAGAGGCCGCAGCGATACATGCCAGTGCAAATCGGTCGTTGGGCTTGGGCATAGGGGCGGAAGACTCATCGAAAGTCCAACGGAATTGCTGGACACTTTTATCGGGTAAAGCGAACAAGTAGGGGCCGCCTCCCTTTGACGTATTTCCCAGGAATAGCGGAGCCCTCGACCGCTCCACTATGTTACGTAATCAAAGAAGGGGGCGGGGTTGAAATGGGACATGATCGGCGCCTAATGCCTTCCGTGGGAGGAGATGAGGCATACTAGAAAAGAGCGATGAGGCGGGCAGGCAAAAGGAAAAGCAAGGAAACACGGTAGAGAAGAAAGTGGAGGAAAGTAGGATGAGTGGGCGAGTGGAGCAAGGCACGAACGCAGCGAAGCCGGATGAACCCGTCCGAAGATCGGGTCAGGTGCACACGAAGTTGAGAAAGCGGTGACGACAGACAAGTATGGTGAAGTTGAAGACTGGATAGCTCGCCCGTTTCTGAATGAAATCGGGCGGGCCAAAGTGCTAATCAGAGGTTTTAGAGGTAAGCGAACACGATTATAGAGTTAGTTTCGGGAGAAAGTCGGTAAGAAAGGAGGTAGAAAGAGAACAGGTTGCGCAGAGGTTCTTGGAGGCAGCTATGGAGGAAGCAGATAAAAACGAAAGACCAACCGATTCTCCATGAAATCAGACGAGGAAAGATCTATAGTGGGGGTTTTGGGGGCGGGCGACCTCAAATCCAAGGTTAGTTTTAATGGTAAATTAGTCAAAGAAAGGTTAGTAAAGAAAAGAGCAGCGTGGAGATGGAGAGGAAAGTGATGATGAGGAGGAGGAGATTAAAGATTGGTGCAGCTTCGTCATTCTTGAACGGTCTTTGTCGAATTAAACTACTAATTTGGGGTTTTTAGGTGCTATGAACAAGATAGGAACGGTAAAATCTCGATTCGGGTGTCCCTTTGACCGCTACGAGCGATAGAGTTTGCGCTACCTCTCCGGCGAGCTTTGGAGTGGTAATATAATTTTTCGTGTTCTAACGGAAGATTCATTCCGATTTTGCGCATCCCTTCGGCGGAGATAGCCTATTTATATTCCTTCCGTATCGACCATTAGCATCTGCCAGCTCGATAATTCGGTACTTACCTCCAGATTCCTTTTCAATATATATATTCGATTAAAACGTATCTCGTTTTGTCCTGAACGGTAGTTTCACTCCCATCTAGCATATCCGGAGAATGACTTGACACACTGAGTTAGATCGATGCTGCTCGTTGTCCTGTCCGCTGCGATCCTTAAACTGCCGTTGCGTCGGTAACCTTGTAGTAAAAAAGTCTGAGGTCGTTGTCATCGGCATCCCTCTCAGTGGCTTTGCGTGAACCTAACCTCAGTGATGACCAGGTGTTTGTGCTTACTCGAACACGGCGGGAAAGCAGAGCATGCCTTTGTGTCTCTTGCTGAAGGGTCCTTCTCGCAGCCCACATTGGTACGGTGCTCAGTTGAAGTATGCTTGAACTGATTGGATATGATCACATCTATGTTCGACTGCCCTCGGTATTGGGAATGAGAGTAAGGAGAAAGGGAGATGCAGATAGTGATGTGAGCACACGTACCTAGTCTTGGCAACAGTCTGCTCAGCTAACATCCACGTGCACTTCGTTCGCTGCTGCATAGCGTTTTGCTGTGTCTCTTCCTTATAGCGTTTTGCTGCTTTCGTTGTTGTGTAAGTCCGCGTTGAGCATTCTCGAGGCCGCGTGCTTACCGGCTGATCGACATGCTGCACAATCATTGAACCAAATGCCTACAGGCAGGCTGCAAACCGAGAAATTTACCAATGGGGGCCGGTGGACTGCCTATACTACCGAGCGAGTTATTGCAGATGCGCCGAGGGCCTGGAGATTATCTGCTGGCTAGGGCGTTGTTCACCCCCCATGGAATGAAGTAGCGAAGAGTAATCCGATCAAAGTATTTGTCGGCAGGTGCGACGCTCAACCGGCTGAATAAAGTCGTGTAAGTTCAGTCTGGAGGAAGGGTACCAACCAAGGCTTAGTAAGGAATATACAGTTGGTGTTTGTGCGGGGTCCGCCTGCTAGACAGCCAGCTAGCCACGCAATTAGTAAGAAGAAGAGGCAAACGGTTGTATCTTTTATCTGCTGCTTATGTCTTGAGCCGTGGCCAGATACATCTCGAACCACGAAGTGCTGCGGACGGAGTAAGATTGAGTGGTATGATCAAACCGTGTTGCTGAGATTGTTGCAATTGGTTCGCTCGATGGTGCACTGTTTGTTGTTGCTGATTCGTTTGACTGTGCACAGACTACTATAGGTTGTTAAGCCTTGCCATTCAGGAATTAATGGGTTCTTGCTGACTGAACATTATTGGGGGCCCATGAATTGCCGTTGTGTTTTGGTTATGGTCAGTACTGTTCGATGCACAGTAGTACTGAAGCTTGAAACCATGATCTGCTGAGGTACGATATTGACAACGCGTTGCTTAGTCTGCTGCGCGGGCGCAGCAAACAGATGCGGAGACTGCAGAACTACTGGTTAGCAGGTGTGCTGATCATATTGTTATAAGAGGAAGCATGGAGGGGAGTTGTGGATTGCATGCTTACTTATTAGCTGAGGCACGACCATCCCGCCGAAAGGATTAGAGGAGAGGCAAAGGAACGGTCGTTGAGGGACTGGCTTATTGAAAAGGGCATGTTCCTATGATTTTGGGAGTAGCCAAGGAGTCAACAACAAACGATTTAACTATTGTGGACCAAGCTATTGTTGCATTTGGTCACCATTGCGGTGTCGGCACGAATACCCTTACAAGGGTATCCGCTCTGTTTTTTTGGAAGTGATAGAAAATAGGTTTGGTTTGAAATTTGAGTACACTACACGACTGTTGTGTTTTGTTCACGTTGACTGAATGGTTGACGAAGAGCAAAGTGTGTGTGAGCGCGCAATTTTGAAGCGAGCGTGATGATTCTTATTTTGATGTTATAAAGTCGGCGTTCCCGCCGGCAAAATTTTTGACTTTGATTAAAACTCGGAAAAGTTTTATTGAGAGAAGGTTAACAACACGTATCATTTTCATCATACATATATTATGTATGTAACTTAGACCTAGTTTTCTTTCATTGCTCATATTTTCTTCACTCTTATTTTCAATTTTCAGTACACATTTAAAAAGTTGCGGGTTTTTCATCGCCCATGTTGTTGTCATCATAGTTGTTGGTTGCTTGCCAAAACAGATAGTTATAAGGGTTGTTTTCATGATTTTCGGGGCGTTCATCACTTCGGGATGCTTCATGATTTTCGGATCGCTTGAACAGATGGTCATAAGGGTTGCTTTCATGGTCTTCGGAACGCTCACCACTTCGGGATGCTTCATGATTTTCGGGTCGCTTAAACAGATGGTCATAAAAGTTGCTTTCATAGTCTTCGGGGCGTTCATCACTTCAGGATGCTTCATGATTTTCGGGTAGCTTGAACAGATGACCATAAGGGTTGCTTTCATGGTCTTCAGAACGTTTATCACTTCGGGAGGCTTCATGATTTTCATGTAGCTTGAAAAGATGGTCATAAGGGTTGCTTACAAGGTCTTCGGGACGTTCATCACTTCGGGATGCTTCATGATTTTCGGGTAGCTTGAACAAATTGTCGTAAGGGTTGCTTTCATGGTCTTCGGGGATTTCATCACTTCGGGATGCTTCATGATTTTCGGATGGCTTGAATAAATGCCCATAAGAGTTGCTTTCATGGACTTCGAGACATTCATCACTTCGGGGTGCTTCATGATTTTCGGGTAGCTTGAACAGATGACCATAAAGGTTGCTTTCGTAGACTTCGAGACGTTCATCACTTCAGGATGCTTCATGATTTTCGGATAGCTTGAACAGATGACCATAAGGGTGCTTAGACGTTCATCACTTCGGGATGCTTCATGATTTTCGGGTAGCTTGAACAGATGGTCATAAGGGTTGCTTTCATGATCTTCGGGATGTTCATCACTTCGGGATGCTTCATGATTTTTGGGTAGTTAGAAAAAATGGTTATAAGGGTTTTTTTCATGGTCTTCGGGATGTTCACCACTTCGGGTTGCTTCATGATTTTCGGGTAGCATGGACATATTGCCATAAGAGTTCTATTCATGGTCTTTGAGACGTTCATCGCTTCGGGATGCTTCATGATTTCCGGGTAGCTTGAACAGATGGTCATAAAATGATTTTCGGGTAGCTTTGGGATGCCCCAAGAGTTGCCACCTGAAAATCATGAAGCATCTCGAAGTGATGAACATCTCGAAGACCATGAAAGCAACCCTTATGGTCATCTGTTCAAAATAACCGAAAATCATGAAGTGTCCCGAAGTGATGAACGTCTTGAAGACCATGAAAGCAACCCTTATGACCATTTTCGGGTAGGTTGAACAAATGACCATAAAGTTTGCTTTCATTGACTTCGGGATGTTCATCACTTCGGGATGCTTCATGATTTTCAGGTAGCTTGAACAGATGGTCATAAAGGTTGCTTTCATGATCTTCAGAACGTTCATCACTTCGGGATGCTTCATGATTTTCGGGGAGTTAGAGCCGATGGTCATAAGGGTTGATTTAATGGTCTTCAGGATGCTCATCACTTCGGGTTGCTTCATGATTTTCGGATAGCTTGAACAAATTGCCATAATAGTTACTTTCATGGTCTTTGGGACATTCATCACTTCGGGATGCTTAATGATTTTCAGGTAGTTTGAACAGATGGTCATAAAGATTGTTTTCATGGTTTTCGGGACGTTCGTCACATTGGGATGCTTCATGATTTCCAGGTACCTTCGAGATGCCATAAGAGTTGCTACCTGAAAATCATGAAGCATCTTGAAGTGATGAACATCCCGAAGACCATGAAATCAACCCTTATGGTCATGTGTTCAAAATAAACGACTATCATGAAGTGTCCAGAAGTGATGAACGTCTTGAAGACCATGAAAACAACCCTTATGATCATTTTCGGGTAGCTTGAACAGATGACCATAAAGATTGTTTTCATGGACTTTGGAACGTTCATCACTTCGGGATGCTTCATGATTTTCAGGTAGCTTGAATAGATGGTCATAAGGGTTGCTTTCATGATTTTCGGAACGTTCATTACTTCGGGATGCTTCATGATTTTCGGGGAGCTAGAACCGATGGTCATGAGGGTTGATTTCATGGTCTTCGGGATGCTCATCACTTCGGGTTGCTTCATGATTTTGGGGTAGCTGGAATAGATGACCATAAGGGTTTCTTTCATGGTCTTCGGGACGTTCATCACTTCGGGATGCGTCATGATTTTCGGGTAGCTTGAACAGATAGTCATAAAGATTGTTTGCATGATCTTCGGAATGTTCGTCACTTCGGGATGCTTCATCATTTTCGGGTAGTTTCATAACGGTTGCTATCTGAAAATCATGAAGCGTCTCGAAGTAATGAACATCCCGAAGACCATGAAAGGAACCCTTCGGACCATCTGTTCAAAACAACAAAAAATCATGAACCGTCCCGAAGTGATGAACGTCTCGAAGATCGTGAAAGCAACCCTTGTGACCATTTGTTCAAATATCCGAAAACCATAAAGCATCCCGAAGTGATGAACGTCCTGAAGACCATGAAAGCAACTTTTGTGGTCATTGTTCAAGCTACTTCGGGATGCTTCATGATTTTCGGGTAGCTTAATACACATGTGTTTCAAGATCATGTTTGATATGAAAAGTTGAAAGCCCAGTTTACTATGTGGTTTCACCATGAACAACCTAACCCTCCTCTCGATTTCATGATTGAGAAACTATTTTCAGGATGCACAAACCAACATCATTTTTCCCACTTCACAGTTTTCATATGCGAATTCTCAGATGTGCGATAACCGTTTGTGGTTTTCTTTTATTGAAGTGACCATGGTACACTTACCTTCATACGACATGCGTCATCGAGAGTGGTGTTGCTTTGGGCAGTAATTGAGGCGTGCAAGAGAAAATAGAATGCAAGCGGTGGCCTTTGCGCAGGAGATGCTGGAGGTTGACAGTTGTGGACGGAGCCAGGCCCTATGAGCGGCGGGCGTCATAGGTCGACAGTCGTGAGCTTGGTCCGTAGGCAAAGGGGTAGCCCTGGGGTATTTTGGTAGGCCCGCGTGTCGTGCGGCAACAGTTTATATTGGATTTTGCAGTGGTCCATCTCGGCCTTGGGTACTAGCACTATTGGTAATGACATTGGACTTTCAAAGCGACGATACAGGGATCGAGGGCGGCAATCGACGACAATGGAGCACTGGAGCGGTTGAAGATGCCGAGGGGCTGAGGGCCCGGCGGGGCTATCCCCCTTGGTTTTGTTGCCGGCCCATCCGTAGGCCCGGTCGGCGGAACTGAGAGTGGCACCGACGGCCTCCCTCCCCAAAGCACTGATCCCCGATGTTCGTTTTTTTTTTTTTTTAATTATTTTTTTGTCGGTCCCGTTTATGGGGCATGGCGCCAGTATTGGTACCGGGGTTGTGTGCGGGGACCAGCGGGCGTAGCACAATTGCTGCACCCGAAACTGTAGAAAAATACAGGCCTGGGTCCTCTGGGACGTTCGTTAAAAATTGGAGTGATACAGGGAAGGCTAGCTTTACCACGGACTTCGGGGGATGGCAAAGTCTCTCTATTTCTGCCTGGCCCAGGACACGGGCCGAGGAGGCAACGTATGTGCCAACTGGTGGGTGCGTAGCCAACGAGGCGGAAGAAATCGAGTAACGGGAACCACCTGCCGGTCCACCACCCGCCAACCACAATTGTTTGTGTGCTCATTTGCCAGCAGCCTGTGGAGTCGCAGGGCAAGGGAAATGCACAATTAACTTTTATTTATTTATTTATTTTTACCTTTTTTTTAGCATTTTCTTCAAGACCTGAAGTTTTTTGCACCATCTGTGGATGGTGCCGTATAACCAGCGGAGTACCAAAATATCATTGCTCCGGACAACCAGGGCTTTGTCCCACTTGAAAAGGGGCACAACAGTGTGACCCGAACCATGCCCAAAACCTCCAACTGGCTGTCCCAAAATCTGCACATATTGCAGATTTGGGGTCACAAAGTGAGCATTCCCGCTAGGACTAGAAAGATGGTGAGCTGTGGCTGAGCAGGGCATGGCCAGAGGGGATGCCAGCAAAGGCTGCAGGCGACACTGGCTCGGATTTGGTATAGGGGCGAAAGACTAATAAAGTCTCTAGTAGATGGTTCCCTCTGAAGCTTCCCTTGGCCAGGGTATGTGTCGTTCGTCTAGATGTGAGAGTTTTGAGTGCGAGTATGTCCGTGGGAGTAGGAGGATGGTGAGCCACTGTCCGAAGCAGGGTAATGGGCCAAAGGAGGTGGCGCTCGTGGAAGCGTGCAGGGACAGCAGTGTGCAACCTGTGCTTCGTTCGACAGGCTGGTATAAAGAGAGATGCACCTGGGCGTGATCTCGCGCTAGATACATTTGCAGGTAAGGTAGGAGAAAGCAAAAAGATGAGGGGCTATGGCGGGAATAAAATGCTATACCGTGCTCGTTTCTTAACGAAAACAAGTGGGGGAAAGTGGTAGATAAGGGTTCTTGGACCGGACGAGTGTAGTAGTAGTGTTAGTTTTGGTGTTAGTTGTGTAGGAGATGAGTTAGAAGGAAGGAGACTGGGCATGGAGGTGTCGAGGAAGAGAGAAAAGAGGGAAGTTGAAAACAGAGGTTGTGAATCTCGCTCGTTTCTTGGCGGATTCGGGCGAGGAAGGGTGCGAAGTAGGGGTTTTGATACACTGGGAATTGAATAACAGCGTCGGAATTGACGATAGGTGTGTGGTTTGGGAGGTATAAGCAGTGGGAGCTGCGCCCTGAGGCCCTGAGGCGGAGTTCATCAAAGTGCTAATGCATTCAGCCACGTTCTAGCTCAAGATCCATTATGAGTAGTGTAGGATAACTTGCACCGGCCTTCATGGTATTCGGGGCCGTGGCTCCCCCTCCCCTGTTTATACGGTCTTCTCCTTCGTTGCCCAACCAACCGTCATGAAGCTATCATGATTGTGCTACTTACAGTGCCTTCGTGGAGCACATCTTCGTTGTTTCGATTGTTTCCTTTGAAGGGCATCGGCACGTTGTTGTTATGTTCAGCATGGTAGCCTTGTTCGTCCCAATCGCGTGTTCTTCATAAGTATCATATTTGTCCTTGCGAGTTCAACTCGGTCGTGATCACGACCAAGTACGTGGGAAACACTGCAAGAACTAGGCCAGCGAATCTGGCCAGAAGCATTTGGTCGAGGTAGGGGAACGAAGATCCATGAACCTGACCCCGCTGTTGGCCGGATGCATCAAAGAGAGAGAGAGAGAGAGAGAGAGAGAGAGAGAGAGAGAGAGAGAGAGAGAGAGAGAGAGAGAGAGAGAGAGAGAGAGAGGAGAATAAGAGGAAGGTAGGGCATACATGTACCTAAAGGCTTCTATGGAGCAAGAAGGCAACAGAGTACCAGTTGCCATGCATCTTTTCATCATTTGGCTCAATTGGTGAGTAACGGGGTGAAGCCCTTGATCATGTTCCTTATTGTCAACGATCTTCCCTCGTCCCGACGTGATCATCCTCGTACGAGAAGAGGATAGTGCTTGTGATGGAGGTTGACGCCGTTATTGAGTTCCTGGCGATGATCATCATGTAATTGCCCTGGCCTSCAGGCACCGTCGTCTCCATCCCTCACATGGTTGATGATGCCGCTACCTAGGAACAACATACTGCTGTATGTTTCGAAGGTATGTTGCGGCAAACTATTGTTGATGAACATGTTGCTGTCGTATATTCAAGTATGGTTGTCTTTCCTTTGGCAGGTTACTGCCSATGAACTCTGCTGTGCTCACAACACAGACTGCCGTTGTCTAAGTTTGGAGCTTTGGTTGCTGATGTGTTTCGGTGTTTTTGAGCCTGTCGAAATACGGATGCTTGATGGGTTCAAYTGCATTGCTACCATATTCGATATTATTGTTTTCCTTTCTGGTGTTGTTGCTCCTTGCCAAAGCAAGGTCCCTCACATGACGAGAGATTGGTGTTCCACGCTGGAGTGAACGGCAGTACGAAGTTTTAAGTCTTCATTTTTTACTTTCACCGGTAGGTGGGATGTTGCCAGCCATTATTTTTCGGCAGCAGTGAGACCGGTGTTGAAGCCAATGGGCCTAACTCAGATGGTACTCCCTTAAACTGCTGAAACACATACCTGAGTTCGATCTTCGTTGGGAACAGATGAGTGAAATACTTCGATCCCAGATTACCTGGGACCGTTAGTTTCACGGTGGCATCAGAGGCTGTTGCCCACGGTATTGTTCTTTGGGATGACCGTTGAATTGGAACGACGTAGAGGAGATTATGATGGTCCCTACGCAAGGATGGTACACGTAAGTCGGGGGTAGACCTTTGCTAGTTACCTTTCCCTGAAGGACTCTAGTGGTAAGGAGTATAGTGAGAGTCGTTTTGGGTTAACAAAGAAATTTGATTTGACCGACAGATTGATAGCTCTTTCTTAGTGGGGGAGTGATTTATCTGGGTAATTCCGTTCACAAATGGGACCTTAGGCTGCTGAACGCTGTTAGTTTGAAAGATTGTGGTATTGAAGTCCGGGTGTTGAGCGCCGCTGAGGGGAAAGGCCTTCTTTGAAGCTATGGAAGGTGACGAGTGTTTTCCTTTATGAACAGTTGAGTTCGCTGCTTCGGTTTTTCATCGGTAATTTTAGCACCTTTTCTGTTATTTGGACGACTTTGACAACTATCTGACTTTTGTTGGGGAGCTCGTGATTGAGGGTTTTACCACCTTGCTGTTCAGGATATGTATTCACCTCGTGCACGCCTTTGTTCAAAAGTGAAGTGATCCAGCGAACTCGGGAAGTATTGTGTTTCTGTTGTGTATCACTGTGCATTGATGTATAACACAACTTTTCACTGTGCTCTGACTATGCACTTAGTGGGCACTTACTAAAGTCTTGCTGCAGATTACTGTTGTTCTTCACTGATCACGATATGTTTTGTCAGGAGTTGCATCAGGCATCGCTGCTGCACGCTGTTGTTGCACATTGGTGCGTTACCATTGCATTCGAATAGAACACACGGGGTAGGCTCTATTCGGACATGATCCTTCTGGACTGCGTAGTAGTGGATTGGACAGAAAGAACAACATCACGGCTGAAGTGGGTGGTCAGGATCAGGGTTGTCGACCCCCGGACCTGGGGCCCCGGCAGGGGTCCCGGGGGTCGGCACCCCCGGCCCCGGC
>BFEA01000016.1:1015130-1033711 GCA_003427395.1 Chara braunii | reverse complement strand
GGGTCCGGGGGTCGAACCCCTACCCCGGCTTTGCCCCCGGGGGCCCCCGCCTGACAACCCTGGTCAGGATCGGCAACTTGGAGGATCGTCTGGGGGATGGTACTTCGCGTTCAGACCGTGATCTGATCATCTTCACCGCGTAATTGGCCATCATTGCGGGGTCCCCTTGCGTATTAAGATTTCAAGGCCCTCCCTTGTATCTCGAGCGTTTAACTTATCTCCTTCTATCCTTCTTACTCTAAGTCTTGTCTGAGGTTACGAAAGGAAGGTGGCAGGCGGGATTGCAACCCGTAGGACCGCAACAAGACCTTGTGGTAGGTCCACCCACCGATTGCGGAAACTCTGCCGGAGCCTAGGCGGGGTTCTGGAGGCAGGGAACTTCAGGTATAACTCTCGTCTTACGCGTATGCTCCCTTCCCCTAACTGCATTATTCCTTTTAAGTATCTGAATATAACTATGACAGGTTATTATTCTTTATTTTTGTTACGTATGTCAGAACATGCTTTGTGAAAGGTTAAATAAACGAATATATATGAGAGTTCAGATAATCCTTGAATGAATCCAGATAAAGGAATGGGGGGAAGGTGGGAGAAAGGTGTTTTGCATGTGTTTGACCGGGTCAACCCAAGGTTGGGCTCCTCCGGGTGGATGTGGGCCCAACGCTATGTTTATTGATGTTTGTTGGGCTGCGTATTATGGCTGGTCCTACCCGGGTAGGATGGATCAGTCGCTGTTTCTTTGGAGGGTTTCTGGACAGGAGGACGGGCACCCTAGGTAGGGAAGGCTCAGAATCCTGATGTTTATTTGAATGAGTTGAGGTGTATGTTTCCTCTGAGGGAACAAAGGCATAAGACTAAGCGTACCCTAGGGTTAGGGCGGCTTAGCCATAAGCCATGAATTAACTGGTCAACCAGAGTATAAAAATTCATACATATATTATTGAACTTATACTTCTGACAGACCAGGCACCTGGGTAAGGAAAGCCAGTCAGTAAGTCAGGTAAAAGTAAGGAAGAAAAGGAAATAGATGAAGAATAAAATGAAGGTAACTGGGCACGTTGAACCTACCCTAGGGTTAGGGCGGTTTAGTTGTATGCTCATGATAACATCAAGGAGCAGAGAGTTAGTATAAACCTGTTTTTATTTTCCCTTCTAAACATGAGGGCGGATCGAAAGTTCTATTAGTTGGAAAGGTCCGATCGGCTGCCTAACAAGAGAAGGAAAAACATAAAGTTTGTGTAAGTATTTGTGTCATATTAACTGTTGTATGGCTGACTAGGCGTACCCTAGGGTTAGGGCGGCCTAGTGATATGCTTTTGTCGTTAGTGTGGTGTAAGTTGGACGTACCCAAGGGTTAAGGTGGTCCAACTTTTTGTCGTTTGTACTTATGTTCAGGCAAGTTAGGTCTACCCCTGGGTAGGGATGGTCTAATGTTATGCCATATGTAACCTTGTTTAAGGCAAACTGGGCACACCCTAGGGTAAGGGCAGCCCAGTCCTATGCTTCATGTCGTTAGTTAGGCAGAAGTCAGACGTACCCTAGGGTTAGGGCGGTCTGGTCATATGCATTACGTATACAGTTCGTGTTATGCTGCGCATACCCTAGGGTTAGGGCAGTCCAGATGTGTGTACCCTATCTGTTATTTAGGCAGGTCAAGCATACCCATTAATTAGGGTGAGTCTGATCGTATGCCATAGGAAAGAAGGACTTAAAACGGAAAATAACTGAGCGATGTAACGAACTACTTGGACCAAACTGATGTGGGATTGTGAGAGGTGTTTGTTTATGCATGCTTGTGCGCTCTCACTTTGGGGCGTTTTTTCGATACGTTAGTTGCTTAGATGCTCGTCAAGTGCTGGAGCCATAGGTAGATGAGATGGATGATGGGAGGGAGAGTTTGGGATAAAGGTAAGACTGGTCTTACTTGAAGTTAGAGTTGACGATAGCTTACGATACCATCTTCTGAAAGGGGATCGTGTAAACTATCTTCAATCCTAACTATCAGGCAAGTGCCAGAAGCTAGTCCCAAGTATAGCTTTGCTTTGTCTTTCTGTTTTCGGCTTTATATAAATCTTGGCAGCCTCCTGTTCCTACGGGAAGCGCTGCCGAAATTTCTACAAATCTGAAAGAGTCAGTTATTTTTGGACTCGTGGAATTCTGGAAAGGCACTTTTCCTACGGAAAGCGCTGCCGAAATTTCGTTGAATTTGAGGAGTTATAATATTTTTAGTTAGGCGAAACTTGGCAAATCCACCCTGAGTAGGAGAGATGCTCAGTGACTTGGTACTGATAAGGGGAGCTGACAGTGAGATTAGTAGAGGAGCTAGGTTACGAAGTGGGAAGTACTCTCCTTTTGACATGAACATAGTAGTGATTCTCTTTGGCCTGTACTGTAATACAGGTTTTTGTATTTCACTTGAAGGTTCGATTCGTTCAGTCTGATCCTTCAAAGGATCGCTATTCTGTTATCTTTTGATAACAGGTCAGTTTTCGGCTCAACTTTAATCCACTCTTGTCACTCAACCTAAAGGATTTGGCCATGTAGTTTGATTTGTTTTGTTGTGTTTTTACCCGGACTTTGATTGAATGGTCATTTAATAAAGATGTTGAGTATTTTATTTTGAGAGTTGCACAAAGAGTGAGGCTTGTATGGCTAAAGCGAGGGGTGTGAGCGCAAAGAATGGTTGAAGTTGATCCCGTGTAGTGCATGGATTTTTGGTTGAATCTTTGATGTGATTGCAGGTATGTTTGGTGATTCAGACTTTGGATTTGATTGCCTACAATCATTTAAGTATATAAGGCTGAGAGGAATTTCACTGTGATTGTGAGAAGTGATCGTCACATATTCATAACCTTCTATATATATATGTACATACATACGCGTTGGGTGTTCGCAAGGCCTATTGTGACCGTGTGCAAGGGTTAAAAAGATTATACTTCGAGGGAAAAGGGAGATTCCCCTTTCATCCTTTTTGCTTTTAGAATTTTATAGTTGGACGTTATAGTCCGTGGCAGCCGTCAAAGTCAAACCCCTTGATTTCTCTCCAGACCCCAGATGATGGAGCTGGTCTCCAGGGCCATAAGAGACGATTGCCATCACGGGTTGGAACCTGTGTACCACCCACTCTCCACAGGGTGCAGAAGAGGGTGTGGTGACCAACCGCCGCAGCGGTTGTCTAGCGTCGAGAGATTAACCCCTCAAAGTGCTTGTCAGCCGACACTTGAGTGTCGAACATGACCCTCGAGATTATCAAGGGTCGCGCGATTACGAGTACCACATAGTACCCCATCAGTGCGAATGCTCGCATATTCACGCATGGCTGGTCAATATGAGAAGGCTATGCGTCCGCCCAACTTTTTACACTACGTTCAGTCCGCGATGCCTATCTGACTCTCGCTTCAGAAGGTTATGGGTCGAATACTGAAGGGAGTAGGTGTGTTGTTGTATTGTTGTGTTATTTGTTTTGTGTCCTTCCATGCGTGTGAGTGTTATGGTGTAACACGCGGTATGTAGGATGCGTCCTAGTCGACCGACGCCGAGTCGCGTTTGGGACCTCAACCCCCCAGTGCGTCAATTCGCGTATCGGTTCGATTTTGGGCGTTGACCGCGCGTACCCCCTATGCTACAGCGAACGAGAAACGTTCTCGCCTGGGCCACCTCTGCAATTGCATACGACGAGCCTTCGCATGTGGTTCAGTAGCTCGGCGGGGATACGCCCACCTAAGGGATGGTGACAACTCCCGCAGATGGAGGTAAGCGGTGCCTCGCGTGACCTTGTCCTGTCGTAGGGGCTCGCGAGAGGTACAACTGCCACACTCGGCCGGAGTGGCAAACGCTCTGCGCGACAAGTTCTGCCAAATCCTGCATGACGCGCTCGGGAGGGTCCCCGTGCGGGACCGATGCGCTCGACAGGTGGCGCCGTTGCCGGGGATCTCGGCTGCCTATCGGGGTCCTTAGTGAACGAACCCAGGTTAAGTGCAGGCTGATGATTGAGGCAAGACGACAAATTTTGTTAATGGCATTAGGTAAGTGAATCATGAATAGTTTGTTGATGGTTCTGGTAGGATTACATTATTGAAAGGCGGTGTGAGATAGGGGCGTTTCTGTACTATGACACCCAGTAGTAGCAACTGCAGTTATACATTTGCGGATCAAGGTACCATAAAGTAATACGGACGATACTATGCGTATCTAATGTCATAGACTGATCGCCGTTCATTTGACGCGACTCTGCATATTCAGTTACCCAAGCAAGGAGTTTTGGTACTTTAACATAGTCAATGAGTTGCCTAAGTTGTCATAGCAGTATTACAGTACGCTAGCGATAGAAAATAGTTTGAAAAGAGGTATTTTCTTCTTATCTAAGGACTCTCATGAGGAAAAGTCATAAACATTCTATCTATTTAAGCATTTGAGTTTATCATTTTGAGATTATACGTTTCAGTGTATCTATGAAATTCATCTATCTGCATCAAATTTTTTCTTTTAGGTAAGCATATTTAAATGTTGACTCATATAAGGACTATGTGCTTGATGCTATTTATCTGAGTCTTATTCATTTATAACTAACTACATGAGCTATCTATCTGATTTCATTCAGGCTATGTATAACTCCCTGGATTTGTGTCTATCTGAATTATTCATTCATATCTATTTTGTTTTTTAATCTTTATGCATGGGTTGATCTTTGAAAAGGGGTCAGAAATGTTACATAGGATCTACGTCTGATGCGGATTCGGAGGTGAATGGAGTGACCAGTTTCTTGGGAAAGTAAATTCCACGAGAAAATGGTCAATGTGTGACATCTACCCCAAGAAACTTGAAGAAAGTTGCAACCCTATGTTGTTGTTCTCTGAAAGGTGGCTTTGAAGAAGTCATAATCTAGTCTTGTAGGTAGTAGTGAGACCTACGCCAGAACTACGTTCCTGGTCCATAGTGGGGTGTTGTCATTTAATCCCTTGTGGTAAAAGGACTATATTACTACCGAATAGGAGGAAAGTGTTTGAACTGTGTCAGATCATGGCCTTTGGGGGAGGCGGCTACTACCTGCCACAGAGAGGTAGGGGGTGAATCCCCAACTACTTTTGCGTCAAGTAGGTTCATCTGCATTCGAAGGGACAGATCATCCCGGAGTATGTATGGTGAGGTTGTATATTTTATCGGCAAGGGTCTACAAGGTGCAAGTGTTGTAATCGGAGGCAGATGCACTGAGGCTTGATTCATGAGCGGGGCTCAAGGAATAAGATGTTATACCTTTGAGAAAGGTTTACACTGCTCCTCGACACAATATATTTTTGTCAAAGCCTCAGGAAGTATAATATAATACTTTTATTATTGTTGCATTTGAAACCCTTCATGGTTGGAAAAAAAAAATTATTTGATCATGACATCATTATTATTTATCATAATTATTCATTCTCCATTACAATACATAGCATTACAATATATATATTATTATTATTATTTTTTTTGTATGATCAGGATCATTGGAAGAGATAAAATTTTAGAGAGCGAATGAGAGTTTGGCAGTAAGGTTCCGATAAGGAACTGATAAGACAAAATGACTCTGAGGTAGGGATTATCCTGCTCATCTGTGAGTTGAGGTTGTTCAACTCTGAGTACGTGTGTGGCTTTGGGGCTATTTTGTTTTTTTTTTAGTGAGATATCACAACTTTATACATAATAAAGACTTGAGACTACCCCTTTGTCTGACGATCATTATCACTCTCACGTGTGTGGATTTATCCTGATGTATGATGATTTTTTGTCTGAGAGATGTACAGGATGCATCTCGTGTATTTTGTAAATGTGAAATGTGTAAATTGTCTACTCTTCGGTATACTCACGCAATCTGCCTACAGACAGGCAATAGCCTGAGTATAAGAAGAAGGAGTGCAGTTCGTATGGTGAAAATGTGTGAGAATCCCAAGGGATTTATGAGTCTTTTGAGACTTAGATGCTTGTCCATGCCGAATATTAATTGTTGAGCTGAGATGAGGACCCCATAAGTTGGTCTATCAGTAATGAGTATTTTATGGTTGACTTCCCTCCATATGGGAGGTGGTTGTGAGATTTTATAAGAGAGTCCCCTTCAAATGTGGAAGGTGGTTAAATGATTTGAAATGGCATGGACAACGGTTTGAATGATAAAGCCTGACGAGGAAAGACCAAAAATTTTGTGAGAATTATGGATGAAAACTTCTGGCAATTATGATGGAATTCTGGAAGACATTTTGAAAGATGTCTCTAAAGACGTATGACCTTACCTACTCTGATCAAAGTAAGGGAGGCACGACCTTGTGGAATTATTGAGAAATTTGTTGGAATGGTTGAGAAAGGCACTACCCCTCCACGTAATCCCGTGGGCAGTCGGTATATGATCCTTTGATTGTTCTAATGACTTTTTGAAAGAAAGTGTCCGACCACAATAGAGTCAATCTAAGAGACATATTTTGTAAGGCCAAGTTAGGGGGCTATACTTAGCATCGCTGGAACTGTAGAACCTAACTCCCAGCGAGGGCCGCTGGTCGGCGCAACCTGGCAACGAGACCACGACTCACCAAAGGATAAGGCTTGAGGGGTGTGACCGCCTTAGAGAGTCTTATTCCCGCGGGATGTCGGAGGGATAAGAGTCGAGTCTGTCGTGTTTTTTTTAGAGTCCTAATAAAGTGTTTATCAGGAAATTTGCTTATCGTTGCGCAACCAACGAGGGCACTGCCGCTAATATAACAACGAGGTGGGCCATAGATCTGGCTCGATCAACCAGACTATGGTGGGCCAAGATGGAGACTTGGACTTCCTGTACTAGACTGCAGGAGAGATCTGTGATAAAAGTTATATATTTTTGTGAATATTTTGTGAGGAAGGCGATAGTGCCTTCAAAAGGTCTCGGTTAGGATCCGCGTCCTAAATTATGACCCTGCATACAGGACGATGCCTAAACATGACACCCAACGATTAGCCAGATTATGTCTAGGACAAAGGAAGGGGATTGTCAATGACTACTTGGAACAAGATTGACACTGTAGTACGGATCGAGTATCCCGGTGTCCAAGGCCTGGTCACAGGAGACCCAGGTTGAAGCCTTGACAGTAATTAGTAGTGACCGAGGGTCATTCGATAAGATCCTTAAACGGAGTCAAGTTGACCAAACGGATTGGATCTTTTCTCGTCAGCATTTGGAGTTATGAATGTTTTGGTAGCTCTTGATTATTCGAAGCGACGAGAATGTCACTTAATAAGGTCCGGTAAACTGTCGGCGCGAATACCCTTACAAGGGTATCCGCCCTGTTTTTTTGCAAGTGACAGAAAATAGGTTTGGTTTGAAATTTGAGTACACTGCACGAGTTGCGGTTGTGTTTTGTTCACGTTGACTGAATGGTTGACGAAGAGCAAAGTGTGTGTGGGCGCGCAATTTTGAAGCGAGCGTGATGATTTTTATTTTGATGTTATAAAGTTAGCGTTCCCGCCAACAAAATTTTTGGCTTTGATTAAAACTAGGAAAATGTTTCTTTTATTGAAGTGACCATGGTACACTTACCTTCATACGACATGCGTCATCGGGAGTGGTGTTGCTTTGGGCAGTAATTGAGGCGTGCAAGAGAAAACAGAATGCAAGCGGTGGCCTCCGCGCAGGAGATGTGGGAGGTTGACAGTTGTAAACGGAGCCAGGCCCTATGAGCGGCGGGCGTCATAGGTCGACAGTCGTGAGCTTGCTCCGTACGCAAAGGTGTAGCCCTGGGGTATTTTGGTAGGCCCGCGTGTCGTGCGGCAACAATTTATATTGGATTTTGCAGTGGTCCATCTCGGCCTTAGGTACTAGCACTATTGGTAATGACATTGGACTTTCAAAGCGACGGTACAGGGATCGAGGGCGGCAACCGGCGACAACGGAGCATTGCAGCGGTTGAAGATGCCGAGGGGTTGAGGGCTCGGCGGGGCTATCCCCCTTGGTTTTGTTGTCGGCCCATCCGTAGGCCCGGTCGACGGAACTGAGAATGGCACCGACGGCCTCCCTCCCCGAAGCATTGGTTCCCGATGTTCGTATTTTTTTGTTTTATTTTTTTTTCTTTAATTATTTTTTTTGTCGGTCCCGTTTCTGGGGCACGGCGCCAGTATTGGTACCGGGGTTGTGTGCGGGGACCAGCGGGCTTAGCACAGCTGCTGGAACAGAAACTGTTGAAAAATACAGGCCTGGGTCCTATGGGACGTTCGTTAAAAATTTGAGTGATACAGGGCAGACTAGCTTGACCACTGACTTCGGGGGATGGCAAAGTCTCTCTATTTCTACCTGGCCCACGACGCGGGTCGAGGAGGCAACGTATGTGCCAACTGGTGGTGCGTAGCCAACGAGGCAGAAGAAACCGAGTGACGGGAACCACCTGCGGGTCCTCCACCTGCCAACCGCAATCTGATGCAGGAATTGAGTGGGAGCATGTCGTCGGGGCCTGTGAGACACGGGACAGGTCGCACAGATTTTGTTGAGGTCCCGGATGCACCGTTTGTGTGCTCATTTGCCAGCAGCCTGTGGAGTCGCAGGGCAAGGGAAATGCCCTATTTATTTTTATTTATTTATTTATTTTTATTTATTTATTTATTTTTACATTTTTTTTAGCATTTTCTTCAAGACCTGAAGTTTTTTGCACCATCTGTGGATGGCGCCGTATGACCAGCAGAGTACCAAAATGTCATTGCTCCGGACGACCAGGGCTTTGTCCCACCTGAAAAGAGGCACAGCAGTGTGACCTGAACCATGCCCAAAACCTCCAACTGGCTGTCCCAAAATCTGCACATATTGCAGATTTCAGGTCACAAAGTGAGCATTCCCGCTAGGACTAGAAAGATGGTGAGTTGTGGTTGAGCAGGGCGTGGCCAGAGGGGATGTCAGCAGAGGCTGCAGGCGACACTGGCTCGGATTTGGTATAGGGGCGAAAGACTAATAAAGTCTCTAGTAGATGGTTCCCTCTGAAGCTTCCCTTGAGGTAGTCATGGTTGCCTTGAACTCCATTCGACAGCGGTGGGATAGGCCGCTACTGAGGAGTTGCGCTAGCAGCAGAAGAAACGAGGAAGGGGGGGGCATGGCCTGGGTATGTGTCGTTCGTCTAGATGTGTGAGTTTTGAGTGCGACTATGTCGGTGGGAGTAGGAGGATGGTGAGCCACTGTCCGAAGCAGGGTAATGGGCCAAAGGAGGTGGCGCTCGTGGAAGCGTGCAGGGACAGCAGTGTGCAACCTGTGCTTCGTTCGACAGGCTGGTATAAAGAGAGATGCACCTGGGCGCGATCTCGCGCTAGATACAATTGCAGGCAAGGTAGGAGAAAACAAAAAGATGAGGGGCTATGGCGGGAATAAAATGCTATACCGTGCTCGTTTCTTAACGAAAACAAGTGGGGGAAAGTGGTAGATAAGGGTTCTTGGACCGGACGAGTGTAGTAGTAGTGTTAGTTTTGGTGTTAGTTGTGTAGGAGATGAGTTAGAAGGAAGGAGACTGGGCATGGAGGTGTCGAGGAAGAGAGAAAAGAGGGAAGTTGAAAACAGAGGTTGTGAATCTCGCTCGTTTCTTGGCGGATTCGGGCGAGGAAGGGTGCGAAGTAGGGGTTTTGATACACTGGGAATTGAATAACAGCGTCGGAATTGACGATAGGTGTGTGGTTTGGGAGGTATAAGCAGTGGGAGCTGCGCCCTGAGGCCCTGAGGCGGAGTTCATCAAAGTGCTAATGCATTCAGCCACGTTCTAGCTCAAGATCCATTATGAGTAGTGTAGGATAACTTGCACCGGCCTTCATGGTATTCGGGGCCGTGGCTCCCCCTCCCCTGTTTATACGGTCTTCTCCTTCGTTGCCCAACCAACCGTCATGAAGCTATCATGATTGTGCTACTTACAGTGCCTTCGTGGAGCACATCTTCGTTGTTTCGATTGTTTCCTTTGAAGGGCATCGGCACGTTGTTGTTATGTTCAGCATGGTAGCCTTGTTCGTCCCAATCGCGTGTTCTTCATAAGTATCATATTTGTCCTTGCGAGTTCAACTCGGTCGTGATCACGACCAAGTACGTGGGAAACACTGCAAGAACTAGGCCAGCGAATCTGGCCAGAAGCATTTGGTCGAGGTAGGGGAACGAAGATCCATGAACCTGACCCCGCTGTTGGCCGGATGCATCAAAGAGAGAGAGAGAGAGAGAGAGAGAGAGAGAGAGAGAGAGAGAGAGAGAGAGAGAGAGAGAGAGAGAGAGAGAGAGAGAGGAGAATAAGAGGAAGGTAGGGCATACATGTACCTAAAGGCTTCTATGGAGCAAGAAGGCAACAGAGTACCAGTTGCCATGCATCTTTTCATCATTTGGCTCAATTGGTGAGTAACGGGGTGAAGCCCTTGATCATGTTCCTTATTGTCAACGATCTTCCCTCGTCCCGACGTGATCATCCTCGTACGAGAAGAGGATAGTGCTTGTGATGGAGGTTGACGCCGTTATTGAGTTCCTGGCGATGATCATCATGTAATTGCCCTGGCCTSCAGGCACCGTCGTCTCCATCCCTCACATGGTTGATGATGCCGCTACCTAGGAACAACATACTGCTGTATGTTTCGAAGGTATGTTGCGGCAAACTATTGTTGATGAACATGTTGCTGTCGTATATTCAAGTATGGTTGTCTTTCCTTTGGCAGGTTACTGCCSATGAACTCTGCTGTGCTCACAACACAGACTGCCGTTGTCTAAGTTTGGAGCTTTGGTTGCTGATGTGTTTCGGTGTTTTTGAGCCTGTCGAAATACGGATGCTTGATGGGTTCAATTGCATTGCTACCATATTCGATATTATTGTTTTCCTTTCTGGTGTTGTTGCTCCTTGCCAAAGCAAGGTCCCTCACATGACGAGAGATTGGTGTTCCACGCTGGAGTGAACGGCAGTACGAAGTTTTAAGTCTTCATTTTTTACTTTCACCGGTAGGTGGGATGCTGCCAGCCATTATTTTTCGGCAGCAGTGAGACCGGTGTTGAAGCCAATGGGCCTAACTCAGTTGGTACTCCCTTAAACTGCTGAAACACATACCTGAGTGCGATCTTCGCTGGGAACAGATGAGTGAAATACTTCGATCCCAGATTACCTGGGACCGTCAGTTTCACGATGGCATCACGGGTTGTTGCCCACAGTATTGTTCTTTGGGATTACCGTTGAATTGGAACGACGTAGAGGAGATTATGATGGTCCCTACGCAAGGATGGTACACATAAGTCAGGGGTAAACCTCTGCTAGTTACCTTTCCCTGAAGGACTCTAGTGGTAAGGAGTATAGTGACAACCGTTCTGAGTTAATAAAGAAATCTGATTTGACCGACAGATTGAGAGCTCTTTCTTAGTGGGGGAGTGATTTATCTGGGTAATTCCGTTGACAAATGGGACCTCAGGCTGCTGAACGCTGTTAGTTTGAAAGATTGTGGGATTGAAGTCAAGGTGATGAGCGTCGCTGAGGGGAAAGACCTTCTTTGAAGCTATGGTAGGTGACGAGTGTTTTCCTTTATGAACAGTTGAGTTCGCTGCTTCGGTTTTTCATCGGTAATTTTAGCACTTTTTCTATTTTTTGGACGACATTGACAACTATCTGACTTTTGTTGGGGAACTCACGATTGAGGGTCTTACCACCTTGCTGTTCAGGATATGTATTCACCTCTTGCACGCCTTTGTTCAAAAGTGAAGTGATCCAGCGAACTCGGGAAGTATTGTGTTTCTGTTGTGCATCACCGTGCATTGATGTATAACACAACTTTTCACTGTGCTTTGACTATGCACTTAGTGGGCACTTACTAAAGTCTTGCTGCAAATTACTGTTGTACTTCACTGATCACGATGTATTTTGCCAAGAGTTGCATCGGGCATCGCTGCTACACGCTGCTGTTGCACATTGGTGCGTTAGCATTGCATTCGAATAGAACATAGGGGGTAAGCTCTATTCAGACACGGTCCTTCTAGGCTGTGTAGTAGTGGATTGGACAGAAAGAACAACATCACAGCTGAAGTGGGTGGTCAGGATCGGCAGAGGGGGTTATTGTTGCAACTTGGAGGATCGTCTGGGGGATGGTACTTCGCGTTCAGACCGTGATCCGATCATCTTCACCGCGTAATTGGCTATCATTGCGGGGTCCCCTGGCGTATTAAGATTTCAAGGCCCTCTCCTGCGAGTTGAGTTTGTCCCTCCCTTGTATCTCGAGCGTCTGACTTATCTCCTTCTATTCTTCTTACTCCAAGTCTAGTCTGAGGTTACGAGAGGAAGGCGGCAGGCGGGATTGCAACCCGTAGGACCGCAACAAGACCTTGTGCGAGGTCCACCCACCGATTGCGGGAACTCTGCCGGAGCCCAGGCGAGGTTCTGGAGGCAGGGAACTTCAGATATAACTCTCGTCTTACGCGTATGCTCCCTTCCCCTAACTGCATTATTCCTTTTAAGTATCTGAATATAACTATGACAGGTTATTATTCTTTATTTTTGTTACGTATGTCAGAACATGCTTTGTGAAAGGTTAAATAAACGAATATATATGAGAGTTCAGATAATCCTTGAGTGAATCCAGATAAAGGAATGGGGGGAAGGTGGGAGAAAGGTGTTTTGCATGTGTTTGACCGGGTCAACCCAAGGTTGGGCTCCTCCGGGTGGATGTGGGCCCAACGCTATGTTTATTGATGTTTGTTGGGCTGCGTTGATGGCTTTTATGGCTGGTCCTACCCGGGTAGGATGGATCAGTCGTTGTTTCTTTTGAGAGTTTCTGGACAGGAGGACGGGCAATCTGGGTAGGGAAGGCTCAGAATCCTGATGTTTATTTGAATGAGTTGAGGTGTATGTTTCTTCCGAGGGAACAAAGGCATAAGACTAAGTGTACCCTAGGGTTAGGGCGACTTAGCCATAAGCCATGAATTGACTGGTTAACCAGAGTATAAAATCTGATACATATGTTACTGAACTTATACTTCTGAGTCCTGACAGACCAGGCACCCTCGGTAGGGAAAGCCACTAAGTCAGGTATAACTAAGGAAGAAAATGAAATAGATAAAGAATAAAATGAAGGTAACTGGGCAGGCTGAACGTACCCTAGGGTTAGGGCTGTTGTCTAGCGTCGAGAGATTAACCCCTCAAAGCGCTTGTCAGCCGACACTTGAGTGTCGAACATGACCCTCGAGATTATCAAGGGTCGCGCGCTTACGAGTACTACATAGTACCCCATCAGTACGAATGCTCGCATATTCACACATGGCTGGTCAATATGAGAAGGCCATGAGTCCGCCCAACTTTTTACACTAAGTTCAGTCCGCGATGCCTATTTGACTCTCGCTTCAGAAGGTTATGGGTCGGATACTGAAGGGACTATGAGAGTTGTTGTATTGTTGTGTTGTTGTGTGGTTGTGTTATTTGTTTTGTGTCCTTCCATGTGTGTGAGTGTTATGGTGTAACGCGTGGTAGGTAGGATGTGTCCTAATCGACCGACGTCGAGTCGCGTTTAGGACCTCAACCCCCAGTGCGTCGATTCGCGTACGGGTTTGATTTTGGGCGTTGACCGCACGTACCCCCTATGCTTCAACAAACGAGAAATGCCCTTGGTTGGGCCACCTCTAAAATTGCATACGACGAGCCTTCGCATATAGTTCAGTAGCTCGGCGGGGATACGCCCACCTAAGGGATGGTGACAGCTCCCGCAGGTGGAGGTAAGCGGTCTCGCGTGACCCTGTCCTGTCATAGGGGTTCGCGAGAGGTACGGCTGGCACACTCGGCCAGAGCGGCAAACGCTCTCCACGACAAGTCGTGCCAAGTTCTGCGTTACGCGGCTGGGAGGGTCCCCGTGCGGGACCGATGTGCTCGACAGCGGTGTCGGCCAGGGGCGTTCCCTCCGGGGTTTGTTGCGACTGTCCGTCTTCAACCGCTATTTTGACCGACACGGGACACGTTCTCAGCTCGACGAACGACGCTCCTCGTGCAGCCTGCCCTGTTACCGAACTCGCTTTTCTCTACTCGCTTGTTGGGCCCTCGGACCGCCCCCGTCGGTACTCGTTCGCGAGCTCCGTCACTGGTACGGAAACGCTTCAGACCCCGCCCAACGTTTTTCTCATATGTGCGACGGAGCCTCAACAACCACGCGCCTTATCTTTCCTCGCCTCCTCGTTTCCTCTCTCTCTCTCTCTCACTCTCCCTCTCTTTTTTTTCTGTGTCCCCCTCCCCCCCCCACGAGAAACTCGTCTGATAGGGATGCACCTTCTGCGAAGACTCCACTTGGTACTTACGACTCAAGGGAAAAACGATGTCGAAAAGGCAGTGCAGGTCGAGCCACAGATCAAGATGCGCTTTCTCCAAAAACCGAACCAGGTACTTACGACTCAGAAAAACAAGAACCGAAACAAAGTCGAAAACGCAGTCCAGATCGAGCCACAGATTAAGATGCACCGTCTCCAAAGACCCAACCAGATACTTACGACTCAGAAAACAAGTATCGAAACGAAGTCGATAGGACAGCCTAGATCGAGCCACAGATTAAGATGCACTTTTTCCAAAGACCCAACCAGGTACTTACGACTCAGAAAACAAGTACCGAAACGAAGTCGAAAGGCAGTCTAGATCGAGCCACACATTAAGATGCACTTTCTCCAAAGACCGAACCAGGTACTTACGACTCAGAAAACAAGTACCGAAACGAAGTCGAAAAGGCAGTCCAGGTCTTCTGCGGAGACCCGAGCTTAGTCGGTTCCCTCGTCGATGCGGCCTCTGTCTCTTCCTCGCTACGCCTCTCTCTTTCCCTCCTTCTCTCTTTCTCACCCTCTCTCTCTCTCTCTCTTCATCTCTTTCTCTCTCGTTCTCTCTCTCTCTTTCACTCTTTTTCGCTCTCTTTTGTCTCTGTGCTTTGCATAGGTGGGCAAGTCCCATAAGATCGTGGCGCAGGAAAAGAGAGGGATGTTTCGATCCTATAGAGCGATGACAAGATGCTTACCGATCGAGGAGCCCGAGACCTCGGGGCGCAGGATACCCACGGGGACCCAACCACATTTCACAGCGAACGGAGCGTGACCCTCCCCGTTCTTATTTGGCAGAAAGATCGCCTGGCACAAGCGGGACAAGCAGAGACGGCTAAGTTTGAACCGTGGACCAGTCGTCAACAATAGCTGATCCTCGGATGTTCGCAGAAACCAGCCAGCTAAAAGACGACGGAGTTCAGATGTTGTTGATAGCAGCCACTTGCCAGCCTCCGAGGCGAACGGAATCGATCGTCGTGCGGATGCTCTCTACAGACTGTCTCCTTCGACGTGCGAGCCCAAATAGTTCCCCTCCGCGTGTCTGCAATGGTGCTCCTAGCTCGCGCCTTTTCACATTTGAGTCGATCCCGTGAAGCACGAGCGACTGGAAGGACGAAGGTGGCTGGCCCTCCTCTCTCCCTCTTCCTCTCCGACCGACTATTAGCTCCTCACCCCTCCCCTAGCTTGCCAACTTCCGCTTCTCTTCCCTCGCTTCACCGCCTCCTCCCACCTACATGGCGAGATCTTCCCGCGAGCTCGAGTGTCGCCCAGGTGTGTGAAGGCTCCCAAAAGGCCTTAGCCGTCGGAGACTACCCGACAAATCACCTTATCTTTGAGGGCGCCCGCTTCTACATAAACTTCTTCCTTCCTCATGAGTCTTCCCCCCCACTCCGGTGCTCTTGGTGTCGTCGTTCCACTCATAAGGTCTCCTCTCCGGATCGTCTTCTCGTCTATGCACGCTAAGCGTTCCTCAAGGTGCGCGCAGGTCCTCACCTTCATCCGCCCCAAGCGCCACCGTTGTAGGCGCCTCGAGCTTTGTTCCAACACCCCTTGTCACGACCCTCCCATCTCTCAGCCGTTGGACGCACTCTATCCCCCTCCTCTCGCTCTCCCTCTCTCTCTATCTCTCACTACCTCTTGGAGGGTCGTTAGCTCGACCTCGAGCGCTAGTGAGAACTGTCGGGCGCTACTGGCGCTCCCATCCTCATACACCCTGACTCCCTCCCCTCTCTCTACTCCGCTCGCGGTGCACTAGTTCGGAGACGCACGCACGGTCGCTCCGGACGCCTCCTTACTCTTCCCCTGTACTCCTTCTTGTCTCCCTTCTTATACTCTTTGTTCGGACTAGAGCCCTCTCTCGTCGATCCTCCCTTCCTCAATCCCGGCGAATTACTGCCCTTCTGCTCCTCCTTCAGCTGGTTGCAAAGTGCTTCCAGCGCCAATTTCAAACTTTTACGAAAATTTCAATTTCCCGCCCAATCCACCTAGCTTCCCTCACATTCTACCTTCAGGTGTTCGTGGTTCTCTCTCCCTCACTTAGGCTGTGCCCGCCCCGTTCCTTGTCCCTGAGCCACCAACTTCCCATTCGGTTATCAAGAAGGGTGCGCACACGCTCCTTTCTTCAACCGTTCCAGCTCGTTCGCATCTTCTTGATCCTGGCGGCACTCACCCTGTCTTACTGCCCTGTTTCCCTCCTTTGCTCCTTCTAGCTCTCGCGGTCGCAACCCTTTTCTCCGCCCGAGTCATTCCAGGAATGCGCGCGCGGCTCCTCTCGTCCTTTTCGCATCTGCTCCAATGAATTCGCCCCGGGGGTATCCGATCTTCTCACGCACCTCCTCCGTTCTCTTGCTTGGCGGTCGCCATCACCTGACCGACTTTTCCCCTCAGTTTCACTTCCCCTTTTTTTTTTTTTTTTTTTTTTGTAAAACAAACAAAAAGTACGGGGCCTCTTAGCTCAGGAGGGGCCACCCCCTTTGAGGGATTGCTCGAATCTTCTCAAATTATCATTTTGGCTTACTTCGTGGTCTCGCGGATGTCCCCACGCTACTGCTCGGTCGTCATCCATCGAGAGTGATCTTGGTTGTCGTGACCCGGCAGTAGCCTTCACCTGCCTCTAGCTTCGGCCGCTCGACATTCTCGATGCCAGTCGGTTTTCTGCGCCATAGTTTCTCATTCGCTCCGCTCGTTCCTTTGGATCACCTCCCCCTTTCTCTAGGCCTCTTCCTCCTTCCCCCTTTGCTTCGATTGGTCAGCAATCCGTAAGATTCGCCCGATCACCTTTTGCGTGGTTCGGTTTGCAGCTCGATCCCTACACCTGCCGATCATCCCATCCCCCTTGGTCACATCGACCAGGCCAGGGATCATCCGCCCTTCCCAGCTCGTCGGATTGTGTCATGATGCTCGGGTCGGAATTGGCCATGCCGCACCGATCGGGCCAGCCGCATCACACCAAGTCCGTCCTCGGCGCGACGGCCAGGGCGGCATCCCGTAGTCCCCTTGGGCCAGCCTAATTGAGCCCTCCCCCCTGTACCAGTTGTCTCGTAGCCAAGGCACCCGACTCAACTTTGTACCTGGTTCTTCCCAGCCTTCCACCCTTAGTCCCAAAGCCTGCCGCCTTCTTTTCGCTTCTCACGCGTCGTGCCGAAATCTTGAACTCTTAGTCCGCTCTAGGCCCCTCTTGAGACCTTGCGTCTGCTGTCCTTTTCCATGCCCGCGCAACCGTTAGTAAAAATAAAAGAAAACCCACCTCCCTCAAAAGAAACCCCTCAAGCCTCATGCATCCAGGTACCAAAACATGCAAAAACAAGAAAAACATTCCAAAAGAAGGTCATGTTTCGTCAAAGGGGTGCACTCGGCTGGTAGGCAGCCGCCCCACAACCAGCCCACACCTCAATTCTCACCGTCCCCGGCGAGCTTCCCCATGACCCTTTTCTTAACCTTTTCCCCATTCCCAGTGGTTATCCCTTTAACGTACTTTTCGCGTTCCCATGGTTCGCATTAGCCCTTGCCTTGTTAGACTACGTTCATCCCTCGTTTTCCCCTTCCTACCGGACTTAACTTTTTGGTTCGTAAACCATATTGCTTCATCTTGGCACAGTCCCCCTTTTTCCCTACCGTTGGAACTACAACACATGCTCTTCTTAACTTCCGAAACTATGATATACGTCCCCTCTAACTATGGTACAGCACCCCTAAGGCACAGCTCCCTTTTGACATTATGACACATGTTTTCTCTAACTATGGTACAGTATATTTTCGTTAACCATAGCACCTCGCCCTTTTAGGTATTACTACACATGCTCTCTCTAGTTATGGCACATTGCCCCCCCCTTTTTCTCCCAGGCGGTTCTATTCCTGTTTTCCGTCTCCTCGTATTTTTCGCGAGCCTCTCTCTCCTTCTCTTCCTCTCTTCTCTCTCACGCTTGACCCTCAAGGCTTTCCTTGAAGCGTCCCTTCTCTCCCTTATCCTGCGTTTTCCTAGTTGGTCGACATCACTGTCGTTCTCCCTTGGCCGCTTCTTTCTTTTGGGGGTCTTTGGCAAGGGAGGTTTCCGAACCTTATACCCCCTCCTAGGCGGCCGAGAAGAGGCTCCCTGTTTCGAAGTCTCTCCTTTCTCAGGGGTCACTTCCGCGTCGACTGCTTCCTTGTCCTTCCTTTTCGTTTCTTCCCTAAGTGTCCTTCGCCATCGAAAGAGTTTGAGACGAGCCCCTGCGACAGGGTCTCGTAATCTAGTCCCATCCAACCTCTTTAGGACTCGGTACGGCCCCATCCATCGGTTGGCCAGTTTTCTGCTCTATGTCTTTTCTAGCGATGAGTCGTT
>BFEA01000016.1:967757-1002035 GCA_003427395.1 Chara braunii | reverse complement strand
CTCTCTCTCTCTCTCTCTCTCTCTCTCTCTCTCTCTCTCTCTCTCTCTCTCTCTCTCTCTCTCTCTCTCTCTCTCTCTCTCGGAGGGTCGTTAGCTCGACCTCGAGCGTTAGTGAGAACTGTCGGGCGCTACTGGCGCTCGCATCCTCGTACACCCTGACTCCCTCCCCTCTCTACTCCGCTCACGGTGCACTAGTTCGGCGACGTACGCACAGTCGCTCCGGACGCCTCCGTACTCTCCCCCTGTACTCCTCCTTGTCTCCCTTCATGTACTCTTTGTTCGGACAAGAGCCCTCTCTCGCCGATCCTCCCTTCCTCAGTCCCGGCGAATTACTGCCCTTCGGCTCCTCCTTCAGCTGGTTGCAGAGTTCTTCCGGCGCCAATTTCAAACTATTATGAAAATTTCAATTTCCCGCCCAATCCACCAAGCTTCCCTCACATTCTACCTTCAGATGTTCATAGCTCTCTCACCCTCTCTTAGGTTGTGCCCACCCCATTCCTTGTCCCTGAGCCACCAACTTCCCGTTCGGTTATCAAGAAGGGTGTGCACGTGCTCCTTTCTTCAACCATTCCAGCTCGTCCACATCTTCTTGATTTCGGCGGCACTACCCTCTCTTACTCCCCTGTTTCCCTCCTTTGCTCCTTCTAGCTCTCGCGGTCGCAGCCCTTTTCTCCGCCCGAGTCATTCCGGGAATGCGCCCGTGGCTCCTCTCGTCCTTTTCGCATCTGCCCCACTAAATTCGCCCCGGGGGTATCCGATCTTCTCACGCACCTCCTCCGTTCTCTTGCTTGGCAGTCTTCATCACCTCACCGACTTTTCCCCTCAGTTTCACTCCCCTTTTTTTTTTTTTTTTTTTTTTGTAAAACAAGCAAAAAGTACGGGGCCTCTTAGCTTAGGAGGGGCCACCCCCTTTGAGGGATTGCTCAAATTTTCTCAAATTATCATTTTGGCTTACTTCGTGCTCTCACGGATGGCCCCACGCTACTGCTCGGCCGTCGTCCGTCAAGAGTGATCTAGGTTGTCGTGACCCGGCAGTAGCCTTCACTTGCCTTTAGCTTCGGTCGCTCGACATTCTCGATGCTAGTCGGTTTTCTGCGCCATAGTTTCTCATTCGCTCCGCTCGTTCCTTTGGATTGCCTCCCTCTTTCTCTAGGCCTCTTCCTCCTTCCCCCTTTGCTTCGATTGGTCAGCAATCCGTAAGATTCGCCCGATCACCTTTTGCATGGTTCGGTTTGCAGCTCGATCCCTACACCTGCCGATCATCCCATCCCCCTTGGTCACATCGACTAGACCAGGGATCATCCGCCCTTCCCATCTCGTCGGATTGTGTCGTGATGCTCGGGCCGGAATTGGCCATGCCGCACCAATCGGGCCAGCCGCATCACACCAAGTTCATCCTCGGCGCGACGGCCAGGGCGGTATCCCGTAGTCCCCTTGGGCCAGCCTAATTGAGGCCCCCCCTCTGTACCAGTTGTCTCGTAGCCAAGGCACCCGACTCAACTTTGTACCTGGTTCTTCCCAGCCTTCCACCCTTAGTCCCAACGACTGCCGCCTTCTTTTCGCTTCTCACGCGTCGTGCCGAAATCTTGAACTCTTAGTCCGCTCTAGGCCCTTTTTGAGACCTTGCGTCTGCTGTCCTTTTCCTTGCTCGCGCAACCGTTAGTAAAAATAAAAGAAAACCCACCTCCCTCAAAAGAAACCCCTCAAGCCTCATGCATCCAGGTACCAAAACATGCAAAAACAAGGAAAACATTCCAAAAGGTCATGTTTTGTCAAAGGGGTGCACTCGGCTGGTAGGCAGCCGCCCCACAGCGGGACCCTCAGGTGCACGAAGATTTTGAGGCCGTCTCCTGGGAGTTGAGTTCGTCCCTCTCTTGTATCTCGAGCGTTTGAAACTTCTTTTTTTGTCCTTCTTACTCTAAGTCTAGTCTTGTTCTGAGAGGAAGGCGGCAGGCGGGGTTGTGACCCGTAGGACCGTAGCAAGACTCTGTAGGGAATCAACCCACCGATTGCGGGAGCTATGTCGGAACCGAGGCGAGGTTTTAGAGGCAGGGAACTGACAGGTATACCACCTTCTGACTGTGTGAACCCACTATACCCATGTTTGACTATCTTCCTCTAGCTTTGACTGTTGTATGTATGTGTTCCGCTATGATTCTTGCTTTCTTTTTAGGAGTTAATTGGACTAAATGGAAGGAATATGTGTGGAAAGCTTAAGTTTTTCTTTGTTTTAACTGAAAGCAGACTTAGGGATGAAGTGAGGGAATGTGGGAGGAAGGCGGTTTGTATGCGTTCGACCGGGTCAACCAAGGACGGGGCATTGTTTCTAAGATGAATGGCCCAGGGCTATGTTTATTTGACTGTTTTTTGAAGAACTACGCATTGTTTCTAAGTTGAATAGTCTGGTTGCTATGTTTATTTTTGAGGGTTTGTCTGGCTGATTTTCGGGACCAAGCATTATTTCTAAGTGAATGGCTTGGTCTGTCTATTTCTTTTGGGGTTTCTGGCTGAAGTTGGGTGGAAAAATCCAACTTCATGCTTTGAATGGTTTGAGGATAGAATTAATATTGTTTCTAAGTTGAATGGTTCAACCTTTTGTTTTATTTTTAAGGGAGGATTTCTGGTCTAAGGCTAAGCATTGTTTCTAAGCTTAATGGTTTAGCCTGAAAACCACGCACATAAGTATAAACTGAGTATAACAGGAAGTACTTTATTTATACTTGCATGAGAACTGGCAGTTGGACATTGTTTCTAAGCTTAATGGTCCAGCGCTAAGCCATATCATTAAGAAGAGAAGGTAAATTACGAAGTATAATTGGAAGTAGTTTGGGCAAGTTGAGCATTGTTTCTAAGCTTAATGGCTCAGTCCCCTCCCATATTTTCATTCCTTTTGAAAACAAAGTCAGAAATTATTGAACTTTGGTTATTAAACAGTTCAGGGCGACTAGACATTGTTTCTAAGTTAAATGGTCTAGTCATATGTCCAAAGAAGAGAAAAGTAGTTGTGCAACCTGTTCGTGTATATTCTAAAGGCATGCTAGACATTGTTTCTAAGTTGAATGGTCTAGCATCATGTCATATGTAATTTTGGTATAAGGGTTAAATCATCTGAAAGTTAATGAACTATCTATTAGGACTTCGACTTGGGAATGGTGAGAGTACTTACCCTTTGTCATTTGGTCTTGCATGTGGTTGAGTGAGACTATTACTTAGTCTGAGTTTCAGTTGATAGGTAGTTGCTTTAGTTGCTTGTCATGTGCTAGAGCAATAGAAGTTCGTTCAATTTTCGTATTTTCTTAGCTAGGTTTATTTTACGAAGGTCAATTCCTGCAGTTTCTAGGATCATTTGTTATACTTGGTCTTGTATAAATATTGGTAAGTTACTTTCTCTACGGGAAGCGTTGCCGAAAATTCTACAAAACCAAGTAGTTAGTTAGATTTTGTCTCTTCAAAGTTCAGCTTATCTAACTTTTATAAATGGCTTAGTAAAAATATGGAAAGTCACATTTTCTAAAGGGAGTGCTGCTCAAATGTTTCTTAAATCAAGGAGTTAAACAAAATTGGACCTTGAGAAATCAAAGTTATTTAAGGTTCTGAACTTAGCTTCGTATGAATATGGAAAGTCTCATTTTCTAAAAGGAGTGCTGACCAAATTTTACATATCTAGAGGCTAGTTAAATTTTATCTTAGTTGAACTCAAGTTCTGCTTTTGAGTTTCATATCCGACTTAGTATAAATCTGGGAAGTTTCCGTTTCTGAAAGGAGTGCTGTCTAATTTTTTATTAATTCAGAGAGGTAGACAAAATTGAACTTTCCAGAGTCATGGAACATTTTAGTTTTATATTCAAGCTAGTATTAATTCTGAAAAGGCACTTTTCGTACAGGAAGTGCTGCCAAAATTTTCCTAGTTTCAAGGAGATAGGTTATATTTTGACAGGTGGCGATTCTGGAGATTTACTCTGTATAGAGGAGATCCGACCAGGATCTACCTTTTCTTTAGGTATCTGCTTAGGGATAGATTTTGACTTAGTTAATTAAGAACGATGTTTGAGTGAGATCGTGATATGAAAATTATTCTCCATAGACTTATAGATTTAGTCTGGGGATTGGTTTGTCTTGTGTTTCAGGTCCTCTTGATCGCTTGATTCGGGATTTGAGCTAGATTCAGCTTGATCCCACGAGGATCATCTTCCGTTATCACTGATAACAAGCCGGTTGCCGATTCGTCGGTTTATGACTCAACTTCATTTCACTCTCGCCACTCAACCTAAAGGATTTGGCACGGTGGTTTTGATTTGTTTTATTCACCCAGGGTTTTATTGAATGGTCATTTAACAAAGGTACTCAGTATTTAATTATGGAAGGTTGGATAAAGGTTGGGGCTTGCATGGCTATAGCAAGGGGTATGAGTGCAGAGATTGGTTGAAGTTGACCCCATGTTGTGCGTGGACTTTTGGTTGAATCCTTGATGTGATTGCAAGTATGTTTTATGGTTCGGATTCTGGATTTGACTGTTTGTGATCTCATACATATGTATGGATGAGAAGAATCACACTGTGATTGTGAGAAGTGATCATCACATTTTGTCTGGTTTCGCACTTAAACGTTTACCCAGATCCCTTTTCACAATCTTGAATACTTGAGTTCTAGTTCCAAGCTTGGATTTTATTGCGTACATTTTGGTCAGAGAGTAACGTAAAATAGTGGAAAAAGACCACATGATACGGCGTTTGTTCTGTGCGTGTCGGAACCACTCGTTCAATCCTCTTAGAATAGCATTAATCATAAAGTTAGTTTCACTTTAAGGAAAGTGCGTATATCCAAAATATGGTTGTGGCTCATTCCCTTTGAGGAAACATTGGGTTTGAAGTCTTTTGATGTATTTAGCGGTATCCACAAAGACAGTAAAATTTGTTTACGCTCTTTCGCATCTTCGTGGGATTCAGACGCGAAGCGTCTGCGCTTCGAGCTGTAAGGTTGTCACCGCATACTTCGAAAGATGTTGTGGCCAAGGAAAGATACTCCTTTCGACGCATGGGTAATATGGGTTTTGTCCATAATTAGTGTTAATTGGAGTATCTGATTCATAGCCAATCATTCTGTCGAATTTATAACAAAATCAATATTTGTTTCTTTCGAATACGTAAAATAGAAATGGGAATTTAAATAGACTAAGACCATTGTAAAGCTCCTTTTCGCCAAGCATCAACTAAACCAACCACTAATATGAGTATAAAGAGTAAAGTCTTTATAAAAGCTGAAATACCTAATGAATGAAAACCTACAGCCGAGGGATACAAAAAGACATATATATAAATATATATATATATATATAACCGACGTTTGGGACGGGCCGAACGCCCGAACGTATGGGACCCTTTGGGAATGCGTTCGGCCGTTCGGGCCGAACGCGGACCCAAAAAAAAAATCAAAAAAAATCAAAAAAATCAAAAAAATATTAACAAAATATATGTTATGAAGAAAAATAAATTAAGCAAGATTTGCCTAAGCATTATATCCAAATTCCTTATCAAATTTGAAATAAAAATAAAATACTAAAAACATATACTAATAATAAAAATAATAAAAAATAAAAAAGAATTAAATTTAGATAGTGCGCGAGCACGTTTTCGACACCGCCATCTTTGGAGATTTTTCATTTTTTTTTGGAAAAGATAAATGCCCTGAAAAATTACAGATGTGTACTTCACATAATGCAAAACCCACTAAAAAAGTTTCAAAAAATAATAAAAGTGTGTAGACCCTGAACTAAAGTGAAAACAAAAAATAAAAAGTAATGAAAAACGTGGGCGAGCACGTTCTGAGACTGCCATCTTTGGCGATTTTTAATTCTTATTTGGCTAATCCAAATGACTTGAAACTTTATAAGCATGTACCTCATCTCATAGAGAACTCACAAAAAAACATTCAGAAAAAAAAAAGTTATTTTTAGGCCCCGAAATAATTTTTGGCGGGGGCCGAACGTCGTCAAGTTCGGACCCCGTACGGGACCCCGAACGCCCGTACGTACGGAGGTCTGCCTGGGGACCTCCGTACGTATGGGCTGGTGACCCTGTGTATATATATATATATACGTACATACCTAAGTTTGGGTGTTTGCGTAGCCAAAGGGGTCCATGCTTAAGGGTTCAAATGGGGTCGAAATTGAGAAAGGAAGAAAAATTCCTCCCCTTTTTACTCTTGTGTGCTTCTTAAAAAAATTTTAGTCGGACCTTGGTCCTGGGCCTGGATTCCAAGTCCTTGTCCAGGATATCCCAGGTCCTAGACTCTACATGGAAGGGATCACCCCCCGCGCAGAGCCTATTTACCCTGCCCATCGGGACACTCAGCCTAAAGGTCGGAGGTGCCACGGAGGCCGCACGACTGTTCCTTCAGCCGTGCAATATCGTAAAGGGGTTGACCTTCATGATACTTCGAGTTTGACACTTGAGTGTCATGAGCGGTACTCGGATCCACGAGGGGCCACTTGATTATGGACACTACATAGTACGCCATCATTGCGACTGCTTGCGCATTCATGCGTTGCTAGTCGATATGGGAAGGCCCTGCGTCCGCGCGGGTTTTTATACTAAGTCTCGCGCGCGTCCCCAATCCGATTACCGAGTCGGAAGGTTATGGGATGGATACAAAAGGGGTTAGGAATGTTGTCGCGATGTTTGTTCTGTGTCGTTTTGTATCTGTGAATATTGTGGGGTAACACGTGGTAAAGGCAAAGCCGGCCAAACTGACCTCACTTCAATGGCATCTAGAGCACCATTGTCTTCCAACAAATAACTGGTTGATAGATAGAACATCCCTGGAACAAAGAGGGCGAGCTCTCCCATGGTTCAAGTTGTGCACAAATGCGTTCTCCTCCCGAAAACGACCAGAAACAATCGAACATATATTCCTCCAATGTCCGGGGGCACTCTGGTTGTGGAGATGGTGGGATAGAGTGTGGGAACAACTAGGAACAAAGGCCCAGTGGCCGTGGGACTGGAAAGCCTTGTTGTGCGAAGCCTGGCCTAAGGACCAGTTAGACCAGATAGACGAATTCACCGGTAATATGTTTAGGATGGGACGAAGGGGGATACTTTGGGCACTCTGGAGACGAGGATGCACCTTCGAGATGGAGGGGGGGAGATTGGAAGGACCAAAATTTACATAAAGTGTTTAGCAACAGATCTAGACAGAAATAACTGCAAAATGGAATGGCGCCAAAACACAAATCCAACTCCTCGACAAGCGGAAAGACATCAAACAAAAAATCCAGGAATTCAACTCAAACTGGCTTGGGGGTGTAGATGGAGGGAGGATAGGAATGGTGAAATGGAATGGAGAATACAAAGAACCAGGGGAGGACCAACGAGGAACGGAGAGAGTAAGAGACTACGGACTGAGATTCCATGAATGAACCCAAGTGGATGCAGCGATTCCATTGAAACCCCCTGAAGAATTCCCGGACTTTTTTCGCCCCCCATCAAACTGTCTAGTGGAAATGCAGTGGTACGGAATGGATGGATGATATATTAAGATCCTGCACCCAGAACATAGAAAGCTCAACACTAGTTTGACAAATAAGATCTGACACCATAATGGGTGGTGAAGAGGTGCGGTGGCTAGATAAAGGGTTGGGGGGGGGGAGGGAGGAACTAGTTTGTAGTAGTAGGTATCTAGCGCCTGTTTCAAGGCGAAGAGGTTCTCTCCCCTTTTTTCAATATCTTGCTCGTTCGATCCTCTGGATTCCAGGGTAATCAATGCAGGTAGGAGTCTCTTACTCTTTTCCTGTTATATTCCAAATCTATACCGGATATGGGACGCTGGACCCGTTTTCCAGCATGTGATGCTCCCCACCAATAGATGGAGTCTCTCCCAAGGTGCTAGTAGTGCCTGCTCTTACCAGCACCACTATCACTGAAGGGGGCGTTTTCAAAAAAAAAATAAAAAAAATGGTGGGATGCGTCCTAGTCGACCGACGACGAGTCGCGTACGGGACTTCAGCCCGCCAGTGCGTCGGTTCACGTGTGGGTCCGATAGAGGCGTAAATACCGCGAGTACCCCCTATGCTACAGCGATCGAGAAACGCTCTCGGCTGGTCCACCTCTGCGATTGCAACTAATTAGCTTTCGTATTGTGGACTTGTAGCTCGGCGGGGATACGCCCACAGAAAGGAGGTGACAATTCCCACAAGGTGGAGGTAAGTCGTGCCTCGCATTGGCCCTATCCTGTCGTAGGGGCTCGCGAGAGGTATGGCTGGTGCACTGGGCCAGAGCGGCTTGTGGAAGCTCCATGTGTATTCGCAACGAGGATTAAACCAACTCCTGCGTGACGAGGCCAGGAGGGTCCCACCCCGCGCGGCGGGGGACCGATGTGCTCGACAGCGCCGTGGAAAAATGAACAACTAGTTGATCCTCAATGACAACAGACGAACTAAGATTCGATTCTGAGATTTTTTAACATCGCAAATCGATCTGCGAAGTCAGACTCCACGTTAGTATTGCGGTTGTGGTGCTACACCAACTATGGGTTATGCTAGGGAGGAGGAAGGCATGAGTACAACAATGTATCTCTCCATGTTCTAGTGAGAGATTCATTATTGTTTTTGCGGATTCAGTCAGTAGTGAGGTGGGCTACGCCGGGGTGTTTTTCGCTTCAAGAGATCGCAGTTTATCCGGATCGTTGTTGTCATTTCCAAGATCGCATTGTACATCCTGACGGTCATTTTTCATCTTCATGGACCTCATGCGTTCTCTTCATATTGGAAGTGATGGAAATGGAATGGAACTGGCCGGGGTCTCGAGCCATATGGATTGAAGGAACAAGCGACTCAGGAAGATGATAAAGGTGAGGTAAAGGAGACCACAATGATTGTGAAAGAAGGTGGAGTGAGGAGTTAGCAAAAATAGGTAAGGGAAAATGTTATCTGGAGGTTTTAAGGTCAGGCGATTTCGGTGGTGGGGTCAGAATGGTGGATGGGAGTGCAGGGTGAAAGTTAAAAAAAGAAGGGAGTGCACGGAGGTGTCGTGAAGGGGGATATGGTGAAAGTAGGAAACATAGTTTTCACTTGATTCCCGATAGAATCAAGCGGAATAAGGCATTGGATGAGGGGTTTCTGATGTTACGAGTGCGATGGTGTGGTTGGTTTTAGCATAGACTTAATAGGTTTGTCGTCTCAAATAGTCAAGGATTGCGTTGTGCGGAGGTGGAAGACAAACGACATATCTTCTTGTGGCCTCAACGGCATATTGAAATTCTCACTTGGCACAAAATAGTGATTAACGAAGCATGGTCGCGCCACACGTCCTAACCCAATGATCGTGCTGATCGCAGTCCGAGCCCTGAAAGTGACCATAGGTTTGCCCAAATCCTCGTTCGAAGAGTGTGACCTCGACGCTAATGTTGTTGTCTTGATTCGAGCAATGGTTTCCCTCTACATCAGACCGTGATTTTTTTTCCTTGCCCAATGTAACCCAGTCTTGGCGGTAGATCCTCTATCGGATCATATATCTTGCGAAGTAGTGAGGGAAGCCCGTCCCGGTGTGTTAACCATCCTATCCCACCTCTTTCGTTGAGATTGTGATCGAGGTCGGTCGTGATGTGTATCGTTTCGATAACTTTTATCACCACGTGACCACTCCTCCAGTTCGTAACGGCTTTTGTGCTTGTCTGCGTCTGCGCCGCCATCACGCTTGGTCATAGTGCCCATTGTCGAGGTGATTGTCTTCAAAAGGGTGCTAGCTGCGCTCGTCATGCCCGCTTTGGTCGGCGATGATCGCTTTACTGATCCAGTGTTTGTCTTCATTATGATATTTGAAGGCACTGAGATGATCATCGTTATTGAGGTCATCTGGGCTGCAGTTTACCGTCGTAGTGGTTGTGTCTTTCAGGCGATATCTTTCCATGATCTAATATGAGGTTGTTCTCAACTTTTATGTTTAGTGAGTAGCGGACCGGAGACATCTAGCAGCTTCAAGTATTAGTTCATGGTCGTTATCTGGGTTGTGGTGAGCATACCCAACCCAAGCCTTTGTTTTCGACCTACTCTTCACCCTCATAGTATTCGTTGTGTTTCCCTTCAAAATTGGAGCAAGGGAATCGGCTTCGCCTTGCCCAATAGCGGACACAACAACGGCTTACCTGACTGTTATGGGGGGCAGTGCATGGCCGTTCTCAATTGGTGGAGTGACTTGCCCGTTCGATTTTGCCTTGTGGACGGGACTTTGAGTTGCTATGTTTTTTGCTCCGCAGCTACAATTGCTGCAGTCTAGGCAGAGTGTTGAGCAAGACGGGAGGTAGTTGTTGAAAGGTGCATGTTGTTGATATGGTAACATGGGTGGACTACTGATTAAGCACCGAAGGGGCTGTACCATTTCGGTCAATACAAACAATGTTGTTTGTTGCTACGTTGCGATTCGTACTCACCCTCGTACGAGTACAAGTTGTACTCATTTCTTGTACGCTACTCGTACTCAAGGCCCGTACGACTTAAAAAAAAACAAATTTACTGTTTTTATTTTTTTTCTCCAATTCTAATAAGAATCTGCAGATGGTGCTCAGGCAAATGTTACTTGTCTTGGGATTTTACATCACATATATTTTTTTCGGATTTTTTTGATGACCTTTTTTTTTTTTTTTTTTTCGTACGGGTCATACGGGGGCGTACAGGTTCTAGTACAGATATTATCTGTACGTTTCATACGGAAAGGCCCCGTACGTGTACGTTCGGTAATGTAGGTTTGTTACAAAGACAAATATTGCTACTTCAAGCTTAGCCTGTCGAGGTAACAATGGACAATTGCGACATTTTGCCTTTACTAAGCACCACTAGTCTTGACAACAACAATTGTGGTCTCAAGGTGTCGACGCTTCCTCCTGATCTTGTGCAACTATTGTATTTTCAAAGGAGACTGTTGCTGTGAGTCAGTCGTGTTTTTGTCGGCTTCTAAGCGTTTTGACCACCATTGCGGGGCCCTCAGGTGACTGAAGGCTTCAAGGCTCTCTCGCGCGAGTTGAGTTGTCCCCTTCTTGTATCTCGAGTGTCTGAGACTCCTCCTTTCTGCCCTTCTTACTCTATGTCTAATATGCGGTTACGAAAGGAAGGCGGCAAGTGGGATTGCAACCCACAAGACCGCAACAAAACCTTTTAGAAGGTCTACCCATTGATTGAGGGAGCTCTGTCAAAACTCAAAAGGAGATATAGGCAGAGAAATGAGAGGTACATCACCCTTACTTTTGATAAACTCACATAAAGCCCTTATGTTTACATCCTTTTATGATTGTCTCAATATGAATGCATGCGTCCCTGCCAAGTTTTACTGTTTGACTTTCTGAACTGAATTCAAAGTAAAGTAAAAGAACACGTGCACAAAAATTCAGTTTTACTTTCTTATTTTGTTTGAAACTCGGAGTGGAAGAGGGATGAATTGAAGGGAAGGTGGGGGGAAGGTGGTTTAGATTGTGGATTGTACAAACGGTTAGGCATTGTTCTTAAGTTGAATGGTCGAACTGCTATGTTTCTTTGTTCTGTCTTCTGATAGGTTAGACAATTCCTCTAAGTTAAATAGTCTGGTCGTTGTGGCTTTGATTTGAGGACATGAATGGATTGTTTTTCTCGACCAAAGATTGTTTCTAAGTTGAATGACTTGGTCTACCTGCTTTTTGGGGAGGTTTCTGAACAGGCCCTGACATTTGTTTTTAAGTTTAATGGTATAGGACCCCTGCTTTTCTTTGAATTTTGAAGGAACGGGTTAAGTATTTGTTTCTAAGTTGAATGACTCAACTCTTTATGTGTTTCTTTCTAAAGGAATTGAGGTTAGGACTAAGTATTGTTTCTAAGTTGAATGACTTAGTTTGAGAGGTCACGCACGCAAATAGAAAAATATGAAAATAGTTCTTCCTATATTGTATGTTATATATTTTATATGAACCAGCAAGTCAGACAAAGTTTCTAAGTTGAATGGTCTGACTATAGCCTATCACTAAAAGAAGAGAGTACTTAATTAAAAGTATAATCAAAAGGTCCGATTCAGGCAGACTGAACGTTTGTTTCTAAGTTGAATGGTTTAGTCATACGTTCACCTTTGATCACTAAATGCATAAAGCTATATATAACTTGGATATTAAATGGTTCAGGGAGATTAAGCAGGGTTTGTAAGTTGAATGGCTTAGCCATATGCCCAATGAAGAGATAAATTTTATCGTGCCACGTGTTTTGTTTATAAATAAAGACAAAAACTTGATATTGTTTCTAAGTAGAATGTTGTAGTCTCTCTTATGTCATATGTAAGTTGGGGTATTGGGGTTCACTTAACTGAGGGTAAATAAATTTCTTTTGTGAAAAACAACTTGGGACTTCTTTGGTGAGAGTACTTAGTACCCATTGTCATATGAAATTGCATAAGGTTGAGTATGGGCTCTACTTGCTCTGAGTCTTAACTTTGATAGGTAGTTACTTTAGATGCTCGCCATGTGCTGGAATTATCGGAGTTAGTTCAATTCTTGCATTTTTTAACTAAGTTTATTTTACTTAGTTCAATTTCAACATTTTTTTAGATAAGTTTTCTTATTCTTGGCTTTTTATAAATCTTGGAGAAGCATGTTCGCTAAGGGAATTGTTGCCCAAATTTTTGCAAATCCAAAGAGTTAGTCAAATATTTGTTTTTTACAAAGTACAACTTTTGTTTGAGTTCGTACATGACTTAGTAAAAATATGGGAAGCCTACTTCTCTAAAGGAGATGTTGCCCAAATTTTTACTAATTCAAAAATTAGCTTTTTGAAGTCAGAGTTACTTTTAAATTTCATATTTAGCTTTGTATAAATTTTGGAAAGACACTTTTCCTACTGGAAGCGTTGCTGAAATTTCTACAAATCTAAAAGAGTTCGTTCAATTTTTCCCTGACATAATTCAATTTTTATCTTGAGTTTATATTTGACTTAGTATAGATCCACGTGTCTAGAGGAGAAGCTGCCCAATTTTTTACTAAATAAAGGAGTTGGACAAAATTTGACTTCTAAAGTTAGAAGATCGCTTTCAGATTTTATATTCAGTCGTACATAAATTTTTCAAAGGTACTTTCCCTACGGAAAACACTGCCGAAATTTTATAAAATATAGAGGCCTTCAAATATTTTAGAACCTTGAGAGTTTGGCAACCTGCCCTCACATAGAGGCGATACCGTTGAAATTTCTGGCATTTTCAAATAAGTATCAGAGGTGAGGTAGGAAGGTAGGATTATCTCGTAATCACTCAAGCATAGTTTGGGCACTGGTCTGCGCTGTGTTGCAGGTCACTCTTATTAGATCGATTCGAGGTTTGACTAGCTTCAAGTTGATCCTACGAATATCATTTTTTGTTATCTTTGGATAATAAGTCGGTTTCCGACTCAACTCTAACTCACTCTCGCTTCTCAATCTAAAGGCCTTAGCCCATGTGGGTTGATTTGTTTCTTTGGGGTTTTATCCGGATTTCTGTTAAATGACCATTTAAAAAGTACTGAGTGTTTTATTTTGGAAGGTTTGACAAAGGTTGGGGCTTATGCGGATAAGGGAATGGGTATGCGTGCAGAGAGGTCGGTTGAAGTTGACCCTATGTAGCGCGTGGTGTGATAATGGTGAATTCTTCATATGATTATAAGTATGTTTTGTGAATGAATGTTCAAATTTGACTTTGTCTGCGATCATAAGTATATCTTGAGTCACATCGTAATTGTGAGAGTGATCGCCTCATGTTTTGTAACTCCGGTATGTGTATGTGGTATATTCGCTCGATCGATTTAAGATCGTGCGCGTTTTGATCAGACAGACTTATAGCGAGAGAAAAGAGGGATTTTTTTAATAACATTTTATGGTTGGACGTTAAACCACCACTCCTTCTGTCAGCCTAAATTCGGGGGGACTGGTAACACATGTGCAAGAGGCCTACTGATAACACATGTGCAAGAGGCCTACTGGTAGCACAATGAGGAGAACCAGGGGAATGACACAAATGGAAAATGCGTAGAATTGTTGTTGGGATTTACCTCATAACTTAAATAAGTTTTTATATTTTTTAATTTTTTTTGGGAAAGAATGCGGTCAAATATACTGACCTTTTAATTTTCATATTTTTTGACACATTATTTTGATCACGAAAAATCGTTGAAGTTGAGGTACTTTTCCCGTTGGCCCACACTCGGATTTTATGAGCCATTTTTCATAGCGCAAAAAATCGTGCAGCACTTTGGCCCACATATTGGGATACTTTTCTTATTGGTCCTCACGTGTTAGAGTGGCAAAAATGGAAAATGTGAGGAATCGTTGCGGCATTTATTTCATTTTCCAGTTTGTTTCTTTTTTTTTCGTGATATTTTTTCGTGAAATATCACAATTCAGTCTACAAGATCTCAATTTTTCAGATTTTTTCGTTAATTCTTTTGAGGGTGAAAAATCGTCAAAGTTTGTGATTGAAAATTGTGGTAACCCGTGTTGTCTCCGAGCTGTCTCTAAAAAGTTGAAAACCTAAGTTTCTCCTGCGTGATGCGGCCGGGAGGGCCCTCGCTCGCGCAAGGGCTGATGCGCTCAACAGCGGGATTGGGCCCGCCTGCACTTGCTGGTCACCGCCCCCCTAAGAAAGGTCGAATTTAGGTTGGCGGGGGGAGTGGTGCTTTAAGGTCCTTAGCGCTTGTCAAAGTTAAACCCCTTGACCTGTTTCCAAGCCTCAAATGATGGAACCCCACTTTCAGGGTAAGGGGTGTTCAACCGCTACAAAGGGCCGAAGCCAGTCGACTGCTCATCTGGGCAGGGTGCAAAAGAGGGTAGAACTCGCAACCACTTTTGCGGTTGTCTAGCGTCATCAGATTAACCCCTCAAGACGCATGTTAGTCGACACTTGGGTGTCGAAGATGACCCCCAAAATCATTGAGGGTTGCTCGAGTATGAGTACCATATGGTACGCCAGATTGCGAACCGGAATCCTGAGTCGGTGAAAGAGTCGGTGAAAAAGAAGTATGCGTGGAGTGTGTGAAGGAGCGGATATGGTAGGAGATTAGCCCATCCAACTCTTGACAGAATCGGATGAGGGGAGGTGTGTCCTGGGGGGATTGAGGACTGGTGGATTCAATGGTGATGCTAGGATTAGAGCTTAGTGGCTAGTTTTTTAGGTGTGCGAATAACGGGCTTTGAGCGGGGAGACAGTTTCAGAGTGGTGGAGTATTTTGTCGTGCTCTAGCAGAAGATTCATTCGATTTTGCTCATTCTATCGATAAGAGTAACCTAAGGCCGGACACGAGGTTGGATACTTACCCGTTGGCAGACGCGTTGTGCAACCTAATGGTGGAATACCCTCTCTCTCTCTCACACACACACACACGCACACCTACGCACACCTACGCACGAGTAGTGGTGTATAACTTGAATTCCATATTCTGGGGGATGATTCATTTCGAATTTGTTTATTCTATCGAGAAAGGAAGTCTCTCTCTATTCCTCTCGCGTGTAGTTGCTTTTAGTCGCGACGCTCGTTGCTTTGTTTGAAGCCAACAGGATAGTGGTGTGGCAGAGATAGTCGTCCGAGCGCCGCCCTTCATCGTGGTGGTTGTATTTGCTTTGCTCATACCATTCATCTGGATCGCCCATTCAGTCCTGATTCCTCGGTTGGTTGTTGGTAATAGGAGCGGTCATACACCAGTGGAACGGGTTCAGTGGGAGAACGGGAGGGCGAATGAAAAAGTGGGAGAAAACTTACCTGGCGAGCTAGCAGTGTGATGTAGACCGAAGGTCGAGTTACGGTGTCGAACTACAAGGCTGCCGGCGAGTGCAGATGTGAGACTCTCCCTAAGCGTCAAACTGACGGCTCAAAGTGAGAACGAGCAAGAGGGAGGATTGGACTTACATGCATGAGCCACCGTTGCTGGGTAAGAATCAGGCGAATATTGTTTACAGTCAATTGAGTGAGCGGATACAGCATGTTGTGCTGGATTGAGGGGTTCACACCTTCCCGTTAGGATTGGCCTCCAGTGGAGAAGTTCACCTGCGGTCCAAGGAGCCGGACTTATGACATCTCGGTGTTTTGCTGAGGCGTTGGTGAACGGACTATGTATCATTGCACATTGCGTACCCGCTGTTTTGGAGTCCGAACTGTCGTGGTCACTGTGAAGTTAACAACTACTATTAACCCCTCCTAGTGAGCTTCGAGCAACAGATGTTGTGCTTCTTATTTCTGAATCAAGATTTTTGAACTCGTTGCACTTTTGCCTCACCTTGCTGAGCTCGGAGCTTTTTCTGGGGTTGCCATACAAATCGTTGTGCACGCAGTGCATACACAATTGCTATATGTATAGTGTTTCTGAGCCTGTAGTAGTACATTATAGTGCACCAATGGAGTGCCTGCTATAACTGCACCTGGGTTTTGCGCTGCACGTTGGCATATATTATTGAGTTTTCTTGCGCTAATGGATTTCGCTGCTGGGATTTACATTTGAGCAATGTAGTCGCGCACGGTTTGTTGAGCATGAAGGTTTGCTACAAGTTGTTGCCATTGGGCTACGTGGCAGAAGTCTGGTTGGAGGTGGCGGGACTACGACTAGGTGTGGTGATCAAACTCTCCAAAAAGGAAGGGGGGATCGTTACTGCAATTGAAAGGATTGGCAGGGAGTCAACGGTTGACAATTTGACTTCAGTTGACCGAGTTCTGGCTACGCTTTGGTCATCATTACGGGGCTCTCGGCTGAGTCAAGGAATCAAGGTCCTCTCTCGCGAGCCTGAAAGCACCCTTCTTGTATCTGAGAGTCTTAATGTTTCTCCCTCTACCCTTCTTACTCTAAGTCTAGTCTGTGGTTACGAGAGGAAGGCGGCAAGTGGGATGCAACCCGTAGGACCACATCAAGACTCTGTGGGGAGTCTTTCCACCGATTGCGGGAGCTCTGCTGGAACTCGTGAGGAGTCATGGATGCAGAGAACTATCAGTTATACCATCTACTGTCTGTATGACCCCAGTATACCCATGTGTGACTATCTCCCTCTAGTTTGATTGTTGTATGCATGAGTTCCCCTATGACTTCTGCATTATTTTCATGACTCAATCAGACTGAATGGAAAGAATATGTGAGAGTAAAGCTTAAGTTCCTTCTTTACTTTGACTGAAAACAGATTAAGAGATGAACTGGGGAAAGGTGGGAGGAAAGCAGTTTTGCTTGTAGTTGACTGGGTCAACCAAGGACTGGGTATTGTTTCTAAGCTGAATGGCAAGAGCTATGTTTATTTGGTTGTTTTATGACGGACCAGACATTGTTTCTAAGTTGAATGACTTGGTTGCTATATTTATTTTTAAAGGTTCGTTAGGCTGATCTTTGAGACCAAGAATTGTTTCTACGTGAATGGTTTGGTCTGTCTATTTCTTTTGGGGTTTCTGATTGAGGTTGGGTTGAAGAATCAAACTTCATGCTTTGAATGATTCGATGATAGGTTGAACATTGTTTCTAAGTTGAATGGTTCAGCCTCTTATTTATTTCTGAGGGAGGATCTTTAGTGTAAGGTTAAGCATTGTTTCTAAGCTTAATGGTTTAGCCTGAAAACCACGTACATAAGTATAAATTGAGTATAACAAAAAATATTTTATTTATATTTGCATGTGAACTGCCAGTTGGACATTGTTCTTAAGCTGAATGGTCCAGCGCTAAGTCATATCACCGAGAAGAAAAGGAAAGCCACAAAATATAATTGCAAGTAATCTGGGCAAGCTGAGCAATATTTCTAAGTTGAATGGCTCAGTCTCCTACCCATATTTTCATTTCTTTTGAAAACAAAGTCAGATTTTATTGAACTTTTGATATTAAACAGTTCAGGCTGACTAAACATTGTTTCTAAGTTGAATGGTCTAATTATATGCTCAAAGAAGAGAGAAGTAGTTGTGGAATCTGTTTGTGTATATCCTAAGGCATGCTACATTGTTTCTAAGTTGAATGGTCTAGCACCATGCAATATGTAAGTTGGGTATAAAGGATAAATCATCTGAGGGTTTCATGAACTAATCTATGAGGATTTGACGTAGGGACTGGTGAGAGTACTTACCAATGTGGTCTGGCTTTGTATATGGCTGAGTGAAATCACTACTTAGTCTAAGTTTCTGTTTGGCGGGTAGTTGCTTTAGTTGCTCGCTACGTGCTAGAGTCGTAAGAGTTAGTTCAATTCTTGCATTTTCTGAGCGAAGTTTTTTCTACTTATATTCATTCTAACATTTTCAGGGATCTTTTCTTATACTTGGTCTTGTATAAATCTTGGTAAGTTACTTTCTCTACGGGGAGCGCTGTCGAAATTTTTACAAAACCAATGAGTTAGTCACGATTTAACTTTTTAAAGTTCAACTTGTCTAAGTTTTGTATATGACTTAGTAAAAATATGGAAAGTCTAATTTTTTAAGGGGAGTGCTGCCCAAAGTTTTGCTAATTCGGGGGGTTAGACAAAATTGGACCTTGAAAAGTCAAAATTATTTTTAGATTTTGAACTTAGCTTTGTATAAATTTTGGAAAGCTACTTTCTCTATGGGGAGCGCTACCGAAATTTCTACAAATCTAAGGAGTTAGTTAAATTTTATCTTAATAGAACTCAAGTCTTATGTTTGAGTTCATATCTGACTTAGAATAAATATGAGAAGTCTCATTTTCTAATGAGAGAGTGCTGCCAAAATGTTTAGTAATTCAGGGAGTTAGACAACATTTGACTTTCTAGTGTTAAAAATTATTTATGTTTTCATATTTGAGCTAGTATAAATTTTGAGAAAACATTTTTCCTACGGGAAGCGCTGCCGAAATTTTCTTAGTTTAGAGGAGATAGATTATATTTTGACAGGTGACGATTCTGGCGATCCACTCTGCATAAAGGAGATTTTGTCAGGGTCTACATGTCTTTGGACACTTGTTTAGGGGTAGATTTAGGCTTAGTTAATTATGACGATTTTGAGTGAAATCATGATATGGAGACTATTCTCTATTAGACTTATAGATCTAGCTTGGGGATTGGTCCGTCTTATGTTACAGGTCCTCTTGATTGTTTGATTCATGATTTTGGTTAAATTCAGCTTGATCCTACAAGGATCATCTTTTGTTATCACTGATGACAGGTCGGTTGTCGATTCGTCAGTTTACGACTCAACTCCAATACACTCTTGCCACTCAACCTAAAGGCTTTAGCCCTGTGATTTGTTTTTTTTGCTGATTTTTCACATGGACTTTATTGAATTGTCATTTAACAAAGATACTGAGTATTTTATTTTGAGAGTTGCACAAAGAGTGAGACTTGTATGGTTAAAGCGATATATGTTTGTTGTTCGGACTTTGAATTTGACTGTCTGTGATCACATATATCTATATGGCTGAGAGGAGTCTCACTGTGATCATGAGGAGTGATCGTCACATATTTACAACCCTTTATATACATGTACATACATATGCCTTGAGTGTTCGCGGGGCCTATTGTGACCTTGCGCAAGGGTTAAACAGATTATGTGTTAAGAGATAAGGGAGATCCCCTTTTACCCCTTTACTTTTTAGAATATTTATAGTTGGACGTTGTAGTAAATGGAAGCCACCAAAATCAAACTGCTTGAGTTATCTCAAGGCCCTGGATGATGGAGCTGGTCTCCAGGGCGATAAGAGATGATTGCCACCACATGTGTGAACTTGTGTACCACCGACTCTTCGCAGGGTGCAGAAGAGGGTGTGGTTCTCAACCGCACTGGGCAGTTGTTTAGCGTCGAGAGATTAACCCCTCATGGCGGGTGTCAACGGACACTTGAGTGTCGAACACGACCATCGAGATTATCGAGGAGCGAATGATTATGGGTACTACATAGTACGCCATGATTTCGACCGCTTGAGTAAGCATGCATTGGTGGTCGATGTGGGAATACCATGTGTTCGCGCGGTTTTATACTAAGTCTCACGCGTGTCGTCTATCCGATTTCCGCGTCGGAAGGTTATGGGTTGGATACAAAAAGAAGTAGGAGTGTTGTTGTGTTGTTTTGTTTTGTGTCGTTTCGTATGTGTGTGTGTGTGTGTTTATTTTTTATGTTCTAAGTGTGGTGTGATGCGTGGTGACTGGGATGCGTCCTAGTCGACTGACAACGAGCCACGCTTGGGACTTCAGATCCTCAGTGCATAGGTTCGCATGCGAATCCGATAGAGGTGTGGGGCCGCGCATACCCCCTACGCTACAGCGTACGAGAAACGCCCTCGTCTGGTCCACCTCTGCGATTGCAACTGATTAGCTTTCGTACTGTGGACAGATAGTTCGGCGGGGATATGCCCACCGAAAGGAGGTGACAACTCCCGTAAGGTGGAGGTAAGTTGTACCTCGCGTTGGCCCTATCCTGTCGTAGGGGTTCACGAGAGGTATGGTTGGCGCACTCAGCCGGAGCGGTTTGCGGAAGCTCCGTGTGTATCGCGAGTTTAGACCAACTCTTGCATGACGAGACCGGGAGGTTCCCGCCCTGCATGGGACCGATGCGCTCGACAGGTGCTGTTATTGCTGGGGATAACGGTTGCTTACCGTTGTCCCTCGTGGAACGACATCCGGGATGGGAATGTGAGAACTTGGCAAAATGAGAAGTTTCTTTGAGTTTTTATGGTTAATCGATTGATGGTATTGGATAGAGAGCGAGTGAGAGTTGATTATGTGAGATGGTTTTGGCTAGTGTAGTAAGGGTGGCGCGAGATATAGACGTTAGGAGTACACGCTCACGTACTCTGATTAGCGTGATAGTAGTTGGAGTTGTCACCCCCTCTGACCTTGATAGTTGATGGATTTAGATGATGCTTTGTATATCTGATATGGCTAGGGTAAGATGAGGTGGTGTCAACATGGTTCAGCATGTCCATTGTGGAAGTTGGCCCGATAAGATACCTATTATGGTCGCATATGTTATCTGAGTGGTCATAAGAGCAACTTGGAACTTTTACCTTAGAGTAAGGTCGAGGATGAGTAAGGGAGCCTATTATGTTAGAAGTCGTCGAGGGACTTCGAGGAGAGTTAGGCTAAAGGCGCTGAACGTTTTTCGTGAGCGTGGATTGGGATCCTTAAGTCTGGGTTCTAAGCAGTTATTCGTCAAGGAAGAGTGAGGTCTGCCTCGTGTGATGTGTTGTGAACTAGGCACATAACGCAGCAGATAGGTGCAGGGAACACCGTGTTATGACCTCAATAGAAGAGATTACGAGATGTAGTATGTCTACATAGTACCTTCTCTGCGAGAGAGATATCAGATCCTAGGGGCAGTCGGGATAATAGTGAAGGGGCTAACACTTGAATCATTTTTGCTTACATTTGATAGAGCAACGAGATGTAGGTGATGTTTGACCTTCGCTTGAACCTTTCCAGGTTTGGACCATCCACTTGAATCTATGGGTTGAAGCTAAGCACTTGAGACTAACTTTCTGAGGGCATTTTCTCTTTGAGTTATATATTGAACTTATCCATATATGTCAATTTTTTATCTGAGTAAGTCTTTTTTAGTGACTATTTATATATGATTGTGTGTTTGATGTTATTTTAAATTTATCCCTTTCAGAAATATTTCGTATGGGCTATTTATCTAAGGTATGTACTTGAACTTATCAGTCTGCAAGGATTTATATGAGCATCTCAAGTTCAATTATCGGCTTATGGTTGTCTATTAAGCCTGTGTATTCGGATTGCTCTTCAGAGAGGGGTAGAAGCATTGTGCAGAATCCACGTCTGGTGCGGATTCAGAGGAGAATCGAGTAACCATTTCCTTGAGAAACGTTTTTTCTCATAGAATGGTCAACGTGTAAAGTCTACCCTAAGGAAGTGTGCAATCCTATGTTATTGTTCCCTTGAGAAATGGCTTTGAGGAAATTATAACTTTGTCTTGTAGGTAGTAGTGAGACCCACGCCGGAACTATGTTCCTGGTCCATAGTGGGGTATTGTTGTTGTATCCTCTGTGATAAGATGACTACACCACTACTGAATAGGAGGAAAGTGTTTGAGCCTTGTTAGGCCATGGCCTATGAAGGAAGCAGCTACTACATGTCACAAAGAGGTAAGGGGTGAATCCCCAACTGTTTTTGTGTCAAGTGGGTTCGTCAGCACAGGATGGGACGACACACCCCGAAGCGTGTATGGTGAGGGTGTTTACTTTATTGACAAGGGTCTGCAAGTGCAGATGCTAGAATCGAAGGGAGAAGCAGTGAGGCTTGATCCTTGACCAGGGCTCAGGGATTTTAGATGCTATCAATCCTAAAAAGGATTACACTGCTCATCGTCACAGTATACTTTTGTTAAAGTTGGGGAGACGTGGCTATCATATAATATGTCTGTTAGTATAAAGTTTATCATTATGAGGTATTTGTTTATGCTTCTGGGTAGCTGACAAGCTTGTGTATAATGTATTTGATTTTTATGAGTATTGTTGATGACAGTTACTAAGGTAATTTATCATTTTCCATTCGTAATTATTGTTATGAATTTTGATAGTTGTGAATGTATTATTACCATGATATATTACCGGTATTATTCCCTCTAAGCTGGGGGGTCGTAAACACTGGAAAGGATGAATTTTAGTGAAAGATGATTTGAAGCTAAGACTTTAAGAGTAGAGATTGTAGAAGGTGATTATCAACATAGTAACAGAAGGCGTATGCTGGACGTTTTTTATGTGATGGGCAGAACCCAGACCAGAGCAAAGGCAGCTCAGGATGCCTTTTGCTAAGGAAGATCTCAATATGGTTTTGCCAGTGAAAAAGGAAGATGGATTTGAGATATCTTTGTCAATGTAAGTCAAGGATAATATATCTCATCATGGTGGGGCATATTGATAGATACGGGTATTTTTGTCTGGATCGAGTCGGGATTTGACGATGATCAGGGTTGTGCGATCATGAGGGTAACACTATATGTCTCTTCCTCATTTTGGGTCAAACATGGGGGCGAATTGGCGTTTGGGCATGGGAGCCTGCTTGCGAGGTCTTTGCGAATAGCTGAGGGAGCTATGACAAAGTGGGCGAGAGGCAAGGTCGATGAAGGAGAAGAGCAGGTGGAGACCCATATAGTGGTCAAGTGTGTTGGAAAGTTTGTTTTACCTTCAACCCCGCTACGAATTGTCCTGCCCAAATTTCTCGTAGAGAAACGTTTTGGGGGACAGACGAGGATAGAGGCCGCAGCACAAGCCGCTGGGAGGACGCAAGAATGCGGGTATGAACGCTATACATACGAAATGATATATGACATGTACCTAGACCTAAGGTTTTTACCCCCTAGTCAAGGACTTAGGAACATGGCCAATGTGGTTGACGCATATGCTAACTCTCACAATCCGGGTGAAAGAAGTGAAGATTGGGATGAGATTCGGGCAACATTGAGTCGATAGAGTGTGTCCTCATATTCTGCCAAGTGTATCTTTCTTAAGACTCGTCTATGATTTTTTTTACACTGCGAGTACGAGGACCAATCACTATTGTAGCCACTACTACTGTCTATCTATAACTGGTTTTGAAAGCCCCACCTATGTGGGGTGTATATTGTTTATAGTACCCTTAAGGTTAGAGTAAGGGTAACTAAAGTTAAGGTTTAGTTATGTGGGCGAGAAAAGGGTTAGTGCGATTTGAATATTAGCAGTTTTACTAACCCTTATTTGTTTAGAGCTTTCTTGCGTTACAGCTTGATGATCCATTGCTTGTCATGCTTGTCAGGCCAGCCTCGACATCATGGCTCAACTTGAAGAAAGTGGTTTCACCAAGATCCTGCTTTGAAGGAGTTCTTGCCTCACGAAGGTGTTATTGTGCGAGTCGGTGCACGACTCGATGACCTCAAATCTCCGAGCTTTGTTGTTCCAAGGAAGGAATTTGTCTGATTTTCTCCACGCCTATTATGATTTTAGCCTCGCAAAGATGTGGGACAAGATAACTATGTCGAGTCTGCTACCGTTATTCGTTTGTGAGAACGTCAGCGAGGAAGTAGACATTTTCGTATTGAAGTCAAGGATGTGGAGTGGGCTCGATAACTTTCTGAGAAAAAGGTTTCCAGAAGAAGATGATCTCATTCAGCCAAGCAGAATCCCTTAGATTGCGCTAGTTGTTGGAGATGCGTCAGTACAAGAACGGGTAGCTGATGAACAAAGAGAATCAAAGATATTAGGAGAGAGAATTGCGCAATTGGAGGAACTCAGAAGAGGCAAGCGGAAGACTCCAAGAGAGATATTGGGTGAGCCGGCAGGCAGAGGTGAGGAGATGATAGAAGGTAATGAACGAGATCCTCTCCACCGCAAGAGGATCCAAAGAAAGTGGTCTAGTGCTCGAGAGGGAGGAAGAGATGAGGAGAGGGGTAATTGGAAAAAAGGGCGTGAGCGCCCTAATCTAGCCGAAGCCCAGAGAAAGAAAAACAGTCGAGCTCAGGTGAATTTAGACGCTGGCAATGAATTTCGAGGAGGAAAAGTCGATTGGAAGAAAACCACTTGCAGGCATTGTGCCAAAGAGAGACACATAATAAAATTATGTCATGAACGAAGGGCAGATGAGGCAAGTGGCCTAATAAAGACTAATATGGAAGGGAATGTTTTTGACAGAGCTGGGAAATATATCGACCCGACCATGCTTGGGGGAACGAGGAAAGAGACTTCGCGGCACGATAAAACATCAAGCACTGCCTCTAAATTGTGGTTGTGGAGAGAGAGGATTTGTGTGAAGAGGACCTAAAGATTGAGAGGATCACAAGCATAAGTAAGAAACCCCAGTCATGTAGTTACTGTAAATAGCATAGAGGACGAAGGGAAGGGGTTTCGCAATAATGGTTCGGTAAAATAACCCGAGTTATAGACAGGAGGTATGAGAGGCTTAGGGAGTGACTTTAGTGTGGATGAAGGTTGGACTCTTTAGCCTAGGAAGTATAGTATGTGACGTTTGTGTGAGACCCATTTAGTAACGCAGTGATTGTCTAGTGTGCTTTGTGTTACTTTTATAATACTTGGGCACGCCTTGGGTTTTAGTTGATCCCCCTCGAGTTAAGAGGCGTGATTACAACCTAATTAAAACTGCTTCAGTTTAGTTCTGTTAGGGAAGTCATGACAATTGTGTGATACTAATGTCATTTTGAGTTGAGATTGTTCAACTCTAAGTGTATATGTGACCCAAAACTCTTTTTTGCTACATTCTTTAGGTGGGATATCCCACCTCTGAGTGTATATTGAGTTAAGATTCCTTGAGATTATCCGTTGTACACGACGATCACAATCACTCTCACATGTGTGGTTTTATCCTGATGTATGATGACTGTGTGTGAGAGATGTATGTGAAACATCTCGTGTGTTTTGTGTGTAGCGAATGTGAATGAGTGTGAACTGTCTACTCTTCGGTATACTCGTGCGGTCTGCCCACGGGCGGATGATAGGGTCGGGTATAAGGGGAGGAAGTGCAGTTTGTTCTTGAGAAGGATGTGAGAACCCTAAAAGATGTATGAGTCTTTGAGACTCGAATGCTTGTCATGCCAAATATTTATTATTGAGTTGTGACGAGGACCCATAAGTTGGTCTCTCAGTGTTAAATTGTTTCATGGTTGAGGCGACTTCACATGGGAAGGTGGTCTTTTGTTTATTTTGAGACTCATCTTCAGGAAGAAGATGTTTTAAAAATGTCGTTTGAAAGTTCATCCTAGAGAGAGGGATGACTGAGAGACCTAATGAGTGAGGTCTCCTTTGACTGAAAGATGGTTAAAAAATTTAATGGCATGGAAAGTTGATTTCAAAGATGAAGCTTGACGAGAAGGATGAAGTTTTTGTTTGGTCATTGGTGAAATTTTCAAGGTTGCAAGGATTGCTCATTAGTGAGATGTCATTGAAATGTGTGGTTTTCTTACTGTGATCAAGTTGGGAAGCCACGACCTTGTGAATCTGGCGGTGATTTTGTTTTGTGAATGTGGAGAGGATGTTATGTTCCCTGTGTTGTCCCACTGAGGACTGGTAAATGCCTTTTATGTGTGACAGACCTTTGCGTAGTCTCGCAATAAGCCTGTATTGTTGCGATACACCGTCTAGCCACTTGTGCTAAATTTAAGGCATTTTCGAGAATATAACGGTAAAGTTTAGCATTACTGGGGCATAACCCCTGGTATTGGCTGCTGATCGGTGTAACCTGGCAGCAGGCCCACGTCTCACCAAAGGAGTAAAGACGTAAAGGGGTGTGGCCACCTAGGAGGGTTTTACTTCCTGTGGGATGATGTCGAGATAACGAGTTGACTCAATTGAGTCTTTTTAAGAGTCCTGATTGAATGCTTATCAGGAGAAAGCCTATCGTGGTGCAACATGCGAGGGCACCACCGCTAAAATAACAACGTGATGGGCCGTAGATCTGGCTCAATCACCAAGACTATGGTGGGCCAAGATGGAGACATGACCTTCCTGTACTAGACTGCAGGAAGAGTCTGAGATAGGATTATATATATATATATATATATATATATATGTATATGTATATGTATATATATATATATATATTTGATTGTACGAATTGTTGAGAGGAAGGCAAGAATACCTTCAAAGGCCTCACTTAGGGCCCGCGTCCTTAGTTATGGCCCTGCTTGCAGGGTAGAAACAAAATGGGACACTTAACGAGAAGTCAGCGTTTGTCTATGACAATGGGGAGAGGACGGTTGAGAGGGTCACTGAAACTTATATTGTAATACATATGTCAGTATCCCGGCGTCCTAGTGTCAAGACAATGGAGACCCAGGTTGGAATCTTGACACCATATAGTTATGTTTGGCATAGATTGATGGAGGCCTCGAACCGGAGTCTGTCGGCTAATCGGATTGGTTTTTTTCTCGTCAACATTTTGGATTATGGATGAGTTGATAGTTTTCAATTCTGCGATGCGACAGGGACGCCGCTTAATATGGTCCGGTAAGCTGTCGGCGCGAATACCCTTACAAGGGTATCCGCCCTGGTTTTTGCAAGTGACAGAAAATAAGTTTGGTTTAGGATTTGAGTGCGCCGCACGATTCACAACTGTGTCTTGACCACACTGCCTGGATGTTTGACTAGGATAGAGAGTGTGTGGACGCGCAGACTTAAGGCGCGCATGATTTTTTTTCCCTTTGATGATTGTGAAAATCGGCGTTGGTCACCGACCAGACTTTTATTTTATGATTAAACTAGGATTAAAAAGATTTCGTCTCGTGATTGGTTGTTTATCTGTGATCTGTGCGAACTTGAAGGACGACATCGACAACCATGTGATTTTGAGAATGCTTCGGTAGATCTAAGCGTCGCACAATATCTGTTTACTTAGGTGTCCGTCAAAGCGAGACCTTGCCTTGGGCCTAGCACTATTGGATACAGCGTCGGACTTTTTCATCAAAGAGATTCAGGCATCGAGATCGAGCGGTGACGACGCGGGGATATCAGAATGGCATAGAGAGAACGAGGGGTTGAGGGTCTGACGGGGCTATCATCCTTGGTTTTGTCGTCGGCGCAGTCGGGGCGGTATAGCGGGTCCCTTTTTGTTTCATCCGCCGCTTCCTGACGATTAAAAATTTCTAAATAAATTTTTTATTATTTATTGTTATTCTGCTCCGATGTTCTTTGACTCCGGTGTGACGCTGGATTTGGAGGTCGTCGTGATGGTCGAGGGTTTTGAGCACGAGCTCTTCATTTCGTTGACCTACGGGTTCCTAAGTCTTTCGGGATGCTGGTGAGGGTCCTTGGTCCCACCATCCTAGGGTGTGGGCCGAGGAAGCCGACGTGCGTGCAAGCCCGTGGCTGGTTAGCCCACGAAGCGGAAAAAACTTGACTGGTGGGGATTGCCGCAGATGCACTGTCCGCCAACCATGATCTGTTGCGAGATGGTTTGAGTGTGAGCATGCTCGCCGGGCCCTATTGGGGTTGGACTATGCCTGGGTAGCGGCAGAGGGCACCAGGGCGGAGGCCGCAGCGTGTCTTGCTCACATGGGACCTTACTTCACCTCGGTCGCATGTTACCACGACCGAGAATTGCATCGCACCCACCCACCAAGGCCCGCGCTAGCCTTGTAGCAGGCCGCACTGCGACTAGTTGTCTCTGTGGGGGCTGTCTGTTGGAGGTTCAAGGCGGCAACAACCTGAGTAGGGCGAGAGGAGGGAGGGGCTACGACGGAACTGACATGTGCGAATAGTTCGTTCGCCCGGGCGTAGAGGTGGAAAACCTTTGTGAATCATCCAAGTAGTAGGTCCCTTGGAAGTTTTCCTCAAATACTTGAGCTGCCCGAAGGCCGCTGCGTTAAGCGTTGTCGAACGAAGCAGGGACGAGGTCAACGGAGGTGGTGAAAACATCGGGCACGAACACAGCAAGAGAGATGAATCGAGTATGATTTGGCGCCGGAAACAGTCGATAGAAGAGATGGTGAAGGAACGAGCCATGGCACAGTAAGAAGTAAGCAACGCGTGTGATCCTTGACCAAACTGGCCAAGTGGATCGGGGGTTTTCGGCGCTTGCGAACCGGGATCCGGAGTCAGATTGGTGTGAAGATTAGTATAGAAAAAAATACTGGAAAAAAAATGTGCGCGGAGTGCGTGAAGGAGCGGATATGGTAGGGGATTAACCCATCAGACTCTTGACTAAATCAGATGAGGGGAGGTGCGTCCTGGGGAGATTGAGGACTGGCGGATTCAATGGTGATGTTAGGATTAGAGCTTAGTGGCTAGTTTTTTAGGTGTGCAAATAACGGGTTGTGCTCGGGGGAGACAATTTTAGAGTGGTGGCGTATTTCGTCGTGCTCTAGCAGAAGATTCATTCGATTTTGCTCATTCTATCGATGAGAGTAACCTAAGGCCGGTCACGAGGTTGGATACTTACCCGTTGGCCGACGTGTTGTGCAGCCAAATGGTGGAATACCCTCTCTCTCACACACACACGCACACCTATGCACGAGTAGTGGTGTATATTTCCATATTCTGGTGAATGATTCATTTTGAATTTGTTTATTTTATCAAGAACGGAAGTCTCTCTCTATTCCTCTAGCGCGTAGTTGCTTTTAGTCGAGATGCTCGTTACGTTGTTTGAAACCAGCAGGATAGCAGTGTGGCATAGATAGTCGTCAGAGCACTGCCCGTCATCGTGGTGTCTGTATTCACTTTGCTCATACCAGTCATCTGGATCGCCCGTTCGGTCCCGAGTCCTTGGTTGCTTGTTGGCAATAGGAGCGGTCATACATCAGTGGAACAGGTTCAGTAGGAGAACGGGTGGGCAAATGAGAAAGGGGGAGAAAACTTACCTGGCGAGTTGGCAGTGTAAGGTAGACCGCAGGTCGAGTTACAGTGTCGAACTACAAGGCTGCCAGTGAGTGCAGATGTGAGACTCTCCCTGAGCGTCAAACTGACGGCTCAGAGTGAGCACGAGCAAGAGGACGACTGAACTTACATGGATGAACCGCCGTTGCTGGGCAAGAAACGGGCGGATATTGTTTACAACCAATTGAGTGAGCGGATACAGCAAGCTGTGCTGGATTGAGGGGCCTGTTCACACCTTGCCGTTAGGATTGACCTCCAGTGGAGAAGTTCATTTGCGGTCCACTGAGCCGGACTTACGACATCTCGGTGTTTTGCTGAGGCGTTGGTGAACGACTTATGTATCACTGCACATTGCGTACCGTTGTTTTGGAGTACGAACTGTCGTAGCCACTGTGAAGTTAACTACTACGCTTAACCCCTCTCAGTGAGCTTCGAGCAACATTTGTTGTGCTTCTTATTTCTGAATGAAGATTTTTGACCTCGCTGCACTTTTGCCTCACCTTGCTGAGCTCGGAGTTTTTTGGGGGTTGCCATACAAATCGTTGTGCAAACACAATTGTTATACGTATGGTGTCTCTGAGCCTGTAGTAATACATTATAGTGCAGGGATGGAGTGCCTGCTATGACTGCACATGGGTTTTACGCTGAACGTTGCCATATATTATTGAGTTTTGTTGCACTAATGAATTTCATTGTTGGGATTTACCTTTGAGTCATGTAGCTGCGCACGGTTTGTTGAGCATGCAGGTTTGCTACAAGTTGTTGTCGTTGGGCTATGTGTTATAAGTCTGGCCGGAGATGGCGGGACTACGATTAGGAGTGGTGATCAAACTCTCCAAAAAGGGGGGGGGATAGTTGTTGCAATTGAAAGGATTGGCAGGGAGTCAACGGTTGACGATTTGACTTCAGTTGACCAAGTTCTGGCTACGCTTTGACCATCATTGCGGGACCCTCACGTGAGTCAAGGAATCAAGGCCCTCTCGCGTGAGCCTGAGAACACCCTTCTTGTATATGAGAGTCTTAATGTTTCTCCCTCTACCCTTCTTACTCTAAGTCTAGTCTGTGGTTACGAGAGGAAGGCGGCAGACGGGATGCAACCCGTAGGACCGCATTAAGACTCTGTGGGGAGTCTGCCCACCGATTGTGGGAGTTCTGCCGGAACTCAGGAGGAGTTCTAGAGGCAGAGAACTATCAGGTATACCATCTTCTGTGTGTATGAACCTTTTATACCCATGTGTGACTATCTTCCTCTAGTTTAACTGTTGTATGCATGAGTTCCCCTATGACTTTTGCTTTCTTTTCATGACTCAATCAGACTGAATAGAAAGAACGTGTGAGAGTGAAGCTTAAGTTCCTTCTTTATTTTGACTGAAAGCAGATTAAGGGATGAACTGGGGTAAGGTGGGAGAAAGACATTTTTGCATGTAGTTGACTAGGTTAACCAAGGACCGGGCATTGTTTCTAAGTTGAATGGTCCAAGGCTATGTTTATTTGGTTGTTTTATGAAGGACCAGACATTGTTTCTAAGTTGAATGACCTGATTGCTATATTTATTTCTAAGGGTTCGCTTGGCTGATCTTTGAGACTAAGAATTGTTTCTAAGTGAATGACTTGGTCTGTTTATTTTTTTGGGGGGGGGTCTGACTGAGGTTGGGCTGAAGAATCAAACTTCATGCTTCGAATGATTTGAGGATATGTTGAACATTATTTCTAAGCTGAATGGTTCAGCCTCTTGTTTTATTTCTGAGGGAGGAGCTCTGGTGTAAGGCTAAGCATTGTTTCTAAGCTTAATGGTTTAGCCTGAAAACCACGTACATAAGTATAAACTGACTATAACAGAAAATACCTTATTTATAATTGCATTTGAACTGTCAGCTGAATACGATTTTTAAGTTGAATAGTCCAGCGCTAAGCCATATCACTAAGAAGAGAAGGAAAACCACAAAATATAGTTGGAAGTAATCTGGGCAACCTGAGCATTATTTCTAAGTTCAATGGCTCAGTCCCTTGCCCATATTTTCATTTATTTTGAGAACAAAGTCATAAATTATTAAACTTTGGATATTAAACAGTTCAGGGCGACTAGACATTGTTTCTAAGCTGAACGGTCTAGTAATATGTCCTAAGAAGAGAGAAGTAGTTTGCAATCTGTTCGTGTATATCCTAAAGCATGCTAAACATTGTTTCTAAGTTGAATGGTCTAGCACCACGTCATATGTAAGTTGGTTATAAAGGATAAATCATCTGAGGGTTTTATGAACTAATCTATGAGGATTTGACGTGGGGACTGGTGAGAGTACTTACCAATGTAGTTTGGCCTTGCATATGAAAGAGTGAGATCACTACTTACTCTAAGTTTCTGTTTGGCAGGTACTTGTTTTAGTTGCTCGCCACGTGCTAGAGTCATAGGAGTTAGTTCAATTCCTGTATTTTTTCAGTTAATTATTTTTTCCTTATGTTAATTCTCGCATTTTTTGGGATCTTTCCTTATACTTGGTCTTGTATAAATCTTGGTCAGCTACTTTCCCTACGGGAAGTGTTGTCAAAATTTTTACAAAACCAAGGAGTTAGTCACAATTTGACTTTTCAAAGTTCAAGTTGTCTAAGTTTTGTATATGGCTTAGTAAAAATATGAAAAGTTTACTTTTCTAAAGGGAGTGCTGCCCAAAATTTTACTAATTCGGGGGGTTGGACAAAATTGGACTTTAAGAAGTCAAAGTTATTTTTTGATTCTGGACTTAGCTTTGTATAAATTGTGGAAAGTTACTTTCTCTACGGTAAACGCTACCGAAATTTCTACAAATCTAAGGAGTTAGTTAAATTTTGTTTTGGTAGAGCTCAAGTCTTATGTTTGAGTTCATATCTGACTTAGTAAAAAGAACTCAAGTCTTATGTTTGAGTTCATATCTGACTTAGTAAAAATATGGAAAGTCTCTTTTTCAAAAAGGAGTGCAGCCAAAACGTTTGTTAATTCAGGGAGTTTGACAAAATTGGACTTTCGAGTGTTAAATATTATTTTTGCTTTCATATTTGAGCTAGTATAAATTTTGAGAAGGCATTTTTTCTACGAAAAGCGCTGCCAAAATTTTCTTAGCTTATAGGACATATATTATATTTTGACAGGTGGCGATTTTGACGATTCACTTCGCATAGAGGAAATTTTGCTCGGGTCTACCCTTCTTTTGACACTTGCTTAGGGGTAGATTCAGACTTCAAGTTAGTTAATTATGACGATTTTGAGTAAGATCGTGATATGTAGACTATTCTCCATTGGACTTAAAAATCTAGCTTGGGGATTGATCTGTCTTGTGTTACAGGTCCTTTTGATCGTGTGATTTAGGATTTGGGCTAGATTCATTTTGATCCTACGAGGATCATCTTTTGTTATCATTGATAATAGGTCGGCTGCCGATTCATCGGTTTACGACTCAACTCCAATACACTCTTGCCACTTAACCTAAAGGCTTTAGCCCTGTAATATGAATTGTTTTGTTGAGTTTTCACCAGGTCCTGGACTTTATTGAATGACCATTTAACAAAGATACTGAGTATTTTATTTTGAGAGTTGCACAAAGAGTGAGACTTGTATGACTAAAGCGAGGGGTGAATACAAAAAATGGTTAAAGTTGACCCGTGTAGTGCGTGGACTTTAGGTTGAATCTTTGATGTGATTGCAAATTTTTGATATGATTGCAAATATGTTTGTGGTTCGAACTTTGGATTTGACTGTCTGCGAACACATATATCTATATGGCTGAGAGCAGTCCCACTGTGATTGTAAGGAGTGATCGTCACATATTTAGAACCGTTTATATACATATACATACATATGCCTTGAGTGTTCGCGTGACCTATTGTGACCGTGCACAAGGGTTAAACAGATTATGCGTTGGGAGATAAGGGAGATCCCCTTTTACCTCTTTACTTTTTAGAATACTTATAGTTGAACATTGTAGTCTGTGACAACTGTCAAAATCAAGCTCCTTGAGTTCTCTCAAGGTCGTGGATGATGGAGCTGGTCTCCTGTGCGATAAGAAACCATTGTCACTACATGTATGAACATGTGTACCACCCACTCTCCGTAGAGTGCAGAAGAGGGAATGGTTTTCAACCGCCCTTAGCGGTTGTTTAGGGTCGATAGATTAACCCCTCATGGCGCGTGTCAGCCGACACTTGAGTGTCGAACACGACCATTGAGATTATCGTGGAGCGCGTGATTATGGATATTACATAGTATGCCATCATTGTGACCGTTTGCGTAAGCATGCATTGTTGGTCGATGTGAGAAGAGTCTGTGTCCGCGCGGTTTCATACTAAGTCTCGCGCATGTCATCTATCCGATATCCGCGTCGGAAGGTTATGGGTTGGATACAAAACGGACAAGGAGTGTTGTTGTGTTGTTTTGTGTGTGTGTGTGCGTGTGTTTATTTTTTATGTTATAAGTGTGGTGTGACGCGTGGTGAGTGGGATGCATCCTAGTCGACCGACGACGAACCGCGCTTGGGACTTCAACCCCCCAGTACGTCGGGTCGCATGCGGGTCCGATAGAGGTGTGGGACCGTGCGTACCCTCTATGCTACAACGTACGAGAAACGCCCTCAGCTGATCCACCTCTGCGATTGCAACTGATTAGCTTTCATATTGTGGACTGGTAGCTCGGCGGGGATATGCCCACCGAAGGGAGGTGACATCTCCCGTAAGGTGGAGGTAAGTTGTGCCTCGTTTTGGCCATATCATGTTGTAGGGGCTCGCGAGAGGTATGGCTGGCGCAATCGTCTGGAGTGGCTTGCGAAAGCTCCATGTGTATCGCGAGTTTAGACCAACTCCTGCGTGACGTTGTCGGGAGTGTCCCGCCCTGCGAGGGACCGATACTGTTACATGCACAGATATGTGATGTTTGTAATAACCGAGGAACTGCAATGTGACGAAAAGGACTGAAATGGACAATGCGGTGAGAGTAGAATCTCGACAGACAATGTGCATTCTCATACATACAAAAGTGCTGAATAGCGCAGGGAAGACTTAGATACAAAGACT
>BFEA01000016.1:935906-954440 GCA_003427395.1 Chara braunii | reverse complement strand
CCCCCCCCCCCCCCCCCCACTCCTCTAAAGGGCCACGGCCTTGAGATATCATCATTGAGCTGACCGGCCCCTCTGCAATTCAGAAACATTTGGCTTTACTCATCAAGCTCCGTCATCTGGATTGGAAGTATTTCAACAGTTCATGCGTATACCCCCTGAGCTAGGCTCTCGGGTGCACAGATATCAAGTTCTATTTATGTGTATCGGCTGTCAAACGTGAGTGGTACCCATCAAGAGAAATCGGTTCGCGCTTGATACAAACACGATTCGAACCCTTAACCCGAAACAAATGGATTCGTGTTTGTATTTTGTCAGCAGCCCATACGAACAAATAGAAATCGGTTCGAGCCCAGATGGATACTAACTCGATTCGAACCCTTAACCCAAAACGAATGTTTGTATCGGCTGTCGAACGTGATTTGTACCCATCAAGAGGAATCGGTTCGAGCTTGATACAAACACGAATCTCGATGGGCACTTCCATGTATCGGCTGTCAAAATACAAACATCGGTGGACCGATTTCTCCTGAAGAAAACGTATCACGAATCAGTGATCGGGAACGGTGCAATTTTTCTCCTCAGATTTTCAATTTTTTAGTTTTGTACTTTTGGCGCCGGATCCTGCAGAAAACGTGTGAGTTGTATTGAACCCTCCCGCGGACTCTCTGGCGATTGACTTATTTTTCAAAACGTCCGTGAATTATTTTTCAAGTCTGCCCTCCGAAAGGAAGGGCAATTCTGCCAATTCCTCGATTGCGGAGGGCCACTTCACTTCCTCCTCGTTTGCGGAAGGGCACTTCACTTCCTCCTCGTTTGCGGAGGGGCACTTCACTTCCTCCATTCTTGAAGGGATGGGGGAAAAAAAAAGTTATTTGCAAAAATCTGAATCAAGGCATGCCTATCTTTAGGATTCGACGCTCCATTATTTTTATTTATTCGGCGCTCCATTTTTTGGTGGTCAGATTTCTTTTCTTTTTTCCTTTGGTCAAGGCAAAGGATAAAGCCAAGTATGATTATGACACATTCTTTGTGAACATAAAATATTGAATTCGCTGCTTTGTGGAACTTCTAGTTTGCAAAATGTTTTTTTTTTTTTTTTGTTGGTTTGTTTGTTCCCCCATTCCCCCTCTTCCCCCCCTTCCCCCCCTTCCCCCCCCCCATCCCCCCCGGCGGGCCCCCTTTGCATGCGTGCAGAATGTTTTTCGCCTTTTGGTGTTGTCAGAACAAAAAATGAATCTTGGATTCGAGAAGCATTTGTTTTTTTTGGAATTACCGTGTAGTATGCCGCTGTTCCCTCCCCTGTTGGTTTGTTTGTTCCACCCCTTCCCACTTCATGCGTGCGCGCTCATAACCAATGTTTCTTGCCTGTGGATGATGCTGAAGAGGGAATTGATCTATCTAGCCACTTTATAATTCCATCTTGTCGATCAATGCCAACATCACCATCATACGAGCGCGCAGGCATGAAGCGGAACCATCCATTACCCCAGGAAAAAAAGAAGTTTGAATTGAAAAGAAGGCGGGGGAGGGAAGCGGCAAACAGATCAAATCGAGAGTTTTCCTTCCGCCCGTCAGGCCTATGCAGCCAGGAATTCGGATGGATGGCCATTAATTAGGAGGTCTCGCTGAGGCAGTGATGGCTGTTGCATTGAATAAGCGATCTGTAAGGGGTAATTAATGATCGACTTCCTTGTGATGCGATTCCAAAGTCCATATAACGACCATTCCCCCCCCCCTCCCCCACCCTCCACCTCCGCGCGCCTTCCCCCCCGCCCGGCGGTGCCTCTCCCCGCTCCCACCGCCACCACCACACACACACACTTCACATGCGGACAACGCACCAACGTCGGAGGATCGGGATCTCTCCCCCGATCCCTGCTCTGTGTCCACTCTTCTTTTTTCTTTTCTGTTTGTTTGCTTTGTCTCTACTCTGATAATTCGTAACAATGAAGTCTTTTCCTCGGCCTTCGACCCCCCCCCCTCTCTCCCCCCCCCACACACACCACTCCGCCCTCCTCCCCGGCCTCGGCTAACATACCCAAAGGAAAGAAATCTGCTTCCAAGAGCACACCTTAGCTGCGCGCCAAGCGCAGATCCTTCGTCCTGATCTCTCTGCATTAATTTCTCATAAAAAATGTGTGCATTCTATCTCTACGCTGATGCGTATGTAATTCCATCTACACCCATCTCCTCCATGCGTATGTAATTCCATCTACACCCATCTCCTCCATGAATCTATCTGTCCAATAATCAGACCTGCTCTTAGCGGCCTTTGATCTAATGCACCCTTCGCCTCCATCTATCTATCTATCTATCTGTCTGTCTCTCCGCCCAGTAATTACAGAAGGAAAGGGATTCGAACCCTTAACCTCAAATCTTACTTAGCGGCCTTCGATCTGATGCACCATTCGCGTCCATCTATCTATCTGTCTGTCTGTCTATCTGTCTATGTCATAAGCAGATCTAATTCTTAACGGTCAATGCAATGAATCCTCTTGGCTCATGAATTCAGAAAAATTACCTTACCTCTCGAGCTCCCTTTTACCTCCTCTAGTCTCATTTGAGAGATAACGGGACGCCCCCGCTGCCGATTGACAGCCGCCTCCTTTTCATGTGAGACGAGAGGCATGGCATGGGAGGAGGAGCATCAGGCGTGGACTTAGCCGTCCGAGCATGTCCGGTCGACTTTCTTCTCTTCTTTGTCGTTCGTTGCTCTGCTGTGCGGCTTCCATCGCCACTCTCGTTGACCTCCTCCCATGAGTACACGTGGACTTTAGCCATCCGAGCATGTACGGTCAACGAGAGCAGCAATGGAAGCCGAGCATGTACGGTCCCCTAACCTCGTTCAAACTAACAAACATGGGACTTCAACGACAGAGAATAATGGGACTTTCCTGAGCACACGTCCTTTCCCGCCAGAATAATGGGACTTTTCTGAGCACACGTCCTTTCCCGCCAGAATAATGGGACTCCCCTGAGCACACGTCCTTTCCCGCCAGAATAATTGGACTTTCCTGAGTACGCGTCCTTTCCCGCCAGAATAATGGGACTTCCCTGAGTGCACGTTCTTTCCCGCCCAAACTGGTGGCTCAGGGAAGCGACTTCCCTGAGTACACGTCCTTTCCCGCCAGACAAATCGGACTTCAATTACACGCCGACGCCGAGCCATCTCGTCTCGGTCGATGTGTGGTCTGACTGATGTGCATTTTCCACGGTGGCTCTCCGCAGTTTATTTGCGACGTGTTTTTCCGTCCATGCCTGCACTTGTGAAAAAGTGAGATGGAACAATTACAGTAGTTGCGTGGACCCCCCCCTGCTCTGCCTTGTGATGGGGGCTTCGGCTGCGATGATAATGGCCACACCGATCTCCATCACGTCAGTAAAAATGATGGTGAGGATGACGATGATGATGGACGATTGGAGGTTAGTGCTTGTTGATGAAGGATATATGATTATGACGATGATATTGCTGATTGATGATGATTGGTGATGATTGATGATGATTGAGGCTTAGGCTTTTTTCCCCTGTTGTTCCCGTGTCGTCATCGGTGCGAAGGAGGGAGGGTGTGGGGGTGTGGGGGTGTGGGGGGGACTTTCCAAAAAGGGAAGCCGACCGCTGTTTCCCACGCAACCTCTAATGATGATGATGATGATGATGATGATGAGCATGAGGAGGTAATGATGGGTGATGATGTGGGTGTGGGTTGTGCTGCCGCCGCTTGGGGCCGTTGCTGAAGGTGCAGCTTGTATAGGATGCTATGATTAATATCCCTTTCTGTCTCGGCTTCCCCCCCCCCCCTGTCTTGGCTTGACCTACCAAATCCGTCCATGATGATGATTAATAACCGACATGATAAAAAACCTGAAACTACCTGGTTCGTCCGTTAACTGTTGGAGTCAGTTCGAATTCCAGTGGAATCAGGTGAAAGTGAAAACAGCTCTGAATTTACCTGGGGCCATTCAGTTCAACGATGATATCTTAGAGCCGTCACGGATTTTTTTTTTTTTTTTTTTTTTTTTTTTTTTTTTTTTTTTTTAACGTGAATTCTTAAGTATAGTGCATTGAAAAGTGAGTTTTTGACTGCGTTGTATGGACTGACGCAGTAAAAAAATCTTTAAAAGGAAAAAAGGAAATACTACTATGGTGTGCAGCCACGTTTTTTGGGGCCACTCTGTCCAAAACGCGCATTTTGGGGCCACTCTGTCCAAAACGGACATAGGCAGGCTCTCTATTCGCGCGAGAGGATTTTCAAATTGGCTGTAAGAATTTTCGAAATTTGCCATTGTGCCTTTCAAATTCGTCGGGAACGGAACGTCTGCTTTGCATGGGAGAGCTCACGAACTTTGCAAACCCTGCCAGTCATATATTAACAGCTGCATGCAGCAGTTTTTTGCTTGGTATCTGTAGCGCTCACTGTCTCACCGCAGAGCAACCAACAGCACACTCTGCACGGTAGAGCCATCGTCTGTTCCTGCTGCACACCGATCTTCTACCTTCTTCAACCCGAATACAGCGTCCGGTCATTCTAGCTGTATTTGTACGGCCATTATAGCTGTATTTGGGGTATCTGTCAGTCTAAATACAGCAATAATGACCGTAATTGTTAGTATTTTTAGCGAGGGGGGGATGGGAGATTGCTGGTTGCCCAATTATTAAACTTTGCTCTTCTGTTTTGCCTATGCTGCTGTTCCGCGGTCACTCTGGTTGCTGTACAGGATTTGCTTTGAGAGCTAAGCTGGGAGGAAGCCCCGTTTTGAAACATTCTCCTTTTCCTTGATTCCTGTATCCCCGCCAGTAAGTGTTCAACTTCCTGCTTCAAGTTTTCTTCTTGTACCAAGTGAAAAAGGAAAAAGAAGAAGGGCAAATCATTAAAAAAAGAAGGGGGAGAGAGAGAGAGAGAGAGAGAGAGAGAGAGAGAGAGAGAGAGAGAGAGAGAGAGAGAGAGAGAGAGAGAGAGAGAGAGAGGGTCTCTATGCTCCCTATCTGTACAGCAGCAGCAGGTGCTGGTTGTAAGGTACGATGGCGAAGGGAGCCAACCTGGACATAAACTGCATTGTCATTCAGGTCTTGAACTTTTCATGTATCATTCTTTATTTGCTGGTATATATGCCATTTTGTGTCCGAGAAGGTACATGTGATCTGGCAGGGTATTGCAATCCAAAAATGGACGTGATTCTTTTCTTTTTTTTCTTTTTTCTTTTTTTTTTTGTTTAACACAAGGCCCGACCTAGTCTTGGGGGCAAGCATGTTTGTACATCCAAAGAAGGGGGGAGATCAGAAAAGGGGAACAGCCTAGCCCTTGTGGCATTGATCGTCTACCAGGGGGGGACCTGTGAAAGGGGGACCACCCCCACAAACCATGGTCTTTCTCTGGGGCTCACCTGCAGTTCCTCAGGCCGCATATCAAAATCCGCAGATTACTATGTCATTATTATGTCATCGCTTCCAACTTGGTCTACCTTTGTCCAGCTATCATTTTATCTATCTTGACCTATTTGAACTGCCTTGTCAGCACACAACACCCCTCTTGCCCCACCGTACCTTTTTCTTAACTAGCTCCATGGCACTTACTATCTCTATATGCCTTACTCCCTAAGCTTGTGTCAATAATACAATGTATCCTTGTACAGTCTCAAGGGACTCCACACCAGTATCCCTCCTGCAGTGGCAGTTATGATCGTCCAAGCGCGTTCTAACCCACACTGTCTTTACTGTTCCTACACACATGAGCAAAATCTGTCTGGAGGACCTCAGAGATCTGTATTATTAGCTAGCTGGATTTACCCTCTGTGAGAGAGTATAGCTGAGGTAGCATCACCTTTGTTTACTGTTCGTTGCTGTTGCTGTCAACATGAAAGGTATCTTTAGCTGGCCATTATCAATTATTCTTCTGATGCATTTTCTTTTCCCGGTTTGGTGATGGCCATTCATTTTGGTCTTCCTGTCATTTTGGATGCAGAGCTGGCGAGGAACGTGATTAGAATCGAGCGGGTTGTGAGGCCTACCCCGAGGCCAATGGGTCTGTTTGGAAGGCAGCGGCCTTCAGCTAGGGTGAATGAGGGGGATCCAGGTACCCCAACTGTGGTTTCACCGAATCAAACTGGTGGAAGTCAGTCTAGGCGGAATGATGCAGACACATGCCGCCCAAGAAGTTGGCTGAGTGGGATGGCTGACTTTGGAAGACCTCAGCGGGCGTTTGCAGAGGAAGATAGTCTTGTGGATGAAGAGGAACGGATCCAAGTGGAAGAAGCCGTGCGCGAGAGCCTGAAGGTGCACGTGTGTTGGAAGTTGTCACCACAACAGCCCCTTTTCAACCGAGATGAGTAGATCCAAAATTGAAACAGCTACACCTTCGTCTTCTATAGCACAAAACACGAAGCACACCAGAGATTAACACTTTTCTTTCAAATTGCCACTTCACCCAACCCGCCCAAAATTTTCCAGGTACTGCCCACCCCCTCCCCTCCCCCCAAAAAGAACTCTTTAAGGTGATCCGACCCACCCAACCTTTATTCCAAATTTTGCCCCCAGGCACGACCTGCCCGACACCCATAAAAAACCTTCACCCGGACCCACCCGCACCCACAAGAAAATCATTACCTGCCCGCACCTGGTGACGTGGGCCTTAGTAGATAGACAGTGCCTTTGCGCACCAGAGAGAGCGAGAGAGATAGACATTGCCTTTGCTCTCTAGACACACAGAGAGAGAGGGCGGAGAGAGAGAGAGAGAGAGAGAGAGAGAGAGAGAGAGAGAGAGAGAGAGAGAGAGAGAGAGGCTGTTGCTGCCCCACAGCCGTTGCTGAGGTGTTGTTGTCTGGTTATGGTAGCGTGTTGCTGCCTTGGCACCCTGTTGCCCTGCCTCCTCCTCCCTGCTGCTCCAGCAGCTACACCTTGCGCTGTCCTTCTATGACGGCCCTAAAATTCATGGCTCCACAATTTCGAAATTGGGGAGTGAACCTTGCCACCTGATGTGGTTAGGTTTGCTCCCTGTTGTTTTAAGGGAGCAAACATCTCGCGACCAGGATGTGGACCAACTGCCACGCCGAGGGCAGCATCTTTTGTTGGAGGATCCCAAAGCTCAATGTGCCTCTGGCGGCAGCACCCCGACTGTCTTTTCCCGGGGAGCCGGCGAGTGGAGCCTTCACGTTTCGTGGAACTCCAACTTTCAAATTCATAAGCGGATCGCAGCTGGAAACGGTGGGGGAGAAGGGGAGGCGGGGGGGGCACTGTAGGTTGTGCTGGGTGACTGGGTTTATAGGTCGGGTGACCCCGGCCTGGCACTCACCCGCCTGTCACCCACCCATTTGGGTGACCCAGGCCTATCACTCGCCCCCCATCACCGGCCCAGGCTGGCTTACCTAGAGCCACGCGAATCCCACCCAAGCCAGCTTATCAAGGCACACACCCGACCTAACGCCTTTGTGGATGTGGGTGCGTGCGGGTGTGTGCGGGGCACCCATTGCTCACCGGCCCAGGCTGGCTTACCTAGACCCATGCGAATCCCACCCAAGCCAGCTTATCAAGGCACATAACCGACCTAACGCCTTTGCGGGTGCGGGTGGGTGCGGGTGTGTGCGGGGTACCCATTGCTCACCGGCCCAGTCTGGCTTACCTAGATTCACGCGAGTCCCACCCAAGCCAGCTTATCAAGGCACACACCGGACCTAACGCCTCTGTGGGTGCGGGTGTGTGTGGAGTACCCATTGCTCACATCTGAAGCACACTATCACCATTCTATTGCCTTGTGCAGTTCTTTCTTCACTTTGGCTTTTCTAGGGGTTTCTCTTTTATTTCTTTCGTTTTTTAGCTCCCCTTTTACTCTGCCTCGCACATACAAGGCTCTGCCATGCTGATTGTGGTTGAGCGTGAGCTGCCCACATACCCATGTGCCATAATGGCCCACTTGCACATTCTGAAAAGGAGGCAGAGTAAAGGGGCAGGGGTATATTTTGTCTGTTCTGTTTGTGATGCTCATCCCGGTGCCTTTAGTAGTTCTGCATGGGGGGAGGGAGGACGGAGAAAGGGAAGGGGAAGGAGATAGGGGGAAGAAGAAGAGGAGGGAGAAAGGGAAGAGGTGGGAGATAGGGGGATGAAGAAACAGAACAGAGGGGGGGGGGGGAGGACTATTTTGAAGGGTTCTCAGTATACTCCAGCGGAGCAGACGACTACAGAATGGCACAAGAGGTCAGTATCTGGGTTGCCGAGCAAAACAGAAGTTGAGGAGTGGGTGTTGCCTATGGTAAATGGCCACCCCTGCAGACTGGACAGGACCGGTTCGGGGTGGACTGTGGAAATACTGCATCCAGTTCTTGCATTTGCAGTTGCTGCATCGATGTAGACAGATGTCACAGGCAACATGGCTTCTGCATGCCAAAAGCACAGAGGCACTCCAACTGCAATTGTATAAGCATTGCCTTTGTAGCCCGTCTACAAATTGGACATCCCTTGTCAGGGTGCCGTATATGAGTACAATGTTCACTGTCATCATATTTATGAAAACAAAGACTTGCATGGGCTATACCATCACAATCCTCACGACAGAAAAGCATGCCGTTAACATGCTAGCCGAATTTCAAGTGGGCCATCACAGTGTGGCATTGAGCAATTTTCTCAGGGTTCCGTAACTGATGTTCCCTCTCTATGGACAGGTGATGAGGGGGACTGATCCATAGTAAGGGTATTGAGCTGTTGCAAGATCTGGTCTGCAACTGCTTTCTCTGGGGGCGATAACCTTTCAGTACGGTGCACTGTAGGTGGTTCCTGTGAGAGTCTGTTCTCCATCTCAAGCTGCTGCATCTGGTCCTCTTCCGTCAAGGATGGAGGGGGTCCGTTTAAAGGTGCAGCCAGAGGATGCCCAACATTACGTGTGGAACATGAATGGAGAGGATGCAGTAGAGGTGTGTGTGTGTGTGTGTGTGTGTGTGTGTGTGTGTGTGTGTGTGTGTGTGTGTGTGAGCATACCAAAAAAAAAAGACATAACCACGGCTGTGCCGACTGTTTTGCTGGACGTTCACTGAATCATCAGGAGGTTGAACCCCAACAGTCTGCCCTGGAGGCATTTGACTGATGGATAAGGACTCAACACATCACCCAGAGTTACTGATACCCTGAGAAAAATGGTCGACTTTACTCACACCGACCCTGCAATGAAATGAACTAAAGAATTTTGAACTGGGAAGGAAGGGAGGGAGGGAGGGATGAAGGGAGGGAGGAGGGAGGGAGGAAGGAAGGAAGGAAGGAAGGAAGGAAGGAAGGAAGGAAGGAAGGGAGGGAGGAAGGAATGGAGGAAGGAAGGAAGGAAGGGCAACGGTGACTTCACGTATGGACATGCAAGCAAATAGAGTAAGTAAGAACTTGCTAAGAAGAAAAGAACTCTGTGAACCAGGGGGGCTGGGGGGAGGGGGGAAGGGGGGGGAGGGGGGAAAAGGGGGGAGGAGGTGTACATTTTTGTTGACAATCTGTTGCGAGAGTTGACAGACTGGAAGTCTTAATCAAACACATCAAACAGCTAGCTAGCTTGAAATCTTCCTTAGCAACTGATGGCTAGCAACTGATGGCTAAGGAGATCAGGAGTCAGTTGTATCTGATGTGAGGACTTAAATGAGACTGGGACTGCCTTGGTTTGCGGTTGCGTCGGTACATGTAACTTGCATTCTCGTCGTCTTTCTGGTCCCGGTTCATGTAAACTCGTTTTTTTGCCTTGCAGGACCGTAAGCGTGTGCGGACAGGCACAGGAAATGATGATCTGGAGTATGCAATGGCTCTCTCGATTGAAGATGAGGAGCGGCGAAGAGGTATTGAATGTCCGAAAGAATGCGGCTGAACCGCAAGTTATGATAGTTTACTACAATTTGGTGTTAGTGATTCTTCATCCACCATCCAAACCAAGTGAGTTACGGTTATAGCTAATGGGCTACGGTTCATTGTTACCGAGTCTTTGACCTCCTAAAGGGAGCTACTTGAGTGCTTTACCACACTTCACAAATACACAGTAGAATTACCGAGTCTTCCACAGTACAAAGAGAGCTACTGAGTGTTTTACCAGCCCTCATGCGTGTATAATATAGTTACTGAGTCTTCACACACACACCTGATGAGAGTTACTGAGTGATGCACTGCCAGTGGACACAGAATTGTTTGCATGTGATTCATCACCCTCGAAAACTGCAGGTGGATCTTCGCTGCTCAGTCTCCCCTCCTCCCCCCGCCCCTAACCCCACCCCCTTCCTTCGCCAGTGACTTTGTTTTCTCATGAGGGTAGTCGTTGGGTGAATGATGGTACACGATTGAAGGCTGGGAAATAGAGTGATGGCACATGTCGATCTTCCAGCTGACAGGCTGACATATATATGTCCATTAGGGCCCAGAGTTTTCCAATTGTGAAGTTTGCTTCATGAGCTACAAAATGGAAAACTCCTCTTCTTCAGATGCAGTCTCATTTCTTTTATCCTGGGTTCCCATCCTCGTCCAGTTCTAATTGGTTTGCCTTTGGAGGAAATGTAGCCAATTTCATGGTATACTCTCTGTGAAGTCCCTCCAACCTATACCTTCTAAAGTTAAAAACGGGCCCCGACTAACGCCCCCTGCCGGGTCCAGCAGAAACTGAGGGCGGCCGCCTGCTTTTCTTTTCGCGTCGGGAAAGGTGCCAAGCAATGCGCATCATGGTGGCCCCGATGCGCTGTCTCACGTTCAAATACAAGTGCATAGCAATCGCCAGTTTGGTCTTGTTCAGGCCTGATTTGGGACATCGTGCAGTTTTGTCTTTTCCTCTGTCCTTTTCTGATTCTGACGCCGCTGCAATCGAACAGGCTCCTTCCTCTTCAGCACTCACCAAATGCTAAAAGGAAAATGAATAATGGGCGAGAACATGGAAAGATACACTGCCATATTTTTTAGGGTGTTTGTCGCTGTCAGAGGCCACTGCAATCGAATATGGGCCTCACTTCACCACTCACTAGTCGCTGCCCTGTAATAGAATATGTACCTTCCTCTTCACCTCTCACCAATGAATTATAGCCCAGAACATGGGAAAATACATTGCCATTTGTTAGGGTGTTTGTGGGCCTTGCTTCAGCGCTCACCAAATGTGCAAAATGGAAATGAATGGCCGGCCAGAACATCAAAAAATACATAGCCGTTCGTTTTCAGGGTGTTTGTTGTTTTCTGGAGCAGCTCCAATTGAACACTGGCCTCGTTCTACCATTTGCCAAATGTGCAAAATGGGAACGAATCTTCTCCAATCATCAATGGGCCAGGCTCCACCAAATGAATCTTCTGCTGGACCATGGAAAGATACCCCTGTTATGATCGTGGCTATCTTGAAGTGCAATAACACAAAGAAAGACAATGCTGTTCAATTGCAACTGAAATGAAAGAACTTGGGAAGAGAAATAAACAAAGGAAGAAGAAAAATAAAGAATAGGAAACGAAGAAGAAGATGTACACCAGCAAAGACTAATGTCAAATCCCCCTCCAACTCGCCATCTCCTCCAACCTCCTTATCTTCCCTAATCTCCTCGTTACAATAAATAATAATAATAATAACAATGAACGAGTGAAACAGAACCAATGCTCGAATCTCCTCCTTACTGGCAGCAACACATGAGGTCCACCATAGCCATGATGTACACCTTCCTCTGCCTCCACCTGGTATATGGCTACGGCCTACTAGCGGAGCCCGGCTGCGATGTTCAAAGGACAACACAAAGCTGATATGTCCTCTCTACTAAGGACGCCATGCCTAACTCGCCCTGAAGACTTCCTTGATGCAGCGCAGCCCCACCGGGGCCTTCCAGATGCAGCACCAGGCAAGAAGATGAAGATGCCATCCACCATAGCCAGGTATGTACCTCTGTCACTCTCCTCCTAGTCCACCTTCGTTCTCCTCCTTCCTGGTCTGCTCCACCATAGCTGCAGGTGGAGGACCAGGTCACCTCCTTTTATCTGCAGTGCTGGCCTTGCCGAGCGCTCACTCCAGCGGCGTGACGCCAACTTGCAGACCGCAAAATGAGCAGGAAGACTTCGCTCTTCCTCAATATATACCGAGCAGCTGCCTCTTGGGTGGTGACTGTCCAGGCCGCTCGGCCTCCCAAGCATCTGGTACCTCCCTCCTTTCGGAGGAAAACATCATTGCGGGTACCTCCCTCCCTCCTTTCGGAGGAAAACATCATTGCGGGTCTGATTTCGTCCACTACAGGCCCTAGACTCAGACTACTGGAGCGGTAGCCCTAAACCTAAGCCTACTGGACTGCTGAAATTCACTCAGCCTCTAAAGGTACTAAGTTTTTGTCTTCTTCTGCCGACGTATCCACTACTCAAGTATTTGCCTACCTGCGCGGGCCTAGCCTACCTGCTACTTGAGTGTTTTCCAATTATGCGGGCCAACCTACCGTTACACCCCTATGCAATCCGCAAAGTCACAGGCACAGGTAAGTACCAGGCCCGAGGGCCTTCCAAGCATACAAGTACCCTGGCGGGTCACACTTACACCCAAGCAATCATGAACTCAGGCAATCATAGTGAAAAAACTGTGAAACCCAGCAAGCACACACACACACGGACTTCGAGACCTCAGAAAAAAGCGGAAATCTCGGTAAGTCACACATTCCAGCGGCAAAACTCACAAATCAGCAGAGTTCTCAGTCTGTGATTTTGCAGGTCATCACACACTGCCATAAGGTTTGTCTTTTGTGCATGCGGCGAGTGGTGAATGAAGAAAAGAAAAACAAAAAATCCAGCAGCCCATGTAGCATAGCCTGTGTGCCCCATGCTGTACTACCCAGCCCACATGGTGCTATCCAGTCCACATACTATGACCTACTCCACACAGTACGGCCAACCCACAAAGTACCGCCTATCAGTAGTACCGAACAGTCCACATAGTATGATCCACCGCACATTGTGCCACCCAACCCATTTAGTATCACCCAGGCCACATAATGCCACCCTGCTCACATAGTACCGTCTGGTCCACATGGTTTGACTTTCCCTTGACATAACTGCAAGGAACATGAATATGGACGAAGCACAGAAATCCAGATTGCAAAATCACACTGAAGTCCAAGTAGTCAAAGCAAGAGCAGATAGCACAATGGGACCGAGTAACCATCCATTTGAGAACAATACAGAAGAATCGTGAGTCAATGTCCAAGCCCAACAGGGCAACACCAACAGCATAACCCAATGTAGCTCTCTCTCTAAATGGCGCCAGGTGCCCTACCTACTCTACAGCCTATCACTACAACTACAGTATGAAGCAACCAGACAACTTGACGGCCAGCGAGTGATGATGTCAACACCAATGCCGACCTCCACCTCCACCAGGTACGTCTCCTCCTTCACCCACACTCTCCCTTGTTATCCCACACAGCGCCCTTCACCTCCGAAGAACCACCTTCGCCCTCACCGCCCCTGCGCCCTCAGGCAGCCCGGCTATGGCCGCCAGCGCCCTGCGCACACAGGCAGCGCCCTACCGCTTTAGCGCTAGCCTGCTCCCTCAGCCTTAGCGCAGCACAGCAGCTCGCGTTCGTGCAGCATGCCGGCATTGACCGCACTGGCCAAGATCCCTGCCCAATCGCCCTGCTTGCCTATATGCCAGTGTTGCGTGTGGGTGGCCTCCCTTCAGCCTGCGACTGGGCCCCAGTGCCTGAAAACAGGCCCGATGCAGTTGGGGCCTGGGTGATGCAGTTGCGCCTCTTTCGTCAAGGCCTGCGGCCAGATTCAGATAGTGGGCCGATTTCCCTTTGGCATTTTCGGCCTCTATACCCAGCATGCATTGTTGGCCTCACGTTCMAGTGCCCAGGGCCTAACTAACTCAGAGGCCCTGGGATCTCCACATTTGCAGAGATTCGAGACTCGGTGCACTCCAACCAACTGGCGTGCTGCAACTGTATGAGCCCCACTTCGTGAAATGTTTGTACAGAGGGCTCTTGTTGATTTGCTGGCCCGCCTTCGCTTAGGGCGGGCACTAGGCTTGCTGGGGCCTTAGTCCAGAACATGTACATCATGGCAGGGCCCCTTCTTGAGGGCTCAATCCTCACATAACCCACATCCATAGAGTAGTGTGCGCTCCTCATGGTTTGAACCGCCCCATGTGGTCCGACCCAACCCGCATAGTCTCAACCAGGCCACACAATACCGCTCGGCCCACATAGTGCTACCAGGCCTTGGTGAGGACCAAACTCCACCTCATGTTGGTGATGTTTTTCACTTTTTTTTTTTTTTGTCATGGCCTCCACGTCCGCAGCAGGATCCACTTGTTTTTTCAAAGGTAAAGCTCCGAACCTCCAACCCATTGATCCTCTTTTTGTTCTTTTCTCAGCTCCTCATCCATTTTTCCCATCTTTTTTTTTTTTTTTTTTTTTGAGAAAACGGCCCCCTGCAGTGCTAGTGATGCTGGTTGAAACAGGCACCACTAGCACCCGGGGAGAGGCTCCATCTATTGGTGGGGAGTGTCACCTGCTGGAAAACGGGTCCTCTCCAGACCTATATCTGTTGGATCTCCCATACCCCCTATTCCAACCAGGCACCCGATCGAGAGTGCTTAGATGACAGATTCTGGGAACCTCCTTGTGGGTTGGGCAAGCATGGGTTCAGAGTTCAAACAGAATAAGGGCTGTCAAGGGATGACTCTTTTTCATCTTTGGGCCTCTCACTTTGGCCGGAAAGTAAGAACCCCTGTGCTCACTATCTGTTCCTACCGAAAATGCTTTAGTCAGCACCATAGATTATGTTATTGTCTGAGTGTCGTCTCCAAGTGCCCACCGAAGCCAGCAGTACATACGTTCTTGCTCGAACTATCCTTCAGCGCCAACCATTTGCTCATACTGTCCACAGCGGGAGGGGGAGGAATAGATATATATGAAGGTGAGTTGTAGATGATAGTGTTACGATCCTGGTCATTCCCAAAGTGCAAATTCACAATGAAAGACAATGCCACCCAATTGCGAAAGAAATGAAAGCGCTTGCGAAGAGATAGAGACCAAAGAAGAGAGAGAGAAGAAGAAGAAGAAGAAGAAGAAGAAGAAGAAGAAGAAGAAGAAGAAGAAGAAGAAGAAGATGTACAACAGCAAGACCAATGACAAATCCCCCTTCTCTCTCCACCTTCCTCCTCCTCCTTCACTTCGCTAATCTTATTCTTCTTCCAATAATAATAATAACAATGAGTGGATGAACCAGAATCAATGTCCGAAGTTCCCTCTTACTGCTGACACAACAACAACAGGTCCACCATAGCTATGGCTTCCCCCCTTCTTCCACCTCTCACAAGCCTAGGCTATGGCGGACAACTGAGGGCTCTGCCCCTCTCTGTGCAAAGGACAACACAAAGCAGCTATGGCGCTGCACTCCTGTCCAAAGGACAACCCAAAGCAGCTATGCCGCTGCTGACTAAGCCGCCATGCCTGACTCCGCCTCGAGCTTCCTTGGTGCAGCACTACCCCAACTGGGACTTTCCAGATGCAGTGCCCAACAAGGTGATGAAGTTGGTGTCCACCATAGCCAGGTAGGTACCTCGCCACTCTCCTCCTTCGCCCCCTTCTTCCTCCTCCTCAGGCTGGGCTGCTCGCCATAGCCAGGCTGAGTGCCCAGCTGCCCTTCACCTCCAGGCAGCGCTGTACAAGTCGAGCGCTTGGCTCAGCAGCACGTCGCCAATCCTTGCATACCGCAAATGAGGAGGAGCTACTTGCTCCTCTGGAAGATATAGTGGCCTACTGGCCTCTTGGGCCGAGCGGCCTCCCAGCAACCGGTACCTCCTCCCTTTCGGAGGGAAACATCATTGCAGGCTCTGCTATCGTCCGGACAGGCTCTAGACTCAGGCTACTTGGACTGGTACCGGCCTACCTCTATCCTACCGCTACTGGGCCTCTAAAAATGCCAACTTTTTGTCTTTTTCTGCTCGGCCTCCAGTACCCGACACTCCTACCACTACTTGAGTGGTACCGGCCTACCTGCTACTTGAGTGTTTTTCCCCGCTGCTCGAAGTGTTGCGGGCCTACCCCCACTACTTGAGTGTTTTCCCTGCTGCAACCCTCAAAGTCACGGCCACAGGTAAGTACCGGCCCTGCGGGGCCTTTCAACCAACAAGTACCCTTGTGGGTCACACACACACTCAGCCGACAAGCACTCAGACAGGCATGCAAACCAGCAGGCACGCACACACACACACAGACTTGGAAACCACAGCAGAATGCGGGAATCTCAGCAAGGYATTCATTCCAGTGGCAAATCCCAGAAATCAGCAGTGTTCTCAGTCTGTGTTTTGGCGGGTCATTACAATAGTTTGTTTTAGTCTGCTAATGGTAAATGCTGCTGGTGCAGCTCCTTCTGAGCGAAAAGCTTAACAATCCACCCACATTTTTGTTCGTAGTCCATAGTGCTTTTGTTTGGAATTGAGAATCAAAGACTCCCAAACCACCCTGTTCTGTCTTTCTTGGGCATGGCTTATTTCCATGCCATTGCAATGAGCCCACACTTCAAACCAGCATGTCATGTCACACCGGGGAGCAAACTTCAGCCAACCAGAGTTGAAAAACAAGTACGAGATATGGGAGCCCAAAATTGTCCGGAAATTGAGTCCTGTACGAGGCTACCTGGGGCGCCCGGCTAGGCACCCGTGCAGGCCGCTTGGCCAGCTCCCTGCACAGGGTGTACCACGTCCACACAAAGTGCAGTTTCTTAATTCTTTTGGGGGGGGTGGAGCATCTATGCACCCACCGTCTTCCCCCGAACATAACGCATATGCGTTGTATTCGAGTTTTCCAAAAAAAACGGTTTTCGGAAAGTTAGACGTTTTTGTATTCGAATGATACGCATATGCATTATATTTGAATTTCACGAAGAGAAAATTGTTGTATTCCAATATAACCTTTTTTTCCCCGAAGGTCAACGCCTGCTCCGTTCTTGCCCTGGTGAACGGGACAGGCCCGTGCAGGCCCGTAATCACAGGTCACTGCCCATGCTCTCTCTCTCCCTCTCTTTCTCTCTCAGTCTCTCTGCCCCCTATGTTCTTCTGCAGGCAAGAAACTGCCCTCCAGGTCACTGACACGTGCTGCAGGGCTCTCTCTCTCTCTCTCTCTCTCTCTCTCTCTCTCTCTCTCTCTCTCTCTCTCTCTCTCTCTCTCTCNNNNCTCTCTCTCTCTCTCTCTCTCTCTCTCTCTCTCTCTCTCTCTCTCTCTCTCTCTCTCTCTCTCTCTCCCCGTGCGCTTCTGACAGCCAAGAAAGTGGGGCTTCTGACAGCCAAGAAAGTGGCGCGGCCAAGAAAGTGGAAAAATAAGATAGCCACTCACCAAAGTCTTGCTGTACTACTGTGGTCACTGAGACAAAAAAGAAAGGGGTTGTATTTGTCCACGTTCTAGCGGAAAATTCATTCATATTTTGCGGATTTGCTGAGGAGTGGAGCAAGGGCCCAAGTAGGGGAAAGGAATGAAACTCAACCCAGAACATGGAAAGGTACCTCTGACATCGCTACTTTACTTTTACCTTTTTGCCCAAGGCTCTGAGGCCCCCAGCCGTGGTCCAGAACCGAGCCTACTCAGCCGGGACCCGACCCCCCCTTGTGCAGGCGAAGTTGGTCTCGTTCACTCGAACATAACCATATGCGTTGTCAACGAAGACAATGCACGGTATGCGTTGTATTCGTTTACAACGCATATGCCTTACGTTCGGGGGAAGACGGTAGCTCAATGTGTGAGAATCCCAGGTGCCATGTGGGCTTATGATTGTTACATGCTGAGCCTGCACACGGGCCCGGTTTCGGGGGTCCGACGGTTGCTGGGGGGCCCCAGGCCGCATGCCATTCAGGCATGCGCTCTGGAGGCCCACGGCCTGCCTTACGGCCTCAGGATTCGATTTGAGGCAGCATTTATTTATTTATTTGCTGTCCCATTTTTGTCTGTTCAGGCGTCGTTTCGGACTTGCAGTTCGTCCGAACAGACTTTCGGTCTGTTCGGACGAAAGCCACGTTTTGGGCCTTCTTCATTCGCAGTCAGGCCCTTTCGGGCCAGGTTCGTGTTCGTCCAATAGCGGACACTCCCTGCTGCATCAGCAGGAAGGGCCTGGACGTCGGGTAGGGACCCAAGCAGGCCGTTCCAGGCCAGGACCAGAGGCACACCGGCGAGGCCCAGCGCTACATATAGCTGGGCCAGGCCAGGGTAGACACACAGTTCGAGTAGCTCACTTCTTGGGCGGCACGCTGCTGGAGCTGCGCTACACAGCGCTGCGCTAGAGGTAGAGGTGTAGGTAGGGAGAGAGGTGGAGGCCATACCAGCAGCGGCGGACTTACCTGGGCGCCATAGCTGGACTTCTTGCCAGGGACCTGCAGCACAGAGGACATGCTGGCTTGTTAGTACATGGCAGCAGTTACCTGCAGGTGAGGCAGCGAGAAGGACGGCATCTTCTTCTTCCTGTTCTGGCCCTCCATCTCCTCTTCCTCCTTCCTCCTTCCACCTTCTTCTTCTTCTTTCACAGAGAGAGAGAGAGAGAGAGAGAGAGAGAGAGAGAGAGAGAGAGAGAGAGAGAGAGAGAGAGAGAGAGAG
>BFEA01000016.1:909390-932701 GCA_003427395.1 Chara braunii | reverse complement strand
GAGAGAGAGAGAGAGAGAGAGAGAGAGAGAGAGAGAGAGAGAGAGAGAGAGAGAGAGTTCTTCTTCTTCCTCTTCTCAGTCCACCATCTTCCTCTCACCGTCTCGCTACCTGAATTGACTGCATCAGCCGACTATGAGAGAGAGACCTTGGTGACATTTGGATCCAGACTCGACATTGGACTTCAGACATTTGACGAGGGATTATCTGGGACTTGTAACGAAGATTTGGTGCTAACGGCATTCCCATCTCTCCTCTCTTCTTCGTCTGATCCCCTCCTCCTCGTCTGTGTATGGTCTGGACCTGGCGCCTTCTTCCTGGGTATAGCGCCAGGCCCCTTCCCACCTTGTGATAAGGACGATGCATGTTTGGTCTGTATTGCAACATTGATTGAGCTAGTCATTGGTATTCTAGCATTCTGCTGCGCTGTCTTATATTACGTAAGAGAGGTCAGTCCCGGTCAGGTCAGGACTTGTATCTAAGTCTTCCACTGCGCTATAAAGCACCATTTTTTGTATGTATCAGGATGTACACTGCTTGTTGAGATTTCACTAGCACTGCATTGTCCATTCAGTCCTTTTTATCACATTGCGGATCCTCGATTATATATGTACATCGCCCTTTGGGCATGTAACAGTTGGTATTGGAACACTGCACGTGAATCAGGACAGCCTGATCTGACACGTGTGCGGGGACTAAGTAGTTAAGTTAGTTGTGATTGGTTGATGATGATTAGAGCATACTAATTAGCCCCCAAAATCACGATTTTGACCTCGCTGCCGAAAATCAAAATTTTTTTCTTTTCTTGGATTTTGTTTTCCCGCTATTTCTGTTGTGGAAAATCGCAATAGCGCAACACCTGAAATTTCCGTTTTCGTTTTTCTTCTGAAAATTCAAAATTTCGTTGTTGGAAATCCGGAATATCTTTTTTTTTTTAATTTCGATTTTGCAAGGAAGATGAGCAATAGCGAACTTCAGCTATCAAACAGCATCATACATATGAGTCCAGATAGTCGTGACCTCGAACCAACAGCAGAATTGCATCACGCGTTTCACCAAATAAGAACACACCAAGAGTTCATAATTGACAATGCTGAAATAGTCCCATCATCATCATCAACGAAGAACCAGAGTTGATATCCTATCTGGCGCTCTGCGCCCAGACGAAGTTTACGACAACAGCTCTTCCGAAGTACAAGCATACAGCGACCAATGTCGCATGCTTCCAGCACTAGGTATGTCTCTCGCCTTACTGACAACCTCGTTCCCCAACACACAGATGCCACTAGCACCCAAGGACCACCCTGCGCCACACCCAACTCACAGCGAAGCAGCTTGGCTATGGCTGCCCGCTCCTTCCTGCTTGCCCGTGAGAGCGTGAGTGCCAGCCAGCGAATAGCGCAGCAGCGCTTGCGCAGCATGCAGCCAGCACCCAAATGCCGAATGAGGAGGCAGGCCCTTTGCTATATTGAAGTGGCCTGCCTGCGTCCAGTCCCACGAAGCTTCCAGTAGGTCCCGGTAGCCTGAGGACCAGCACGATCGAGAACAGGCCTGGGGCCTGCGGTAGTTGCATGTGCCCAACTGCCTTTGGCATGTGTTACATGCTGCACCTGCACACGAGGGCCATTTTCCAGGCCCTGCGTCCTTCAGGCTAAAAGCCTGAAAACCAGGGCCTACAGGCCCCGTGACTGTTCAGCCCGAAAGCCTGAAAACAGGGGCCTATAGTCCCTGTGTCGTTTCAGACTAAAATTGGCAATAGCCTTTTTAGCCTGAAACGAAGGGCCATTTTCGGTCGTTCATCAGAACGACCGGCCCTGAAACTCGGGCACCGAACCAGGGTTTCGGGAACAGGCTATTCTTAGCCTGCTCCCACGCGAGCCTCAACAGAGGCTGCAGCGCCAGCCCCTGGCACACTTCGGCATTGGCAAGAGCAGCCTCCTCGGCCTGGCTCGCCCTTCAGGCAGTCAGGAGGCAGGCCGAGGTAGTACATAGGGACTTCCCATGCACTTCACGGGCAGGCAGGAGGCAGTAGTCGTCTTCAGGATTCGGCAGCAGCACCCTGGAGAGAGCGCTGCAGGAGTAGTAGTAGCGTTAGCCTTAGTCTTCAGCGCTGGGCGCAGTAGGTAGCTGTAGTCTCCAGCGCTGGGCGCCATAGCTAGGATAGCACTAGAGAGAGTGAGATTGGGCGGAGGCCAGAGGTACTTACCTGCAGCGCCGCTGCTCCAGCTTCGTCTTCAAGGTACCTGCAGCACAACGCCAACATCACAGGTTAGTATCTGGCTCGTGACAGAGAGAGAATTCTCCTTCTTCCTCTTCTCAGTCCACCATCTCCCTCTCACGCTATCCTTCTCTGACTTCACTGCATCTGCAGACTATGCGAGAAGAGTGAGAGAGAGAGCTTGGTGACATTGGGTCCAGACTCGACTTTTGGGCTTCAGACATTACGACGAGGGATTATTTGGGACTTGTGACAAAGACTTGGTGTTGACGACATTCCCATCTCTCTCCCTCCTTTCATCTGATCCCCTCCTCTTCGTCTGTGTATGTCTGGACCTGGCGCTTTCTTCCTGTGTACAGCGCCAGGCTCCTTCACACCTGGTGATGGATACGATGTATGTTTGGTCTGCATTCAAACATTGATTGGGCTAGTCATTAGCATTCTAGCATTTTGCTTCGCTATCTGATACTATGTGAATGAGGTCAGTCCCGATCAGGTCAGGACTTGTATCTAAGTCTTCCACTGCACTATTCAGCACCATTTTGTATGTATTAGAATGCACATTGCTTGTTGAGGTTCTACTTGCACTGCATTGTCCATTCAGTCCTTTTTATCACATTGTGGATCCACGGTTTCTATGTACATCGCCCAACTGGGCATGTAACAACATGTGTTTGGCTCAGTACCCGTATCCAGCCCAGGGCCTGCTTTTCATTCATTCACACAGGCGGCCCATGGCCTGGGTTTCCTCAACCAACTGGCGCTGCGCAACTGCCTGAATTTCCTTAGTTGCGCAGAGGCCGAAATAAGGCCCTGAAGGCCTCATCGAGCCTGCCTTCACTTAGGGCGGCCGACGGGCTGCAAGAGAGGGGCCGAAAGGGGCTCATAGAGGCAGTGGCCTCGCATTCCCTCCTCCTTAGCTTCAACAGTCCTCTAAGAAGCTCAGTCTTCGACCATCGGGCGCTTTCCTTTCTGCAGATATTTCTCATAATGAGCTACAACTTGAGGAGCGGTTTGCATGAGTTCTTCCCTCGTGAACCAGCGGTCCTCCTTGGGATCAGTATGATGTTGAAACCGAACGCGGTACTGCAACTTTGGTTTCGGAGGACGTCCCTTGCCTATAGGCAGCTCCCTGTGATCCACGATGTCATCAATGTCCACTTCTCCATCCATGGTTGGGGGCAGCATTGAGCGATGAGAAGGAAACTCACCTGTTTCCTTGAAAGGTGCAAGCTTGGAGGCGTGAAAGACAGGGTAAGTTCGGAGATGACCCCGCATAACATAAGATGGCCCATCCGGATCTGTCCCAACGATGTCCAAGACTTCCCAAGGTCCAAAGTACTGGGGCATGAGTTTGCGGGAAATCCCGTGCTCCTGTCCCAGTTCTGAAGACTTGACCCAGACTCTGTCCCCAACCTGAAACGTAGAAGGACGGCGGTGTCTATTTTCAGACTCTATCATTGCAGCTTGTGCCTTCTGCATGTGTTCTACAGCCTGCTGCATCTTCTGCTCATACCGATAAGCAAATTCTAAGGTACCTGGTGCAGCAGTGGACTGATTCTCAGGAAGAAGGAAGTCTAAGGGCAGTCTAGGCTTGAAAGTTAGCAGTAAGCTGTTTGGGCTCACCCCGGTGGCGCTGTGTACAAAATTGTTGTACAAGTTGGCGATGAGAGCAAGCTTCTCATCCCAGTCCACCTGGTTGGGCTTGATGTAATGCCTCAACACGTGTTGTACAACGCGGTTCAGTTGCTCGGCTTGACCGTTGGCCTCTGGGTGATTCCCAGAAGTCATCTGCAACTGAGTTCCCTACTCTGCAGCAGCGGCCTTCCACAACTCGCTGGTAAACCGTACATCCCTGTCACTGATAATAGACTTCGGTAAACCGAAGTTCCTGACCCAGTTCTCTTTGAACATCCTGATCACATACTCCGTCCTTGCTGTTTCCGGCATTGCTACTAACCTAGCATACTTACTAAATCTATCCACGATGATGAAGATGTGTCGCATCCCACTCTAAGCACTCTTGCTGGTGACCAGAGTATCCATGAAGTCCATGGACAGACTCTCACCAGGCCGTTCCGAAATCGGAAGGGGCTTCAGTAGCCCAAGAGGAGCCCGAGTACGTGGCTTGTCCCTTTGACAGACCTGACAAGTCTCCATGTATAGCTTGGCGTCTCGCATCATCGTGGGCCACCAGAACTGCTGCAGCAGATTGGCTGCGGTCTTCTTATACCCAAAATGGCCGGTGGCATCATGGCACTCTCCTAAAAACAAACTACGCAAAGACTCGCTATTCGGGACACACAACCGCTTATTCCCTGCCTTCTCAAGGAACAGCAAGCCGTTGACCAATTCAAACTCGGCAGAAGTCTTTTTGACCTTCGCCTCTAGTCTGCGTATGGTCTCAGACATAAACTGGTCCTCTCGATAGGTTTCCACCAAAGAGCGAGTAACATCGTCTGTCAGATTGAACTTAGTAATCAGCGGACCTGAGAAGTCAGGTCTACGCGACAAGGCATCAGCAACCTTGTTGTACTCCCCTTAAAGATACTGAGGGTCAAAGTCATATTGCTCAATGACTTCGATCCAACGCTTCAGAGTGTCAGAAAGTACCGGCTGGGTTCTCATCCATCTCAGTGTCTGATGATCAGTCCCGAGGATGAACAACCTCCCAAGGAGATCGTGTCTCCAATGGGTCAGAGCCTTGTACACCGCATAGAGTTCCTTCTCATAGGTTGACTTTGCCAACTTTGAGACGGCATTTTCTTAGACATGTACTCGACTGGCCTTAACTTTGGCCGCTCCTGCTTCGCAAGCACGGCGCCAATGCCATATTGGCTGGCATCTGTTGTGACTATTAACGGCTTATCAAGATCAGGAAGCTTCAAGACCTCGTAGTGCATCAACGCATGCTGCAAATGTCTGAAAGCAGCCTCGCACTCATCTGTCCACTCCCATGGGGTATCAAGGCGGGTCAGATCAGTCAAAGGAGCGGCCACTATGTTATAGTTCTTAACGAAAGTCCTATAGTAGCTTGTCATTCCTAAGAAAGATCTCATCTCAGTCACAGACTGAGGACGTGGCCAATCACGAATGTTGGCCACCTTCGCGTCATCGGGCTTTAACTTCCGCGGATATCTCATGGCCCAAGTACAAAACACGGGTGCGGCCAAACTCGCACTTCTCACGGTTGATCTTGAACCTATGCTGTCGCAGGAGACTGAGGACTTTGTCGGAATGTGCAACATGCTCCTCGACAGTCTTACTAAAAATAAGTATGTCATCGAGGTACACGATGACAAACTTATCCAAGTAGTCATGAATCATCCGATTCATAGCGTGCTGAAAGGTGCCAGGAGCATTGCAGAGGCCGAAAGGCATCACCACAAACTCGTACAGACCGTACCTGGTCTGAAAAGCGGTTTTGTGCTGATCCTCGGGCCGGATTGCAATCTGATGGTACCCGGACTTCAGATCTATCTTACTGAAGTACCGACACCCTTGCACTCTATCTAACAGATCATCGATGCGAGGTAGGGGCTCTCTGTTCTTAACAGTGATGGCATTGAGGCCCCTATAGTTAATGCACATCCTAAGTGTGCCCTCCTTCTTCTTAGGTACGAATAGTACTAGAGATCCATAAGGAGAGACGCTCGGTACTGGCGATCCATAAGGAGAGACACTCAGCCGGATCCAACCCTTCTTTACGAGTTCCTTGAGTTGTCGGCGAAGCTCATCAAGCTCGCCTGGAGACATCCGATAGATCCTACCCTTCGGGATGCTAGACCCTGGGATAATCTCTATCACGTGGACGACCTCCCTCTCTACAACCCCTGTCCTGTCGGCTCTTCAAATAGATCAGGGTGCTTGGCAACTACTCCCTCTATCTCCGGCGGCATTTTCACCGGCTCGCCTGCAGCAGAGACATAAACTAAGTACATACCCTCCTCCTGATTTTGCTTATAATAATTGTAGAACGCGGCCGCACACATGCACCCGTAAGACTCAATCAGACTACTAGCTTTGAACATACGTAATCTGGCGGTCCCTCCACCTGGCAAAGTGTGTTTGACCACTTTTCGGTCCCAGTCAAACTGGGGTTGTGCCACGAAGTGGTGGTACATACCTAACAACATATCCATGGGGAGTTCATCGCTCACTAGGAACGAGACGCGATGTCTCAGTTCCCCTCGCGCGTAGTCATTGACTACCATGCGCTGTTTGTTGGCACAAGTCAATTCCACAGGTCGACTCAGGCGCTGCACTTGCCCCTAAAAGCGCAGCCTCTCAACGCACACATGACTAATAAAGTTCCTAGTCGAGCAAGTGTCATAATAGGCCCCGGCCTTGCGACCGCCAATGATCACCTCGCTAACGAACATCTCACCCTTCGGGGCTTTGACTAGGGCCGTCAAAGAACCTAACGGGTCTGATTTAGACCACTCCACCTTTAGCTCCTCAAACGCATTCATCGAACAGAGGCTCGATGGGTCTGAACGTGTTTGCGGGATGACGCTGGAGTCAGTAGCTTGGGCCATCTCTCAAGATGGTGAGGGTGTCTCCACCACCTCGACCCTAGTAGGAACAACTACTATTCCTACTGGCCCGACGTGTTTCCCGGAGCAGTGCCTGAAGTGCTGGCAACATTGCTACCAATGGGATGGGAGGATCCTAGGCGGGATCTTGTCGGTCACCTTCTTGTTACGGCACTTGAACTGATTATGGCCATATTGACCACAACGAATACGAGCTTGCCGAGTGTACCGGTCTCTCCACACGTCCTCAGTGAGACCCGCTTTCTCCCATGGAGGAGCATTCGGGTCAACTTGACTCCTAGACCGGGAACCTCCACGGCGTCTACCGGTCGCCTTACCTTTCTGAGTTACAACAGCGACTACTCCACCCCCTGAAGCTTCTACGCTGCCTGCCTCTGCACCTACTCCTTCCTGGAAGTTGTCGTCTAACTCGATGGTGGAACCATCGTTATCGACAAACATAATGCGCCCTTTCGCCTTCCAGTTAGGAGGCAGTGTCTTCCTTCTCCCGTCTGTAGTGGGTGCCTGTCCATGCCCTATCTTCGCCTCGAGGTCTAGGGCCTTCTTGCTAAACGAAGGAAAGTTGTGCACATTGATGTCTGCCTCACCTGCCAACTGGTTCCTGAGAGGCAAAGAGAAGCATCTCAGGTAGGGGGTCATAGCGCACCCCTGGGACACATATCAGACGCTCAACAGTGTTGGTGGCTTCCCTTACTGACTTAAACTGCCGCGTGTGCAGTATCAGGATTGCATCAGTGGCCCTTTGGGCCTCCTGAGGATCATGCCACCTTTCCTCCACCAGCTTAAACCACCAGTACCCCCGAAGCAGCCTTCCCGAACCTTTTTTCTTGCAACCTACCGAACCTCTTCATTCCATGAGAATGTAGTTGGTTGGAAGGAGGGATACAGCGGGAGACTGGTCCTCCAATTCGAGCGACCGGTACTTACCTTCATTGTTGCTTTATTTCTTTTTCCTTTATCATTTCCGTTTTTTTTATTTTTTTTTCCCCTTCCGTCTTTTCCTGTATGTGCAGCTGGGACTGCAGGAGGAGCCTCGCGGCCCTCATTCCTTCCACAGGGCCAATAGAGCCAATCTTTCTTGTACAAGTCCACGTTCCAGTGGAATATTCATTCTCGTGACTGTTTGACAGTTTGACAGCAGTGCAGCGTCAGCCTCGCTCCACCACTTACCGCATCCAAAAAAGTCGGGACTGTACCGTTCCTTTTTTTTTCTTTTACTAATTTAGAAAATTTCTTGATTTATGTGTGTCATCCTTGCTGAGGGCTGGTCGGGTAATCTTCCGTGTACCATTCCATGTTGTAGGGGTAGATTCATGCACGTGAACAATTGAAAATCATTGAGTGCAGCCAGGCCGACGGGGTGTGTGGGTGACTCTGACACTCGCCATATCCTCTGTCGAGATTCGCAGAGCATTGATCTCCTCTTTTTGGTTTCGACGTTTTGCCTGCCCCGTTCGATAACGCATTTTTTTTCTTCTTCTTTTTTTGTTTATTCTTTTCTTTACCTTTTTCCCGTATCTTTTATTTTCTTTTGCCTGCTGTTATCTTGTGCGGTTGCTCGTTTCCATTTTCGAAACGAGCTACCACCCGAACTTGTGCCAAGGCTCTACCAAGCCTCTACCGACCCTGTCAAGGACCTCCATGAATTCAGGAGGTCGGATTTTTTTGGCTGGCGGGGTACTGGTGGGTTAAGGAAGTCATCCAATTTCTGGGTGACTGCCCAAGCGCGGAAGTCATGACCATACCCTTGGAGCTGCACTAAACCACTCAACCATCTTGCTGCATTACCCTCTAGGTAGGAGGTAGCCACAAGCACTTCTCCGTGCGGCAAGGTAAGTTTACACCTAACATAGACTGACACTGCCCTCAACCACATGTCGAGGTCTTCGCCCCTCTTATCCCCTGTGAAGGGTTTGGGAGCGGGGATGGCTGCCTTTGGAACCCACTGTGTTTGTCCCGGTCCCTGCATCACTTCGGGCTGTGGACCCTGTGACACAGGTTGCTGTGCTAGCTGTTGGGGCTGTGTGCCCTGCGGCTGCACAGTCTGAGAGACAACAGGCTGCGTGGTGACCACAACCTGCAACGGAGATTGGGTGAACACTGTCTGTACAGGAACCTGCAAACTAGTTCCTGCTGATACCCCTCCTGAAAGTGGCATGCCCAGGGAAACGATCGCAACCGATGATGGGACTACGTATGGGGATACCTCAGTCACCGATGGGACAAAAGGAGGAGGTTGTACAACGGGCCAGGCACCAGGCCCGGACATTGGCGACGTAACCTGCGCTTGCCCAACCAACAGGGCCAGACTTTGCTGGATGTCCTGAAGGATGGCTGTCTGATGGTCCTGCATCTCAACTACATTCAGCAGGACGGACCGTACGGTCCTCACCTCATCAGTCACGAGTGTCAGGTCCATCTCCTCTAACTCACTAACGTCCGCTTGTCTCCGTTGCATCCTGGCTCTTCTTCTAATAATTCTTTCTTTCTCCGCTTTTATATCTCCTAATGCCTTATGTAGTTGTGCCTCCTGCAATGCTGCTTGTTGTATGGCGATCTCGTCGGACGTCAACACTAGTGGCTGGCTTGCCATTACGCCAGCGGACTGACTCTGGGTCTGCGCGACTGTTGACCCGACAAACCCTGAACTACTGGCCTGACTAGACTGCTGCGCAGAAGTGGCCATGGCTTCCGAAGCTGCGGCCTCACTCACAAGTGCCCTGCTAGCGTCTGCTGCTCTAGCCCTCCTCTGGTGCTGCTCTAGCCCTCCTCTCCCTAAGCTGGCGGAACAGATAGTTGTCGCCCTCTGTTCCTAATGCCAAGTGGGCAATTGGGCGTCTAACCGATCGCAAGATCCTCCGGTCGTCCTCTCCAGTGTCCTCCTCGTCGCTCATAAGCTACAACCCTGTACACAATCTGCACTAGTGCACTCTAAATGCCTACCGCAGCGCAGTGCACAGACCAATTAACTGATGGCTATTTCAAAGACTTTACATTCGGGGCCAACAGGTAAGTCAGATTCCTACAAATAAAACTATTTTTAGTTTGACTACTCCACAAACAGAAGCACCATGAACAAGAAACAGTTCTAACTTCTAACTAATGTTGTCTGTCGGATGTCAATGGTTGTACACCTAACTAATCAAAACATAAAAATAAAATCATCTGTGTGGATAGGACAGCATGGAATTTTTCTCGAACTTATCACCTGAAATCTACCCCTCCCTTAGTTCCCCTGAGTATCACTTGACGTCAGCGTCCCTGAGCAATCCGGAGGCGTTGCGTGTCTAAAAGGTGTGCGTTCGGCCCACCCCTGTGCCCCGAGTATCTGCTGAGCTGGCCAGCCCTGCACTGGATTATCCTCGCGTGCAGCGAGCCTTACAACCATTGGCTGATCCGGAGGCAATTTAACGTCCGCCCCCAAGTGACTCCATAAATTATTTTACGTCGCAGCCGGACGATGATCACGGCCAATGGTTCCCCTTCCGGTGCTTATTTTAAAGATGCCCGGTCTCGTCTCCCATAGGGCTGGCCTGCCCTTCAGCACCCATCTAACAGCGCAGCAAGCCAAACAAAGGACAAGCAGCAAAGCATGCGTGCTCTACTCCCGGTGGGTTGGCATGGTGACCGTGACCCAGTGCTTCGTCCAGGGGCCTTCAGAAAGCTCCGCCCATCTTCTCCCAGATGCTCCACGTGAACATTGCCAACTCTCAAGGTTGAGCGCACTTGACACCTCACAATGAGAGGACTCTCAAGAAGGAACACACAACCTCACGGTAAGAAGTGTCGAAGAGGGTAGATAAGGTTAAGAGCAACCTACCTCAAATAGTTGCCCCCAACCATAGAGATAATCTCACCAGATGACCTTATGGCGATTGCGATGACCAGTCACTGCATCAACACGACCAGCATTATCTCGCCGTTCCACCTCAGCATCAATCGCACATTAGATAGTTCTCATCACACTGTCCAGACCACATTTTCCCCACGTAGCCTTTCGGGCGATCCCCCCAAGGTGGAGGACGCAGCAAGACGAAGACAAACATCGCATCTATCCCCGGGCCCGGCCCAACAGCTCCAGCCCCATGGTCCCACTACGGTCTCTTCGAACAGGCGTACAAGGCACGCACGAGATTCCGCTATTGTCTGTGGTGTAACAACGATCTCCATGAGACAGTGGGCTGCCCGTGGAAAGGCAAACACAAATCGGGAAATTGAGCACCGTCGGGAGTAAGTCGACGACACTCTCGATGCCTTCGGAACCGGTCGCTTCGCGGGTGACCGCCCTTCGTTCCAAGGCACGTGAGGAAGTCGATAGTCCTCTTCTATACTCTTATGAGGACTATGCTGTCGGGCTCGTTCCTACGCTGGGTACTCATGCTCAAGGACAAGACGTGTGTGCGGCATCTTCTCCGTCCGACATCGGTGACTTATCGTCTTCAAGTGGTTCTTCACGTGATTCGGCGCGCGAGTTCAACATAGAGGTATTGGACCCACTCACGTCCGAGGATTTCGCATGGCTTCCTCTCCCGACCACAGGCCGCTTGCCGGGACTGCAATGCGCAACGTTATGCGCTCATCTTCACACATGCTTAGCCTTCTATGCACCACCACCTTCGCCGACGGATGACGAAGCTGCGGTGGGGGACATCCTTGCGTATGTTACCAAGGTGTCCTACGAGTTTCGCATGCAACGGTACGATGATAACAACACACCACTCCTTTATGTCCGCATCCAAGTTGGGCAAGCGTCTTGCAACGCTTTGCTGGATAGCGGCGCGACTTGCAATTTCATCAGCCAATCCTTTATCCAAAGGGCCGACCTTGGCGCACAAGTTCGAAGGAAGCCAAACCCGACGACGATGACGAAGCTGCGGTGGGGGACATCCTTGCGTATGTTACCAAGGTGTCCTGCGAGTTTCGCATGCAGCGGTACGATGATAACAACGCACCACTCCTTTATGTCCACATCCAAGTTGGGCAAGCATTCTGCAACGCTTTGCTGGATAGCGGCACGACTTGCAATTTCATCAGCCAGTCCTTTATCCAAAGGGCCGGCCTTGGCTCACAAGTTCGAAGGAAGCCAAACCCGACGGCGATCAAGTTGGCGGACGGTCGGACACAACAACTCCTCGATCGCTACATTCAAGCCGTGCCGGTTTATTTCGCACCTCATGCATGCGAACCGGCGACGTTCGACATTTTGGACAAGGACTTCGACATTTTTTGCGAATGCCTTGGCTTGCAAGTGTGGATCACACAATCAACTTCCACCGGTGGATCTTACCGTTCGAGACGCCTTCGGCGTCGAAGTGCCGTGTACTATTCCTCTTCCGCACCCTTCGATTCGGTGCCAAGTGGTGACGGCCAAGTCGTCTCGGGCTACTTGCGCTTACGAGTAGCTCGACGAGATAGGCCTATGTTTCCTACGGACCATCGCGGTATCCGACTCTTCACCCACGGACTTGTCTTCGGACCCCCGTGTGGTGCGGTTGCTTGACGAGTTCGCTGACATCTTCGAGTCACCTACCGGTGTGGTGCTGGATCGGCCGATGTCTCACGAGATCATTCTTGAGGCCGGTGTCGTGCCACCAAAAGGTTGCATTTATCGCATGAGCGAGAAGGAGCTTACGATCCTCCGCGCGCAACTCGATGACTTGTTGGACAAGGGCTGGATCCGCCCTAGTAGCTCCCCATATGGAGCACCAGTTCTCTTCGTACGGAAGAAGAACAAGGATCTACGATTGTGCATCGACTACCGCAATCTCAACGCGCAAACCGTCAAGAATACGGGGCCTCTTCCTCGTATCGACGATCTTCTTGAGCGATTGGGTGGCGCAAAGTACTTTTCTAAGTTGGATTTGAAGTCGGGATATGATCTGATTTCGATCTGGCCGAACGATCGCTATAAATCCGCGTTCAAAACGTGGTATGGGCAATTTGAGTGGGTGGTCATGCCTTTTGGCCTCACCAACACCCCGACGACCTTTCAAGCGGCAATGTTGGACTGGTTCGTGCTGGTCTACTTAGACGACATTCTCGTCTATGGCTGAACATTGGGGGATCATCTTGAGGACCTTCGATGAGTGTTGGAGACGCTCCGCCGTGCCAAGTACAAAGCCAACTGCGACAAGTGCGAATTTGTTCGGCAAGAGCTGGAATACTTGGGCCATTTTGTCACACCGGAGGGCATCAGTCCGTTGTCGGACAAGATTCAAGCCATCGAAGAGTGGTCGGAGCTGCGAAACGTCATGGATGTCCGTTCGTTCCTTGGCCTTGCGAGCTACTACCAACATTTTTATCAAGGGATACTCGAAGATCGCGGCCCACTGACCAAGCTTCAATGTGAGGATCGGCCGTTTGACTTCGGAGAAGATGCGCGGGAATCATTTTTGGCTCTCAAAGCCGAGCTATTATCTGCGAAGGTCTTGCACATATACGGCCCGCTATTGCCAACGAGCGTCACTACGGATGCGTTCGGCTATGGCATTGGTGACGTCCTCGAACAACACGATGGCGTGGACTGGCACCCGGTCGAGTACTTCAGCAGGAAAGTGCCCGTCGTGCACTCCATTGATGATGCACGCAAGGAGCTCCTAGCCTTCATCCACGCGCTCAAGCGGTGGTGACACTTCTCCTTGGTCGAAGTCAATTCCGATGGGTAACGGACAACAATCCGTTGGTCTTCTACAAGACCCAAGACACCGTCAATAGCACCATCGCCTGTTGGATGACTTTCATCGACCAATTCAACTTCTATCCCGATCACATTCCGGGGAAGTCTAACCGTTTTGCGGATGCTCTTTCACGACGTTCGGATCATTGTACCACAATCTATTTGACCTTCGAGATTGACGACGAACTGCGGCACAGTGTCATCCGCAGCTACCAAGCCAACCTCGAGTTTCGCGACAAGTACGTGAACTGCTCCTCCCCTAATCCGGCGCCTTCTCACTACTGGATCCAAGAGGGTTACTTGCTTGTCCACACGCGGGGGAAGGACCTTCTTTGCATACCGACTAACTCTCACTTGCGTACACGACTTCTTGGCGAGTTCCACGATGCTCCCGCCACCGGACACTTTGGAGTCAATCGCACGATTGGCCGACTTCGCGAGCAATTTTGGTGGCCCGGCCTTCTCGGCGACGTCACACGCTATTGCGAGTCATGCGAGGTTTGTCGACGCTGCAAATCCCACAACCATCGTCCGTACGGCGAGTTGCGACCATTACCGGTCCCCTTGCGCCGAAGGGAAGCGATTGCCATGGACATCACCGCGCCGTTCCCCAAGCACAAGACCGGTGTGGATGGGATTCTCACGGTGGTCGACCGACTCACCAAGTTCGCCATGTTTTTGCCTTGCCGCTATCATGCCAAGGCACCGGAGTTGGCCGARGTTCYTTACGCMAGTTGGATTCGAACCAAGGGTTACCCCAAGGAAATCGTGTGCGACTGCGACACTCGGTTCATGTCCGATTTTTGGTTGGCGCTCATCAAACGATGGGCCTCGTCTCTCAAGCCAAGTTCGGCTCGCCACCCCCAAACCGATGGCGAAACGGAGAGGGCGCATCAAACCGCACAGGTTCTCCTTCGCACTCTCCTCCGTCCCGACTAGAAGGATTGAGTTGAGCTGTTGCCGGATGTCGAGTTGGCATACAACTCGTCCATCCATCCGGCAATCGGGATGTCGCCCTTTGAGTTCGAGCACGGCTCGCCGGTCACTTCTCCATTGGACACATTCATTCCACAAACGGCCGCGAACGATGACCATCTTCTTTTCTTGCGTCGGATGCAAGAGCCACTTGTCAAGGCATGCGACCAGATGGCTAAGACGCAACAACGCATGAGCCAACAGGCCAATCGCCAGCGTCTTCCTTGCCCATTTTGCACTGGCGATCTCGTTTGGATTTCAGCCGCGGAGTTCAACCTTGAACAAGATATCTCTCACAAGCTCCTGAAATGGATGGGGCCCTGGCCGACCGTGGCACCTGCTGGGGATGCACCCGAAGGACCCTCCTTCACCATTCAGGTGCCTGCCCACTTGCCCGTCTACCCGGTCTGTCATTGCTCCAAGTTGGCTCTTTACACGCCAGCGGAACATGACGATTTTACCGGGTGATGATCGCAAGACCCACCCTCTATGGACAGTTTTCAAGAGGTTGGCGACATCATCTCCCAGCGACGCTACGGCAACAGGCCAACCGAGTACTTGGTACACTTTGCATACTGCACTTACAAAGCTGACCGTTGGTTGACCCGTGCGGAACTCCAAGCAACAGCTCCAGATGTTCTCGCACGCTACGCACGCAAGATGCAAGGCAAGCCGGTATCTTTGGCTCCACGTCGCACCCGCGTCCAGGTTCCACCTTCAGATCGTCAGCTTCGCCCTCGACCTGGCTTGACTTCATAAGGAGGGGGGGGTGTTACATGCTGTGCCTGCAACAGGCTGCACGGGCCATTTTCAGGCCCATGTCGTTTTCAGCCCGAAAGCCTGAAAACAAGGGCCTACAGGCCCTGTGTCGTTTCAGCCTGAAAGCCTGAAAACAAGGGCCTACGGGTCCTGTGTCGTTTCAGCCGAAAACAGGGCCTTTCCAGCCCTGAGTCTTTTTAGCCTGAAACGGAGGGCCATTTTCAGGCCCTCATGAGATCGACCTGCCCTGAAGCTCAGGCACCAGACCAGGGTTTTAGCACAGGCCATTTGGGCCTCTTTTCAAGACAACCCTTGGTTGAGCTTCAACCCCAGGGTCTGGCACGTTTCGGCATTGGTAAGAGCAGCCTCCTGGACGGGCCAGCACTATATAGAACTGGCCCGCCCTGCAGGCTTCAGGTAGTTCCTAGGTACTTCCCAGGCACTTCACATGCAAGTTCAGGAGGCAGGAGGTAGTCTTCAGGATTCGGCAGAAGCACTCTGGAGGAGCACTGCAGGAGTAGTTGTAGCGCTAGCAGTAGTCTACAGCGCTGGGCGCTAGTAGCGTTAGCAGTAGTCTTCAGCGCTGGGCGCTATTAGGAGCTAGAGTAGTACCAGAGAGAGAGATTGGGCGGAGGCCAGGGAGACTTACCTGCGGCGCCATAGCTCCAGCTTTGTCTTCGGGGTACCTGCAGCACAGTGCCATCTTCACAGGTTAGTACCTGGCACATCTTGAGGGTTTTTCTTCTTCCTCTTCTCAGTCCACCATCTTCCTCTCACCCTCTCACTACCTGACTTGACTGCATCAGCAGACTACAAGAGAGAGAGAGCTTGGAGACATTTGGATCCAGACTCGACATTGGACTTCAGACATTTGACGAGGGATTATCTGGGACTTGTACCGAAGATTTGGTGTTAACGACATTCCCATCTCCCCTCTCTTCTTCGTCTGATCCCCTCCTCCTCGTCTGTGTATGGTCTGGACCTGGCGCCTTCTTCCTGTGTATAGCGCCAGGCCCCTTCTCACCTTGTGATAAGGATGATGCATGTTTGGTCTGTATTGCAACATTGATTGGGCTAGTCATTGGTATTCTAGCATTCTGCTGCGCTGTCTTATATTACGTGAGAGAGGTCAGTCCCGGTCAGGTCAGGACTTGTATCTAAATTTTTGTATGTATCAGGATGTACACTGCTTGTTGAGACTTCACGAGCACTGCATTGTCCATTCAGTCCTTTTCATCACATTGCGGATCCTCGGTTATATATGCACATCGCCCAACTGGCCATGTAACATCAGAACTGAAGCAAAAAGCAGGGGCTGAAGCAATGCTGTGGAGATCAGGGCAGGCTTAGGGAGAATCAGGGCTGAAGCGAAAAGCAGGGGCGGAGCAGGGGTACATCCTTCCGAAAGGAAGAAATCAATGCCGTTGTCTCAGGATCTCCCGGCCATAATGGTGAGAGGCGTCGAGCGGTGTCAATTATTGTGAGGGACGCTTTTCCAGCAGGAATACAAGGACACCTACGTGGTATTTTTGTAGGATGTGCTTGGCTGTGGTGTTGTTGACTGCCATGAGTTGATTGGACCGTTCTACCGGTTCTGACAAGGCGTGGTATCAAATTGTGCAAAAGACGCTCGACACCCTAATTGGACGACCTGCATGATCGGGCGCCGGGCAGCCTTATGTGTGTATGCACAGGCTGGGCGGACATGGCCATCAGCAAACAACAATTAGTTCTTTCTTTCTTTCACTCCCTTAGCCCTCTGGCCTCAAACTTCCTTGCTGATTGTCTCTCCTCTCCCCAACCTATACTAAGCTATGGCGTATCTTGCGTGTCGTCTACTTCACGCGGTATCACTTCAGGCCTCCCTTGTCACTTGGTGGCTCTACTGCGCAACAGTGCTTTCGCAGCCTTATGTGTGTATGCACAAGCTGGGCGGACATGGCCGTCAGCAAACAACAATTAGTTCTTTCTTTCTTTCACTCCCTTAGCCCTCTGGCCTCAAACTTCCTTGCTGATTGTCTCTCCTCTTCCCAACCTATACTAAGCTATGGCGTATATTGCGTGTCGACTACTTCACGCGGTATCACTTCAGGCCTCCCTTGTCACTTGGTGGCTCTACTGCGCAACAGTGCTTTCGCATCAAACATGTGTTGAATTATGTGTTGACTCCAACTGTGGTCGTGCTTTTGCAATGACTTGCTGGTTTCTGCTGCCGAGATTGACTGCGAGGCTGTACACTAACCTAGAGGGTTAGATTCGTATTTTGTTTGGCTGAGGGCTAACCGAGAGACCTGCCTGTGAGGAACTTCGTGAGGGACAGATCTGCAATCCCGGGAAAATACAGGCCCGGTACTAACCCGAATTCCTACAGCTACCCTAACTGCCTATAGCAGGCCCAGGCTACCCCTAGGACAGACAGGCCTTAAGTGGCCTATTCTGCTAGACAGTCCTATAGCCTATAGCCGGGTCCGGTAGAGGCCGAGAGGCCGAAACAGCAACGGTACCGGTCAGTCAGTCAGTCCGGTCTAGGTCTAGGCTAGAGTAGGAATTCTATAAGGAGTTTAGGAAAATCGGTTGGGGACTTTTGGCTTTTCATTTTTCGCGTGCAGCGTTCGGGGCCAACCAAGTTCTGCAGCGCTGAAAGTCTACAACGGCACCTGAGACTTCAGCTAGGTGATGGCAGCCATAGCCGGTCTCTGAGAGTTAGCCAGAGCTGGGGCTCTCTCAGCGCATCTGCCCTTGGGGCATCTGCGTGCGGCAGGGCTATTTGGAGGCCCTTCCTTGGGTATTGGTGGATGCTGTTGCTGGCGCCCTACTTCGCAGGGCCTCCGTAGCAGCTGGGCAGCCAAAGCTGCCTTCTTCTTCGTCAGAGTGACTCATCGGCACTGAGGACTACATCGCTGTTCATGATCTTCATCTGGGTGTATGGCGCTGGCCTCTGGGAGGCTGTTTCAGTGCAGCGCTAGACTCTGAGAGTGGAGTAGTGAGTGGAGTGAGTAGTACGGGGGTGGGGAGACATTGGGTTGAACTCTGTAACGATAATTGGGGTTAATTGAGTTGAGTTGGCTCATCATCTGTGCCATATTCCAATTGTGATCTTCGCGGTGTCATATTGTGATTGGTTGTTGGGAGTGTGTCAGAGAGAGAGAAATACTGTGTGTAGTCTCCCCTTCTGTGCATGGTTGCTTTTCCGCTGCTTATCTCTGATCTGTGTGCAGTGGGACTCTGTCTCCTCCTCCCCTTTGTCTCATGCATGTATGGGCGTGTGTGAGTTCTTCTGTGTGTGAGTGGCAAACAAATTGTCAGACAACCAAGTTCATAACACTTTTGTATGTAGCGATTGAGATTCCTTGCCCTTGGACTTGTCGACCCGGTACCCGTCAGCTAACCAGCCTGTGCCTGTCGACCGACATTTGTGGAATGTTCACTCACTTTCCTGCGACCCTGGGCCACTGACTTGCCTGAGATGGACTGGAGTAGACTTTACTCGGCCGCCCAGCCTACCAGACCCTACTGGACTTTGGTCGACCTCGTAACCTACCGTACCCTGTTAGGTCTACGTAGCCAACCAGATCTGGAATAATGGTACATGGAACTCTGGGACTGGGATTGGGACAAACCCTGCTAACCATGGAATCCTCTCACTCCAGCGGGTCCGGTTTTGTGGTTCTTTATGACTCCTACTTCCTAGTCTGCAATTCTGATGCCCATATTTTTTACTTTTAATCACCAGCAGCGGTTTTGTGGTTCTTTACGACTCCTACTTCCTAGTCTGCAATTCTGATGCCCATATTTTTTTCTTTTAATCACCAGCAGCTATCTTTGGGGCGGTCTCTATTGAATTCACTCTCCGGGTACCATTGGTCGTCCTCAGGTTCTTGGTACTGAAACTGAACTTTATATTGTCTCTGGAGTCGTCCTCTCCTGCCTGATCTGAATATGTTGTGCTGTCTAATGCTTTCTATATCGTAGTTCCCATGCATCTAGAGCTGGTTTTTCAATAGCTGAAAGGAGCGGATTGGATGAGAATGAAAGCAAGAGTAAAAAACCGAGGGTCGACGGTCTTCCCCCAAATCGAAGAGTGCGCAGCAGGACTTATGGCTGTATGTGACCAACAAATTGGTGCATCAACAATTTCTTGTGCAAAGAAGAGCCATACTAATACTACGCGCGCGGGATAGAGTAATTGGTAACTCGTCAGGCTCAATATCTGAATGTTGTAGGTTCAAATCCTACTCCCGCCTGTTTGAGGGGAAAGCGAGTAGGTAGGGCAAAGATGATGCCATGAGAGGTTTATGAGTTTTTCTTTGCTTTTGCTTTTTTTTCCTCCCTTGCCTGGCCCCCCCTCTTAATTTCTGTGTCTCATCCTTATGCACAGGCCATGCTAATATTCTCTGTATCATTCCAATTCTAAAGGATGTCTGGAAGGTCAGTTTACAGATTTCCGGTGACAAAGCACGCGTGAAGCATGCATTCGGAATCCCGAAACTGATGCAAGCTGGTTTTGTCTGCTAAAATCATTTTAGAGGATCACGAATGGATTCATTGCAGACTGCAACGTCAGGGGAAAAAGAAGAAAGAAAAATAAAAAACAGCAAGAGCTGCTGTTTCAATCTTTCCAGCTTTGCGCTCAGTTGTCCATCATTTATCCTGTCCTTGGGACTTCTGTTAAATTTGGAAAGATACAGAGAAGATTACAATGACCCCTGTGCAAGGATGACACACATAAATTGAGAAATGGTCTACAAAAAATGAAAAAAAGTTAAAAAAAACCGTCATCTATCTGAAGCTTTTGTCTGGAAACCAACTCCTGGTGTTTGTGCTTCCCCGTTGTTGCAGAAAGAGAAAACAAGGAGATGGAGCAGTTGAAGCGGGATGAGGAGCTAGCTAGGCGGCTGCAGGAGCAGCTGGACTTCTCCGAGGCTCTCCCTGGGGACAGCCGCAGGTATCCTGATCTGACTGTTCCAGATGCCAGACCTCCTCTGGATGCCTCGACAGTACCACCCTTGCCGTCGCCTGGTCCATCCCTGTTTGTGAGGTGCGTCTATCTCAGTCTTGACATGCCCTTTGCTCCTCTGTCCTTGTCTGTGCTTTTGTAGATGGGATCTTCGGATGCTGGCCAACATCCCTACCACCCACTCTTTCTCCATCACCTTTCCTCCAGTCCATGGCCAAGACCACCTTCTCATCCTCTGTTCCATTACCATTGCGACCAATATCTTCACTTAGTGTATTTACCTCCTCCTCAGCTGTTTATGCCACACGTATCTTCACTTAGTGCATCTCCTTCTCAGCTGTTTTTGCGTCCTGCAGCCCTGCGACTATTTTGCTCCCCCCAATGCCCCCATCATATTCTCTCTTCTGAGTCCTGCAATACCCCCATTGTATTCTTTCGAGTGCTGCCCTGCAACTGCTTGTCACATCTGATGGCTGTCGGCTTGAGTGAAGATGGTGAGATCTGCATTGGTATTCTGCTTGTGGCTATTCTTCTGAAGAACTCCAGTCTGGAAAGAAACAAACCACATGCTCACCAATTGATCGTGATGGCTTGCCAAACTCTTTTGTATATATATTTTTTTAATGGGCCTGTCGAACTCGATCCCCACCATACAAAATCGACAAGTGAGGAATTAGGCCGTCTGGTCCTTTTGTTGGCCGAAGGGCGAATGGCCCGGATATCGGCTGTGGATCTGGCCTGTTCACCAGCGAAAGCCCCAGTTGGCCGGATACCTCTGTGGCTGTTGTCAAGGATGAGCCTGGGCCTGCCTCTATGTTACCAGAGTTCTTTTGGTGTGTCAACCCGCAACAGTATGCCAGTCTTGTTTTTGTGCCGCACCCCAAGCAACTGGCAACTGCAAGCTCAGTACAATCATGAACTCTACCAGATTGGCGAGTGCCTTCCCCACTGCTGCCCGCTGCCTTCCCCGCCTCCCTCTTACATTGCACTATCACCCGCTGTCTTCCCCAACTCCCTACCACTGGCAGCTGGAAAGAACNGAGAGAGAGAGAGAGAGAGAGAGAGAGAGAGAGAGAGAGAGAGAGAGAGAGAGAGAGAGAGAGAGAGAGATGCCAGGCTACCATCCGCGGCCTTCCCTGCCTCCCTCTGACCTTCCACCACCATCTGCTGACAACGCTCAACCCCCCTCCACGAACTGCCTTCCCAACCTCCCCCACACCTTCTGCCAATGTCAGCTGCCATGTGAATGGGACTTAAGGCATTATGTGATACATTTACTTGTTTGGATATCTGGGTAGCATGGAGTGTTTCATGTACACGAGTACACATATTCATGAAATTTCACGTACTCCCGTACATGAGTACGTACTCACATAATTGTACTCCCATAAATAGGAGTACGTATATCTTTTAATTATGATTTCCTTATTTCTTTTTTCAGTCTAACTCGAGTTGGGCTAGGAGGTTTGGGATGCCTCCGAGGCACAAGTTGTTTGTACTATTATGTTACATAACAGGGTTGCATACCAGCGGACCGCCGACCTTTCCACAGCCTACCAGTAGGGTCGACTGGTCGGTGGTTTGACGACTACTGTCTTCCCCCGAACACAACGCGCCCTCATTTTGACTGTATCGGACTCAACAGTTAGCTTCTATACGTTCATTATAAGGGTGCGTTGTGTTCGGGGGAAGACGGTAGTGGATAGTGGGCCGTCCACTGATTTTTTTTTTTAATCTGAATTTGGGGCTGTACTGTGCTTGCTCTAATCCGCTGAGAAACTTCAGTTTTGGGGAATGGAGTTGGGGTGGCGGGTGAGGGGGGGGGAAGGGGAGGGGGGGAATGGGGGTGTAGACGCGAGTGTGGATATGCTAACTCAGCTGGAAACCATGCCAGCTGCAACAAACAGTGTAAACCTTTCACAGTCGGATCTCCTTCATCCTTGCCAGACAAACGACAGATGCATCAGCCTGAGAAGGGAAGTAGACTATCATACGCACCACCTGCAGAGCGCTGTACTGAAAGGTTATCACCACCAGGGCGAGCTGTTGGACACCAAATCCTGCAGCAGCTAAACACCCTGTCTTTGGATCAATCCCCATCGTCATCTGCCCATAGAGAGGGAATAACTACTGGGGAAGCCCATGAAACTTGTGCAATGAGATCCGGGTAGCATGTGGGTGACATGCTTTGTGCCGTGAGGATTATGAAAGGATAGCCCATACAAGTTTTTGTTTTCATGCGTATGATGACAGTCAATACTGTGCTCATGTACGGCACCCTGACATGTCATGTCCAATTTGTAGACAGGGCTGGAACGGCAATGCATCTACAATTGTGGTCGGCATGCCTCTGTGTTCCTACCAGGTAGGAGCCAGAGTCTGTGACATCTGTCTATGCGGTGCCATGCAATGCAGCAACTGCGACTGCGAGAATTGGATGAGTTGCTTTCACAATCCAGGCCCGAACCAGTCATGTCCAGTCTGTAGGGGTGACCATTTACCATAGGCAACGGCTGATCCTCAATTCAAAATCTTGTGCAACCAAAACACTGACTGGCCTCATTTGCCATTCTAGACTAATCTCTCCCTTATGAGAACTCCACCTCCTATGTCCTTCCTCCCTCGTTTTGTGTACCACTAGTAAATGCATACAATTGAGCATCGTTAAGAGAACAGACAAAATATAAGCTGAAGATCTGAGAAAAAATGAACAGCAATATACCTTCGCCTTTACTCTGCCTCCTTTCATAGTGTGCAAGTGGGCCCTTATGGCACACGGGATGTGGGCAGGTCGTGCTCAACCACTGTCAACGTGGCGAGCCTTGTACATGAGAGGCACAGTAAAAGTTGAGTTGCAAGAACAAATGACAGGGGTCCTAAAAAAATTCAAAGTGGACACAGTTAAGAAAGGTATTTAAACGCTTCTATTATGTTCCGTGTTGCTTGCTGTAGAGGTAAAACTGTTTCATTGTTGGTTTGCCTCCACTCAAGTGTTTTCGTTGTCTGCAATAGGACTACAGCTGCTTCGATTTTGTACCTACTCATCTGGGTGGAATAGGGGCTGTTGTGGTGAAAATACAACACACACACACACACACACACACACACACACACACACACACAGAGAGAGAGAGAGAGAGAGAGAGAGAGAGAGAGAGAGAGAGAGAGAGAG
>BFEA01000016.1:821131-849419 GCA_003427395.1 Chara braunii | reverse complement strand
CGTCCTCCCTTTCACACCGCGTAACAACAACAGATGATGGATGGTCCTTCTCCCGCTCCCCGTCCTGCTGCTCCTCCCTCTCTTCCTCCTCCGCTTCTTTCTCCCCCTCCTCCCTCTCCTCTTCGCTCCGCCCACTGCCTCTTTCCCCCCGCGCCTCCCCTTCCGCCATTCGGCATCGGCGTGCATCAACACGCGCGCGCGTCATCTGAGGTCCCTCCCCCCGCATGCGCCCTTCCCTGTCTTCGCGTACGGGCCGACCTCCCCTCCGTGTCCGCCTTCCACTGCACGGTTCCGTCGGCCTCACCTTTGCAACCGCCCCGCCTCTATCGTTGTTGTTCCGTGTACCCCAGGGCCTTGCGTCCGCCTGCATTTCAGGGGCCTGGACCGTTCAATGTACCCGCGGACCTAGCGCCCGCTTCCGTTTGCGGTGCCTGCCTCAGCCTGGGCCTCGCCCCTCCACTGGTTCCTGTACCCGTATGTGAGTGGGACTCGACATGGGCCTCGCCTCCGCTTCTGCCCCTCCATCGGTTTCCCTTGGGCCCGCGAGTGTGCATGTCGCTGGGACCTTTACATCTTTTAAGTGTATAAAGATTTATTGTAATGAAGAGGTTGGGGGAGATAAGGAGGTTGAAGGTGATGGTGAGTTGAAGGGGGATTTGTTATTGGTCTTTGCTGGTGTACATCTTCTTCTTCCATTCTTATTTTTTCTCCTTCCTTTGTCTGTTTCTCTTTCCATGTTCTTTAACCTCAGTTGCAATTGAACGACATTGTCTTTCTTTGTGTTATTGCACTTCTAGGTAGCCAGTGCAAGGAAAATGAGTGATAGCAAACTTCAGAAATCAAACAGCATCATACACATGAGACCAGATAGTCGTGACCTTGAACAAATAGCAGAATTGCATCACGAGTTCCACCAAATAAGACCACAACAAAAGCTCATAATTGACAATGCTGGAATAGTCTCATCATCATCAATGAAGAACCGATGTCGATATCCTATCTGGCGCTCGGCGCCCAGACTACAGATGGCCTAATCTACAATGTGGCCGATGACGTCAGCAGCTCCCCAAAGTATGAGCAGATCTCGGCCAATGTCGTACGCTTCAAGCACCAGGTATGTCTCTCGTATCACTTACAACCTCGTTCCCCAACTCACAGATGCCACATGCACCCACGGACCACCATGCGCCGCATCCAACATACAGCAGTGCAGCTCGGCTATGTCTGCCTTCTCCTTCCATCTCGCCCGTGAGCGTGTGAGCGCTGGCCAGCGTTAGTGCAGCAGCGCTTGCGCAACATGGAGCTAGTGCCCGAATGTCCAATGCGTGGGCAGGCCTTTCCCTATATCGAAGTGGCCTGCTGCTGTGTGCTGTGTTGCGGTACTGGGCCCCGACCTAGAAGCTTTCGGTAGGCCCCACGAGGCTGAGCCTCAATCCAAAGGCAACAGGCCCAGGGCCTGTGGTGGTTACAAGTGCCCAACTGCTCGCAGCTTGAGTTGGGTCCATGCTGCGTATCTCGCCCAGGGCCCGACTCAGATGCATTTGATAAAGGAGGCTTGGGCCTGGGCGCTTTCAACCAACTGGCGCTGCGCAACTGCCTGAATTTTTCCCCAGTTGTGAAGTCGTCCAAAATAGGCCTCTTGTCGTCCGTTGAGCTTGCCTTCACTTAGGGTGGCCGACATTGTTGCAAATAGGGGCCCAATAGGGCTTATCGAGGCCTTAAGTCTCGCATTCCCTCCTCCATACTTCGCTAGTCCTCTGAGAAGTTTAATCAATCTGGCGCTTTCCTTTTTGGAGTAACTTCTCGTAGTGAGCGACAACCTGTGGAGCGGTCTGCATCATTTCCTCCCGTTTAAACCATCTATCCTCCTTAGGATTAGTGTGATGTCTGAACCGAACGCGATACTGCAGCTTCGGTTTCGGAGGACGTCCCCTGCGGGTAGGTCTTGGAACTGGCATTTCTCTGTGATCCACGATGTCGTCCGATGTCGACTTCTCCGTCCATGGTTGACAACATTGAATGACGAGAGGGAAACTGGTTAGTTTCCTTGAAAGGTGCGAGCTTGGAGGCATGAAAGACAGGGTAAGTGCGAAGATGACCAGGGATCCGGATAACATAGGATGACCCATCTGGATCTTCCCCAACAACGTCCAGAACCTCCCATGGTCCAAAGTACAGTGGCATGAGCTTACGGAAGATCCCGGTTCCTGTTCCAGTTCTGAGGATTTTACCCAGACTCTGTCCCCTACCTGAAATGTAGAAGGGCGGTGATGTTTGTTCTCAGACTCTATCATTGTCGCTTGTGCTTTGTGCATCTGTTCTACTGCTTGCTGCATCAGTTGTTCATAGCGATAGGCAAACTCAAGTGTGCCCGGTGCAACAGTTGACTGATTGTCAGGTAGTAGAAAGTCTAGGGGCAGTCTAGGCTTGAAAGTCAGTAGCAGATTGTTAGGACTTACTCCAGTGGCGCTGTGCATAGCGTTGTTGTACAGGCCGGCGATGAGAGCAAGTTTCTCCTTCCAGTCCACCTGATTGGGCTTAATGTAGTGCCGCAACAGGTGTTGTACAGCGTGGTTCAGCTGCTATGCTTGGCAATTGGCCTCTGGGTGGTTCCTTGAAGTCATCTGCAGCCGTGTTCCCTGTTCTCCAGCTGCATCCTTCCACAAATCACTGGTGAATCAGACATCTCTGTCACTCACAATAGACTTCGGAAGTCCAAAGTCTCTGACCCAGTTTTCTTTGAATAGCTTGATCACGTACTGGGTCGTAGCTGTAGCAGGCATTGCAACTAATCTAGCATACTTACTAAACCTATCCACAATGACATAAATATACCTCATTCCACTCTTGCTGGTGACCAGCGTGTCCATGAAATCCATAGACAGGCTCTCACCGGGCCTTTTTGGAATCGAAAGGGGCTTGAGTAGCCCAAGAGGGGCCTGTGTACGTCGCTCGTCTCTCTGACATACCTGACAAGTCTCCACGTACAGCTTCGCATCTCTCATCATTGTGGGCCATCAGAATCGCTGCAACAGGTTGGTTGCGGTCTTCTTGAAACCAAAATGTTCGGTGGCATCATGACACTCACCTAAAAATAAACTACGCAAAGACTCTTTATTAGGAACACACAGACGCTTATTCCCGGCCTTCTCAAGGAACAGCAGGCCGTTGACCAACTCAAACTCGACGAAAGTCTCTTTGTCTTTCGCCTCGAGTCTGCGTATGATCTCGACCATAAACGGGTCCTCGCGATAGGCATCCACCAAAGACTGAGTAACATTGTCCGCAAGCCCAAATTCGGTGACCAGCACACCGAGAAAGTTTGGTCTACGCGACAGCGCGTCAGCAACTTTGTTGTACTCCCCCTTGATGTACCGGGGTTCGAAGTCATACTGCTCAATGCCTTCGATCCAACGCTTCAGAGCGTCGAAGAGTACTGGTTGAGTCTTCATCCATCTCAGGGTCTGATGATCAGTCCTGACATAGAAGAAGCAACCTAGGATGTAGTGCCTTTAGTGGGTGAGCGTTTTGTAGATCGTGTAGAGCTCCTTCTCATAGGTGGACTTAGCCAACTTTTGAGAGGGCATCTTTTTGGACATGTACTCTACCGGCCTCAACTTCTTCCCCTCCTGCTGCGCAAGTACGGCGCCTATGCCATATTGGCTTGCATCCGTAGTTACGACAAAAGGTTTGTCAGGATCAGGAAGTTTCAATACCTCATGGTGTGTCAATGCATGCTTTAGATGTCTGAAAGCAGCCTCACACCTGTCTGTCCACTCCCATGGGGTGTCAAGGTGAGTCAGGTTCATCGAAGGGGCGGCCACTATGCTATAATTCTGAACAAAATTGCGGTAGTAGCCTGTCATCCCTAAGGACCTCATCTCAGTCACAGATTGAGGACGTGGCCAGTCACGAATGCTGGCCACCTTCGCGTCATCGGGCTTCAAACCCTGTCATAACCCAAGTACAAGATCCGGGTGCGACCAAACTCGCATTACAAGATCCGGGTGCGACCAAACTCGCATTTCTCCCCGTTGATCTTGAACTTGTGCTGTCGAAGGAGACTGAGGACTTTGTCTAAGTGCGCAACATGCTCCTCGACAGTCCTACTAAAAATAAGTATGTCATCGAGGTACACGATGACAAACTTATCCAAGTAGTCATGAAAAATCCGATTCATAGCGTGCTGAAAGGTGCCATGAGCATTGCAAAGGCCAAAAGGTATCACCACAAACTCGTACAGACCGTACCTGGTCTGAAAAGCGGTTTTGTGTTCATCCTCGGGCCGGATTGCAATCTGATGGTACCCGGGCTTCAGATCTATTTTACTAAAGTACCGGCACCCTTGCACTCTATCTTTTTTTTTTTTATTTTAAACGGGCCCAGTGCCCAAGGCTGATATTACCAATAAGAGGAATGAGGTCGGGGTCCTCACAGTTTGCCCGGAGAAACAAAACCGAACTTACTGAGAACCAGGCTCAGCGTCCCTCATGGGGTGACTACGATGATGATGATCCTGATGATGATGATGATCCTGATGATGATGATGATGATGATACTACTACTGATGATGATGCTGATGGTGTTAAAAGATTGTATTAATTGTGATAAGCTATGCTATACCAACAATTCTGATCTCCTAATCCTAGAGCAACTTCTAGCCCTCCCTGTACCAGGACATTGTAAAACAGAGACAAAACCGACCTAACCAATGTCCCCCGTAGCTGATCTCTCCTCGCCACGGAGCAGCCCCCCCCGGTTCGCCAGTGGATTGCCTTCCCCCCTTGGCAACCCCCAGATCTCTCTTACAAGGCCTCATGCTCCTGCCTGTGCAGGTTACAGGGCAACGCCCCAGCTCCGGCTAGCGTCGTTCTGGCATCGGCAAAACAGGGGCACAAAAAAGAACAACTCTGCAGATATCGGTCCGGGTTTGACCATCTCTGAAATCCTATATCCCAGATGTGGAAGAAAACTCGATGCTGCCCAAAAATTCCAGGACACCAGAAAACTTAGTATAACATTGATGCGATAATAATACTAATGATGATGATGATGATGATGAAGATGATTATGTTTTTTTTTTTTTAGAATTTTAAAGAAATTGACTGCACCACCTTTATTAGATCTAAAGGAGTATGAGCGCTATGCTATATCAGCTATTCCGGCTTCCTAATCCGAGAGCAACTCCTAGCCCTCCCTATACTGGGACACTGCTACTCAAAGACAGGACCCACCAAAACAACATCAACCATAGCTGACCTCTTCTCACCCCCGAAACTATCCCCGGCCCCAGAGGGTGTCAAGGCGGCCCCCCCAATTCACCACTGGATTGCCTTCCTCCCTCGGCAAACCCCAGATCTCTTTAGCAAGTCGTCGATGCGCGGTAGGGGCTCGACATTCTTCACTATGATTGCATTGAGGCCCCTATAGTCAATGCACATCCTCAAGGTCCCCCCCTTCTTTGGCACGAATAGTACATGAGATCCGTAAGGGGAAACACTCGGCCGGATCCAACCCTTCTCTACGAGTTCCTTGAGTTGTTGGCGAAGCTCATCAAGCTCGCCTGGAGACATCCGATAGATTCTACCCTTCGGGATGCTAGACCCTGGGATAATATCTATCGTGTGGACGACCTCCCTCTCAACAACCCCTGTAGGCTCTTCAAATAGATCAGGGTACTTGGCAACTACTCCCTCTATCTCCGACGGCATTTTCACCAGCTCACCTGTTGTAGAGACATAGACTAGATACATATCCTCCTTCGGATTTTGCTTATAATAATTATAGAACGCGGCCGCACACATGCATCCGTGGGACTCGATCAGACTACTAGCTTTAAACTTACGTAATTTGACGGTCCCCCCACCTGGCAAAGTGTGTTTGACCACTTTTCGGTCCCAGTCAAACTGGGGCTGTGCCACAGAGAGGTAGTACATACCTAACAAGATATCCATGGGGAGATCACCGCTCACTAGGAATGAGACGCGATGTCTCAATTCCCCTCCCGCGTACGGGAAACAACACTCAACATTCTTAAGGTAGTCATGGACTACCCTACGCTGTTTGTTGGCACAGGTCGACTCCACAGGTCGACTCAGGCGCCGCACTTGCCCTTGTGAACGCAGCCTCTCAACGCACGCGCGACTAATGAAGTTTCGTGTCGAGCAAGTGTCATAATAGGCCCTGGTCTTTCGGCCGCCGATGACTACCTCGCTGACGAACATCTCACTCCTAGGGGCTTTTGCCAATGTCGTCCAAGCAGCTAGCGGGTCTGATTTGGACCACTCCTCTAACTCTAAGGACTCAAACACATTCATCGAACAAAGGCTGGATGGGTCTAAATGTGTTTGCGGGACGACAACGGAGTCAGTAGCTTGGGCCATCTCTCGAGATGGTGAGGGTGTGTCCACCACCTCGACCCTAGCAGGAACAACTACCATTCCTACTGGCCCGATGCGTTTCCTGGAGCAGTGCCAGAACTGTTGGCTACATCGCTACCAACGGGAGCGGAGGATCCCAACGCCTGCCCCATCGTAGGCGGGATCTTGTCGGTCACCTTCTTATTGCGGCACTTGAATTGGTTATGGCCATATTGGCCACAGCGGATACGAGTCTGCCGCATGTACCAATCTCTCCACATGTCCTCACCGAGACCCGCTTTCTCCCATGAAGGAGCATTGGGGTCTACTTGACTCCTAGACCGGGAACCTCCTCGGCGTCTACCGGTCGCCTTCCCTTTCTGAGTTACGACAGCGACTACTCCACCCACTGAAGCTTCTACGCTGCCTGCCTCTGAACCCACTCCCGCCTGGAAGTGGTCATCCAACTCGATCGTGGAACCATCGTTGTCGACGAACATGATGCGTCCCTTCGCTTTCCAGTCGGGAGGCAGCGACTTTTTCCAACCATCTGTCGTGGGTGTCTGACCTTGCCCTATCTTTGCTTCCAGATCTAGGGCCTCCTTGCTAAATGAGGGAAAGTTGTGCATGTTGATGTTGGCCTCACCTGCCAACTGATTCCTGAAAGGCGTAGGAAAGCATCTCAGGTAGGAGGTGAGTAAAACCTAGGGGTCATAGCGCACCCCAGGGACACAGATCAGACGATCTACTGCGTCTGTGGCGTCCCTTACTGACTCGAACTGCCTAGTATGCAGAGTCAGGATCGCATCAGTGGCCTTTTGGGCCTCCTGAGGATCATGCCACCTGTTCTTCCACCAACTTGAGGAAGTCGTCCAGTTTCTGGGTGACCTGCCCAAGTGCGGAAGTCATGACCGTATCCCTGCAATTGCACTAAACCACTCAACCATCTTGCTGCACTCCCCTCTAAATAGGAGGCAGCCACAAGCACTTCCTCGTGCGGCAAGGTAAGTTTACACTTAACATATACTGGCACTGCCCTCAACCATGTGTCGAGGTGTTCGCCCCTCTTATCCCCAGTAAAGGGTTTAGGAGCGGCGATGACCGTCTTTGGAACCCACTGACTTTGTCCCGGTACCTGTACCATTCTGGGTTGTGGACCTTGAGGCGCAGGTTGCTGCACTAGCTGCTGCTGGGGCTGTGTACCCTGCGGCTGTGCAGGCTGCGAGACAACAGGCTTCCCGCCTACGGCAACCTGTTGGAGGTTGGGAGAACACTGTCTGTACAGGAACCTGCACACTAGGATCTGCTGAGAACCCTTACGGCATACCCAGGGAAACGGTTTGGACCGATGCTGGGGAGACATATGGGGATACCTCAGTCACCGGTGGAACATAAGAAGGTTGTACAACGGGCCAGGCACCGGGCCCGGACGGCGATGGTGCTTCCTGCGCTCGCCCGACCAGCAAGGCCAGACTCTGCTGGATGTCCTGAAGGAGAGCTGTGTGGTGGTCCTGCATCTCTACAACACCTAGCAGGACTGTGCGCAACGTCCTCACATCTGCATCCATATGCGTCAGGTCCATTTCCTCTAACTCACGGACGTCCGCTTGTCTCCGCTGCATCCTGGCTCTTCTTCTGATCATTCTTTCTTTCTCTGTCTTAATCTCTCCTAAGCCTTCTGTAGTTGTGCCTCTTGCAGTGCTGCCTGCTGTATGGCGATCTCATCGGAAGTCAACACTGTTGGCTGGCTTGCCATGACGCAAGCGGACTGACTCAGAGTCTGCGCGATCGTTGACCCTACGGCCCCTGAACTGCTGGCCTGGGAACTCTACTGCACAGCAGTTGCCATGACTGGTGAAGCAGCGGCTTCGCTTGCGAAAGCCCTGCTTGCCTCTGCAGCCCTAACCCTCCGCTCCTGCTGCTGTCTCTCCCGTTGCTGACGGAACAGATATTTGTCGCCCTCTGGTCCTAACGCCAAGTGGGCTATCGGGCGTCTTGCCGATCGCAAGCGCCTATCGTCCAGTTGTGGGACCTCCCTTTCGCTCATAAGCTACAGTACTGCACTGCCTGCACTAGGACACTCATTCGATGCCTACCACAGCGTCATGCACAGACTGATTCAAAATAACTAAACTTAATTAATTGGTGGCTATGTCAGAGACTGTACATTTGGGTTCAACAGGTAAGTTCAGATTCCTACAAACGAAACTAGAGCACAATGAACAGAAAACAGTTCTAACTATGCTGTCTGTCAGATGTTAATGGCTGTACATCTAACTAGTCAAAATAAAAATAGAATCATTTGTGGGGTCTCTTTGCAGAATGGAATCTTACCCAAACTTATCACCTGGAATCTACCCCTCCCTCAGTTCTTCATGAGTGTCTCTTGTTGGCAGCGTCCCTGAGCGATACGGGCAGCGTGCGTGTCTAAAGGTGTGCACACGGGCCACCAATGTGCCCCGAGTCCTGCTGAGCTGGCCAGCCCTGCACTGTCTTTATCCTCGCGTGCAGCGAGCCTTACACCGACCGATTGGCTGATCAGGAGGCGTTTTTATGGACGGCCCCCGAAGTCCTCAGGAATTATTTAACGTCGCAAACAGGACGACGATCACGGCCAATGGAAGGTCCCCGCCGGTATTTATTTATAGACGTCCGGTCTTGTCTTTTCCATAGGGCTGGCCTGCCCTTCAGAACCCCTCTACAGCGCAGGGAGCAAACAAAGGACAAAGCAGCAAGGCATGCGTGCTCTTCTCCCCGTGGGTTGGCATGGTGACCGTGACCCAGTGCTTCGTCCAGGGCCCTTCGATAGCACCGCCCTCTCCTTCCAAGTGCTCCAGGTGAAGACTGACAACTCTCAAGGTTGAGCGCACACAACTCCTCACATGAGAGGACTCTCAAGACAGAACACATCCTCACGGTAAGATGTGTCGAAGAGGGTAGATAACGTTAGGTGAAACGTACCTCAAAATAGCTGCCCCCAACCACAAATATTCTCACCAGATGACCCGATGTTGATTGTGATGACCAATCGCTGCTTCGGCACAGCCAGCATTGCACAGCCGTTCCACCTCAGCATCAATCACACATCGGATAGTTCTCATCACACTGCGAACACCCAATGAACACCATGTAACCTTCCTGGCGATACCCCTCACCTCCTGGGTCGCCACACTCGTCTCCACCCTCCTCACTACATACTTCCCACAGCCGCTCTCTTAGCAGACCGCATGCATGTACCGCAAAGCCAGAAGACAAGCGCCAGATGAGCGCACCGTACCACAGCTCCGATGCCAAATTGCAAGGAAAATGAGCGATAGCGAACTTCAGAAATCAAACAGCATCATACACATGAGACCAGATAGTCGTGACCTCGAACCAATAGCAGAATTGCATCACGAGTTCCACTGAATAAGAACCCAGCAAAAGCTCATAATTGACAATGCTGGAATAGTCTCATCATCATCAACGAAGAACCAATGTCGATATCCCATCTGGCGCTCGGCGCCCAGACTACAGATGGCAGATCCTATCTAGCCTAATCTACAATGCCGCCGACGACGTCAACAGCTCCCCGAAGTACGAGCAGATCTCGTCCAATGCCGTACACTTCAAGCACCGGGTATGTCTCTCGTATCACTCACAACCTCGTTCCCCAACTCACAGATGCCACATGCACCCAAGGACCACCATGCTCCCATCCAGCATACAGCAGCGCAGCTCTGCTATGGCTAACTGCTCCTTCCAGCTCGCCCGTGAGCGTGTGAGCGCTGGCCAGCATTAGCGCAGCATGCAGCCAATGCCCGAATGTCCAATGCATGGGCAGGCCCTTCCCTATATCGAAGGGGCGTGCTGCTGCGTGCTGTGTTGCGGTACTGGGCCCCGGCCTAGAAGCTTCCGGTAGGCCCCACGAGGCTGAGCCTCAATCCAAAGGCAACAGGCCCAGGGCCTGTGGTGGTTACTAGTGTTCAACTGCCCGCAGCCTGAGTTGGGTCCATGCTGCGTATCTCGCCCAGGGCCTGACTCAGATGCATTTGATAAAGGAGGCCAGGGCCTGGGCTCTTTCAACCAACTGGCGCTGCGCAACTGCCTGAAATTTTCACCAGTTGAGAAGTAGTCCAAAATAGGCCTCTTGTTGGCCGTCGAGCCTGCCTTCACTTAGGGCGGTCAACGTTGTTGCAAATAGGGGCCCAATAGGGCTTATCGAGGCCTTAAGCCTCGCACCAGTATCATAACAAAATAAATCATGTATGAATACTTTAAATCATACTTGCAACTGCACTGTGTGCTGTAACGTCCGGTACGTCGCACGGTGTGCGGCGCAGCACCTGCTCGTGCGCCGTACCAGCAGCAGTTTCCCTTTGTTTTGTTTTTTTTTTTCCGCTGTTTTTGTAGATACAGGAGAGTGCAACACCTAAGGAACTGATCGTTTTCGAGTACAGTGGTACAGGGTTTTCTTTCCGTTCAATTGGGCATGAGAAATAGCCTCAAAAAGGTGTCCGGGACATCAGTCTTGACCTTTAGCAAGTGGCATTACCCTCCCACTGTTTTATTTTTTTTCCCCAATCCCACAACAAATCTTGAAAGGGAACGCAGGTGACCATTGACCCAGCCATGCAACCCCCCGCTCATGCGCCAAACGTGCAGAATTTTCCGCACGGCGTCCGCTTGCATGTATGCTTTAAATGTGCTAGGCAGCGGGATCTTGCCTTCCCTTAGGGCCAAGTGCATTCTCTTGCCCGCTGCCTACCATGTGATTGGGGATCAAGCCAGAATTGCTCAATTGTATTGGCTCTCAGCAGTACTATAATGATGTCTTACGAATATTAAAAATGCGCTGGGCAGTGAAATCTGGCCTTCCCTTAGGGCCAAGTGCATTCATTTGCCTGCTGCCTGCTGTGTGATTGGACGTCAAGCCAGGATTGCACAGTCACAAGCTTCTCAAATCAATCAAAATATGTAATTTATTAATAACAAGTGGATGCCCACCGTAGCTGCAGCGGAGACCAAGAGAGGGGGGAGGGAAATCCACCGGTCTAAATTTCCCGAGTTCCGGAGTGTCACTGAGCGGCACTTGAGCAGGGAAAAAAAACCATAAAAAGAGGGGCATGTGCACCAGCCATCACTATAGTGCAATAAATCACAGTTTCCCAGCGGGACTGTACACTAAGTGTTCTGCTTTGTAGTTTCTGTTGTTGTTTTGAGCCTTGCGGGACTTGATCCCATGATCTGTAACCTGTGTGTTTTGTTTGTGAGTGTTGAGCCCTATGGGACTTTATCCCTGAGTGTTTTCACGTTTTCGTTGGCTGGGGAAACTCTGCCCGTCCGTTGTTGGAGCGCTGCTGCTCTATTTTGGGCGAGGTCATCGTCTTCCTCGAAGCCCAGCCATAGCTGGGGTTGGGAAATGACATCTTCCACTTGGCAGCCATATCTGCTGTTCCTCCTCTCGAGGAACTTTGTCGTCTTTGAAGTGCTGGATCGGTTGTCTCCTTCTTCATCAGGACTTCCAGCGCTGCACTTCCGTGCGGGTGATGAGCTGGCGCTGTTATCATTAGGGTTGTTGGTTCAGATTGGCACGTTGTGACAGCTGTGGGGTTACTGCTGCTATGGCAGCGATAGCCAGGGATATGAGGTGGCGAGGAGGAAGAAGAAGACTCCTGCATACTTCGTTGAACACTTGTTTCTGGTTGTTCGGGGTTGTTGTAATCACAGTTGTGATTCTTGGAACAAGTTCTCTGGATTGATTGGAGGAGGACGAGGGATTCCAGAATTGGAATTTGTTTTTCAATTCTCTGTGTGTTTTGAGCTTCTGCTGTGCATATCTTCTCTCCGGTTTTGTGTGGATTTGCCTCCTTCGAGTCTACTCTGCAATTGCATGCGTGTATGGGAACGTGTGAATTCATTGTGGATTGAAGTTCAATCGGGTACATAACAATAGCCTCCTGAATTGGGGCCACCTCCAAAGCGAAATCCAGGATACGTCGGGGCTGCCTAAACTACTCACCAAATGTGAAAACGAGAATGAATCTTCTGCTAGAACATGGCAGGATACACTGCCATATTTTCTGTCTTGTGTGCATGTTGTGAGTAGTGGAGTGAGGCCGTCAAGCACGGGTCTGTATTTGGAAAGTTCGTTTTTTTTTTGTGGGGGGGGGGGAAGTATCATGTGGATTCAGGCCCTCTCCACTGCTGACTAAATGTGCGAAATGAGAATGAATCTTCCCCTAGAACATAGGAGAATACACTGCCATACTTTTTGTCGTCCCACAGGGCCGTATCATGGTACGTGAAGTGGCAAATTCATTCGCGTTCTGCACAAGTGGTGAGTAGTGGAGCGAGGCCCTAAGTGCACCACAGCCTTCTATTGGCCTTGCTCCACTACCCTCCAGATGTGCAAAATGAGAATGAATCTTCCGCTAAAACATGAGATGATACAGTAATACACCACCACATTTTTTTCTTTTGTGCCTGCGGTGGGCGGTGTATCTTTCCATGTTGTACGGGCAGATCCGTTTTCATTTTCCCCATTTTGTGAGTTTGAGGTGCTCGTGAGAGCATGCCCTAAGAAAAAGACAAAAAAGGGCAAAACAAAACGTGAGCATGCCCTAAGAAAACAACCGGGAAAAAAGAAAAACGAAAAGACATCAACACAGCCCCTCTGTCTGCTATGTACTTGTATTCTAACGCTTAGGAGAGCAAAACCCTACACGACGCGTGCGCTTCCCAGTCCCAGCAGCCAGCGTTTTCGGCTGGGCCCAGCAGGGGCCCGTCATGTGAGACCCGCTCTTTGCTTTAGTTGTATAGAGATGAAAACGCGCTGGGCGAGACTGCCTGATCAGAAGCAGGCAGGACTGCTATGGACGATTTGTCATCTGGCAGTACCGACAGCCCAATGGCAGCCCCCCAAAAGCCTGTACAAAGATCAGGGTTGTACGGCGGGATGTGGCCAAGTGGAGACTATCCCGCATGCCTTCGTCGTCTTCCCTGTAGAGAGAGCTTTTTGGAATTGTGGGCATCCAAGATGGTGAGTTACTTCCCCTCGGAGGTAAACAGAAGATGATTAGCATAAATTTTGTTGGGGTCTATACTGAAGACAGCAAGGCAGGATAGAGAAACATTGTATGCGGCAGAAGTAATGCGAGCGGCTGTTCTTTGGGCTATCTGGAACCTGAGGAATGAGGAAGTAAATAGAGGAAGACATTCACGACGCAAGTCCTGAGGGACCGAGCTATGGAGAACGTGAGGATGGCCATCATGGTCGACCCCTACCAAGTAGCGATTGAGGAGGTATGCAGCCGGGGACGAGGAAAAGTACTGGAAATTTTGGTGGAAGTTCCCTATGCTGGTATGAAAGGACAAGGATGCAAGGCGGCTGGCATATGGCAGGCTGCTGCCGCCATAATCTCAACTGACCGAAGAAGTGAGGGGAGCATTGGCCTGTGTACAAAAGTTAGGGCCTGGGGCGTGAGCCACGACCAAGTTCATATCATGCGTCGCAACAAGTATAGGTTGCAGGATCAAGGACACCTGGGCAGTGGTTGTAATATAAGACTAGGGATTTGCGGGGTTTGCACTGCTGAGTAGCGAGGGAGGATCGGTTCGTGGGTAGAGGGAAAAGGTACTAAATCGTAGAAGGCGGTGGGGGGATGCAGGACAGTTGACTGAGTAGGTGCATGTAGAGGAATCGTGTGCAGAGGACGTGTAGGAATAAATATTTTGGTACAGGGAAAACAGAATTGAAAGCTTGTAGCCACTGGTGCTTGCGGGGGTGTAGGAAAAGAGGATATAGTGGAAAAATATAGCAAAGGTGGGTATGAGATGAGGCTGCAGGGGAATAGAGGGAGACTGGGTGTAAGGGGGAAAAGTGCATTGGAAGGTATGGGTGTAGAGGGACCAGGAGCAACTAATTGGTCTGCTGAGAAGGCAATACATATGAGTTGTCCCCCAGCCTGGCTTTTCGAGGGGCGCCCCAGCATGAGCACCCTGTTAGAAAGACCCAGATAAAGGGTCCATGCTTATATGTGTTACACCCCCTGGTCAGATGACTTGTACCGCAGGGGTAAGTCTCTCTCTCTCTCTCTCTCTCTCTCTCTCTCTCTCTCTCTCTCTCTCTCCCCGCCCACAAGTCCTGATCACCCTCTTCCTCTCTCTCTCTCCCCGCCCACAAGTCCTGATCACCCTCTTCCTCTATACTAAAGCTATGGTGCTTGCGCCCTTCTATAGCTATGATTACTGTCTCTCGCCGCTATTCTTGGCAGGCACTGTCTTCTGATTCCTGGCACCACTCCCGTCTTCTGATTCCTGGCACCACTCCCGCTCTCTACCTCAGGCACTGTAGCAGTGCTCTGGGCAACAGTTCATGCAAGACAATGAATTCACCAAGCGGGCAGTCTCCCAATATGTAGTGTTGACTTGTGGTCGACTGCCCCATTGTGCTCAGGTGTGCCTCAGCAAGGTCTCACTTTTGCTTCATCGAACGGCGGAGATTCCTCAATCAGGGTGCCCAGATTTGGTGTCCGCCACTGTGTGTCTGCCCCCAGCAGGCCCTGGGAACTTCTGGAACAGTGCAGAGAGCCTTTGATGGCCATGGTCGACTCTAGAGAAAGCTTGGACTCGTCGACTTCTGTGCCTGAGTTGGGCCTGACTCTTGGATTTCCAAGGTCAGCTACCCAATCCAAAGATCAGGGACCATCTTTGACTCTTGACCCAGTACCCTTTGACCCTTTGACCTTTCTGAGCCCTTTCTGGGCTAGAGACGTGACTTTGACCCCTGCTCTCAAAAGCTATACCGCAACACATGTCTGTGCAGATTTTTGACTTTGTTCTTTGCATGCATCTCTCTAACTATTCTAACCCCGGAGCCTCCCACCACCAACCACCACCACACTTCCCTTGGTCACCCAGATTCTGGCCCGGCTATGTGCCTTTCAAATTTCCACAGTGCTCTGTCCCTTCATGGAATTTCGTGAGCATTACCTTGGGATGCTTCAAGGGTGCCGAGGACAACTGCTGACATTTTCTCTCCTCCATCATGTCAACGTCCATTTGTCGATTTGTGGCCTCTTGCATCTCATTATAATACTATATGATTACATTTTTTTTCTTGCTGTAAGACTTCAGCAAACAATCGGCTTCTGTCCACTGGGAAACTACTCACAACAATACTGTACCTCTCTGATTTGTTTTTTCCCATACTCCCACTTGAAACTGCGGAATCCAACAGATCCCCGCGAATATGTATGGACTGATTGAATATCGATCACATCCTTTCTGGAGCGACAAGTATTGCCCCTCACACGAGAACGATGGTACTCCAAGATGCTGCGGCTGTGAGAGGCTTGAGGTGAGATTGTTGGAATTGGTCTCTCGTGCATTGTCCATCTCAACCCACACTGTTAGAAGAAACGTGAGAGAAAGTGTCATACTACCTAGCTCCTGTTTTTTCTTCTCTTTTCGTTGCTTTTCTTCTCTTTTTGGATCATGAACCTCCCGACTTCAGTTTGCTGTTGCGAATGCATCCATCTTTTTTTTTGTCTACTAGTGTGTTGGTTTGTATTGCGTGCAACGGTTATCCAGTGGCCTGTGCTTTTGTATTTATGTAAGCAGGCGATCACAATGAATGGCATTCACCACAACATTCAGCTTGTTCAGCTAAGTGGGGCCCCTTCATGTCTCCAGTGGATATCGGCTATGAAAATCCGGGCTCTTTTTTATTTTCAGTATTGTCTATAGAAGGGCACAGAGGGGGTATAAATGAGGCTAAAAGGGGCTTAAACTTTAAAGGGGTTAAAACGGGAGTACCTTAGTCTGATTTTTAAATTTTCTTTTTAATCTTCAGAAATTCTGATGTGCCAAAACTTCCCCGAAAGCTATTTGCGTTTCAATTCTATGCAACATAGTTCTTTTTCAGTTTTTACAAATTTAAAGACTGTTTTTGATTGGCACTGGGGCTGCTCAGAAATTCAAGGCCAGGATTGTCCGAAACGCAGGTTTCAATGTGAAATGCGAGAGCCCTATCTAAGCAACACGCATCGCTTTTCCCAAGTTTCTGGCCAGCCTAGCCATTGAAAGCCGCCAATGCTGTACTGTCAAACGGGCTCTCCTGGAGTGGCAGTGTCATTGAGGGCCCGATTGTGCCAGATGACACCGGCCTTTTTTTTTCTTCATCATGTGACTTTTCTTTTGCTTTTTTTTCTTTTTTCTTTTCCCGTTTCCCCACAGCATGCCCAGGCTAAAGTCCGGCCAATTTTCGTTTTCTTGTTTCATGCTGTGTTTTTGTTTTGTTTGCCAAGCCCTTTCTCAGGTTTTCATCGTTTCTTCAGTGTTGAATTTGCGTTGTGCTTCTCTCTGGGAATTCTGGATTTACTATTTGTGGAACTGAGACTATTGCACTACCCGGAATATATTAAAAGGGCCTTTACCCGATTCAGACCCTGACTGACGGGTGCAGCATAGTGGGGTCACTCGCCCAGAGCCCAACTCGTGAAAGCATATCAAAGGACATGTTCTCTGGGTCAAAAGTCACATCCTGGCTACGTAAAAGTCAATGTCAAAGGTCACAGTTGTGCCCCCACTCAACCTCCCCTTGGTCTACTGAAGCCTTTGCCAATCCCAACAGGTCCAGGAGACTCTGTGTCCATTGACTTTATGGACACGAAGGTGAAAAGCAGGAATGGAAAGACGCAAGTCATGGTCATTGTTGACAGATTTAGTAAGTATGTTGTATTCGTAGCCTTGCGAGCGAAAGCAAAAACGGAATTAGTAATCCGGGAATTCTTTAACCATTGGATGAACATCCCTTAACGATTGTGAGTGACAGAGATTCACGGTTCACGAGTCAACAATGGCAACAACTAATGAACATCTATGGCTCTAAGTTGATTATGTCGTCAGGTAGGCACCCTGAGACAAACGGCCAGACTGAGCAAATGAACAAGATTCTGCAACAAACGTTGCGTATGTACATACGTCCCGACCAGAGTGACTGGGACGAACATTTGCCCAAAGTTGCTAGTGCCTATAACAACTTTGTTCACCTGTCTACATGCAAGACTCCGATGGCGCTGCATTTGGGATGGCGACCACGTAGGCCCATTGATCTCCTGAATTCGGACCAAGTACATAAGCGTCCACTAGGAACAAGTGAATTTGCGATACAGTATCAGAAGGATATTGAGAAAGTGAAGGAAAATATAGTAAAGGCACAACATCAGATGATAGAACAGGCAAATAAGCACAAAAGGCCTTCTCAGTTTGTTGTAGGTGATTTGGTATGGGTGAAGTCTAAGGAGTTTGTTCCTGAAGAAAACATCTCTCAGAGGTTGCTACCCGCCTACAGAGGACCTTGGCAAGTTCTCGATGTGATTGGAGATGTGGATGAACCTTCTTATGTAATTGAGATTCCTCTACATTTGCATACACATCCAGTATTCCACGCCTCAAAGCTCTTACCTTGTGTGACAAATGAATTGTTTCCCAGTTGTCGATCAACGATACCTCCTAGTATGGATGGGAAATATGACGTGGATAAGATTGTTGCTGAAAGCACTCTCCAAACTGGACGTAGAGGCAGACCCCAACGACAATATAAAGTAAGATTTGCATATCAGGACCCAAGTGAAGATCGCTGGTTCACAAGAGAAGAATTAATTGAGTCTGCGCCTCATATTGTATCTGCTTATGAAAGAGCAAGAAGAGGAATAAATATTATAGATAGATGAAGGTTTTCTCAAAGGACTTCGAAACTAGGCCGGCGAGAGTAAAAGGGCCTTTACCCGATTCAGACCCTGACTGACGAGTGCAGCATAGTGGGGTCACTCGCCCAGAGCCCAACTCGTGAAAGCAGATCAAAGGACATGTTCTCTGGGTCAAAAGTCACATCCTGGCTAAGTAAAAGTCAATGTCAAAGGTCACAGTTGTGCCCCTGGACGAACAGTTGCAATATTTAGATATGGGAGTCACATCTGTTCATCCAGGGGGTGTGCAAGTCATGTCTGTTCATGCAGGAGATGTGTCTGTACGTGCAGTATGTGTGTTTGTTCGTGCAAAATGTGTCTGTTCGAGCAGTAGGTGTGTCTGTTCAAAGGAAGTAAAAAAGGTGAAGTCCCAGTCATTTAAGTCAAAGGGAAAGTCTAGATACAGATTGAAAGTCCAAAATTGAGGCCTGTAGGCCGCAGCAGCAGTGGACCCTGAGGATAAGGAACTGGGACACACTCCACAGAGGCCTGGGACTGGGAAATGACCCAAGACAGACTGAATTCAGACCTCGCAAGGGGAGGCCAGCACTATAAAGGATGAGGCAGCCTCCCCACAAGGCAGATTCCCATTGGCATTGATGCGTGGAAGTGCTGAGGCACTTGTGCGCTATAGTGCAGGGAGGTGCGCTGGCAGAAGAAGCTGCGCCAGAAGGGAGATGAGCTGGGCGCTGGCTACAGGGAAGCCATAGCTGCGCCAGCCTGAGTTAGTAATAGTAGAAGTAGTGGGGTTAGTAGTAGGATATCAGTGAAAGGGATTCATAGTATATTCTCGTAGACAAGGAGTGTGCATGTATAGTGAGAGAAGGGAGTCATTGACAGGGATCTTGAGAGAGAAGATAAAGAGAGAGAGAAGACAGGTTACAAAGTGGGACATGGTGAATACTTACCTGTTTGCGCCATACTTGTGATCTGAAGGGTGACGCTGGCTGAGCCAGGTCCTATGCTGACGAATGAGGGAAGAAAACTTGCATTTTGTTGGCGCTGAACTCTTGAACTCGAGATACTCTTGTTTAATGTGAATTTGATAATATGAGCTGCGCTATCTGGTTGCTATCTCATCTCGACTGTGGCTTTGTGTGAAGCTATCCTATCTGTGTGATGACGAATGTGCATGCAAATTTGAACACTCGAGCAAGTTATGAACAGTCAGGTTCCTTGCAATATCATCCTAATGGCCATAAATGCATTCCTCAGGAACTGCTAATGTAAGTCCATTAAATCGGTGGTAACTTGTAAGCCAATTCAGAATGATGAAATGGGAAGAAATAAATAAATAGCATACTTGCAAGCGGACGGACCGGACGAGCGTGCGGCACCCTCCCCCCGGACCGGACCGGACGGGGTCGTTTTTTTTTGTTTTTTTTGTGGGGGGGGGGGGGTAATTGGTCGTCGGGCGCACATTCGTGCGCCGCGCGGGTCTGGTCCGGCGGTCCGCCGCACGTGCGGAACCGCCCAGACGGCGTCCGCTTGCAAGTATGATAAATAAACAAATAAAAAAATAAAAAGAACGAAAAGAATGGAATCATTGAAGTGCAAGGAATATACCAAGGAGAGCGATAGACAGAAATCCAAATTGCAAAATCACGCTGTAGTCCAGATAGACATGTACCAAGCAGAGAGCACAATGCACCAAGATACCATCCAAATAAGACCACTACAGTGAACTCAAATGCCAATGCGGACGCTCTCTGGCCACAGCAACATAGTATCCAATGTCGCTCCGACTGATTGGTGCCCAGGGCCCAGCCTACACTATCTCACGTGGATATGCAGGCCCACCTTCACTTAGGGAGGGCACGAGTCGTGCTGGGGGCCTAAGCCCAGAATGTCTGTGTGCCTGACGAGGGCCTTTGCGGGGGGCTCAATCCTTGCAAAAGTAACAAGTTATTTGGCTCGCTGAGGCTAACGGCCACGGGCAAACACACCCGTGACTCGCTGCATCTCCGTGTCCACATGGGAAGCACGCACAGATTTTCCATGCATATGTCACACCGCCGGAAAAAAGCCCACCTCCTGTGGGCACATGTGTGGGTTGGATGGGCAAAGGTATATGGAGTGGGGTGTCCAAACGCCCGGCCCTTCTTATTGAAAAAAAAAATCAAGAAAACAAGTCCATCTGGCCGACCTCGCAAGGACATAGCCACACCACCATGTTGGAAACTGTGTGTAAGTGCAATTCCAGCCCGACATGGATGAATCTGATGACAATAACGTCTAGAGCATTGCCAAAAAGGTCCCAGTGTGAGTATGCCCTAAGATCGTTTTGCGCAGGGAAATAGAGCTCCTCACACCAGGACATTTCTTGTAAGTTGTGGAGGTCAGTGCTGCCAGAAACATCGAGGTCTGGCAGTAAATGTGGCCAGATACATTCAGACAGAGCCAGTGTGAGTATGCCCTAAGTACCTCGCACCACTCATCACATGCACAGGAGGCAAAAAGTATGGCGGCCGGAAAAGAAACAAAAAAAAAGAAAAACAAATAAATGGCGGCGTATCTTTCAATGTTCTAGCAGGAGATTCATTGGGCCTCGCTGCTACTTTCCACATGCACAAAAGAGAAAAAAAATGGCAATATATCCTTCCATGTTCTAGCAGAGGATTCAGTCTCACTTTGCACATTCGGAGAGTAGTGCAGCGGGGCCCATTCTCATTTGCACATTTGGGGCATAGCCACACCACTCTCGAAATGTGCAACATGAGAATGAACTTCCGCTAGACCATGGCCAGTTGCATCCGCCACATTTTTGTCTTTTTCACACTTCAAGAGTGGTGTGGCAAGGCCCTTGGTGAGTAGTGGAGCATGGCCCTGAGACTCGATTCTCAAAGGTGGCCTCGCCACACCACTCTAGAAGTGTGAAAAAGACACAAATGTGGCGGGTGCATCTGGCCATGGTCTAGAGGGAAGTTCATTCGCATTTTGCACGTTTCGAGAGTGATGTGGCAGTACACAAACTCTTTAGATCCGTTCGTGACGCGGTCACCAACACTATGTACTTGTGTTCGAACATCGAGGCAGGGATACGCCTCCGCCGGCTCCAAAACGACACTAATGGGAATGCGGCACAAACGACACCAATGGGAAACGAAAAAAGAAAGAGGGACGGCCACCGAGTGGAAACCCTGGGAAAATGGGGAAAACGACAAAACCAGGAACCAGGAAGCTCACCAGTTGGACTTTCCCGCAGCCATCATGTTCGCGGATGATTTGACGGTCCTTATCAGGGCGTCAGACTCCTCCTTCAGAATGCTGGCCAAGGCAATGGAAGCCTTCAGACTAGCCTCAGAAATGAGGATCAATTGGGGAAAAACCATTGGATGGTGGCTCTCCGAAGACGAGCCCCTCTCACTCCAAGGGGAGGAGGCGGCGATGACATGGCAGACACCGGTCACGCCTACTTGATATCTAGGCATTCTAATGACGAGAGACGGGTTGGCGCCTCAAATGGGCCCCACCGTACTGGCCAAACAGATCAATAAAATTGGCAGGTGGGGCAATACTTTCACGTCCCTTATTGGTCGAGCGCTGGTCCTCGATACTTCGGTCTTTTCAATGATGTGGTATATTGCTTCCATTTGGACAATCCCTGACAGCTCAGTTAAGGAGCTGAACCGAAGAGATAGGCTTTACCTGTGGACGGGTGAACCCACCAGAGACAAGTGCATATCTAAGATAGTCTGGCACTATGTCACAAGGAGGCCACGAAACGGAGGCCTAGGAATTATTGACCCAGGTACTGAAACAAAAGCCCTGCAAATCAAATGGATTATCAAACTGCTGATGAAACCGGACAGCGCCTGGAACAAATTGGCCTTGGATAGTATCAGATCTGTGGCTCCGGTACCCTCCCCGAACGACATGTCAGGCCTGTTTTGGGTAATGAATAAAGAATGGCTGATAACTACAGGTCGGAGGAACCGCACGAGGAATAACAGAAAAGACGACTATAGACCGCCCACGCCCTACTGGCCGGCACTACTTCGATCGTGGAGGAAGATAATCCCTAACAAGACTAACAGACCGAAATCCAAGGATGAAGTACTAAGACAACCGCTCTTCGGAGAATTCAAGCAAAAAGAAGACATAAAAAAAGGAATACGGAAGTTTCAATCGGAATGGCGTGGAGAAGCAGCAGGGGAGAAATTGGGAGAAATAATATGGCCAGGGGAGGATCAAACGAGATTACCAGATTAACTTTCAGAATTGGTTTGACTTTCAACCAGGGGCTTTTTGAGAGCACCTGAACTATTTGCTGATCCCTTCCCTCCTGCTCCGTTGGCAATGGTGGATCTTGAGTGGTTTGGAGGAGGGGAGGACATGACATAGGATTACGACTAGACAGGGTTGTAGGAAGCTAGGTTGAATTTTTTCATCAGGCAGTCAGAATTCTGACTGAAGAGGTTTCCCCATGGCTAGTAGTACTCTTCATTCAAAATTGGTAGAATGGTTTAGGTACATGTTATTGGATTGTCAAAGTCAGTAAGAGTGGGATGCTGGACCCGGTTTCCAGCATAGGATTCACTGAGATTTCCTCTTCTATACTCTGTTTACTTTCACAATGTGAGGGACGCTGGACCCGGTTTCCAGAAGGTGCAGCTCCCCACCAATAGATGGAGCTTTTTTATGAAACAACAACAACAACAACAACAACCGCTCTTCGGAAATGAATGGTTAACAAACGAGGCCGACAACCCACTCTTTCTTGAACAGAGATGGCTGTCTTGGGTCAAGAATGGTATTTGGAAAGTAGACCACTTGTGGAAAGAGGACAGAAAAGAATGGATAACAGAACAAGAAATCAGCGTCCGTCTGAAAGGATGCCACAGACGTGGGACCAATCTCCAGTATATACTTAGTCGTATTCCTCAGAAGTGGAAAGACATCCTGGTTAAAGACGAACCATGGAGACCGGGCGAGTGGGGGCTTTTGATTCAAGACATAACCCCCTCTAGAGCCTTTCAATTCTCCCATATGCAGCAAGGATCACACACCAGAGCCACCTCCCTCTCTTTCCCGATCTCCCTCACTAGTACTGACATGCCAGCTATCCTGAACTGTGACGTCGAATCCTCCACAYTAGACTCCTTCCTCCTCAGGAAAGTAAGGGTCCTAGGCACGTGGCCMAAGTCAATTTTCAGACCAGACACGGCGATCCRGTCCTTGGAGTTCGACCCTGCGGAGTGGGCCTGGACACCAAATACTACCAGCAGCTTCAAGACAAAAATCCCAATCCAGGACTATACAGTCAAACTTGGATACAGACTGTCGCTGAAGACCAAGAATCCAGACCCAGTTATCAAAAACAGATGGCGGAATCTCTGGCTCCGAGCTGTCAGGATTTGTAGCTTTCCGTCTAGTGTGCAACCATTGGTTCACCGGTAATGCTGCGTAAACTATCAGCCACTGCAAGCTTCTAATCTTAATTGGTCTGATTCGTTTGAATTTTTCCCATTGAATTTGTGTTATTTTTTCTGCTTCCTGACCCACGAGATTCCGCCATCTGTTTTTGATAACTGGGTCTGGATTCTTGGTCTTTCGACAGTGGGAAAAATAACACAAATTCAATGGGAAAAATTCAAACGAATCAGACCAATTAAGATTAGAAGTTTTTCAGTGGCTGATAGTTTACGCAGCATTACCGGTGAACCAATGGTTGCACACTAGACGGAAAGCTACAAATCCTGACAGCTCGGAGCTCTGTACAGTCTGCACGGAAGGCGCTGTAGAAGACGTAGTTCACTGTCTAGTGATCTGCAAAGAGGCGACTGAATACTGGGCGAGAGCCTCAGCACTTTGGGACTCCCTCTTCACGTCCTCCTTCCCCGAACAACCCATTCAACTGCTACTCTTGACTAACATCCCTGATCAGGTACGGAAGGCGGAAAAGATCTGGTTTGAACTCATCAGGAAAGTGACTCTATGGGTCATATGGAAGGAAAGATGTAGCAGAACAATTGAAGGGCGGTCCAATCCAAGGGAGAAGGTCTGGATAGAAACCAAAACAATGATTCAAGCTGAAATCCTTTGCAAATGGCGGAAGATCAGACAACCCTGGACAGAAGACGAGGAACAGCGGAAGAAGGAGAGACTGAGATTCTACAGGAGTTGGCTGCTAAATGGCAAAGTTGCGGGACTACGAGAGGGCCGGATATGCTGGAAAGAGTGGCACAACTCAATGCCTGAAAGGATTTTTCAACAACATGCAACGTTGGAGGACACAATCGTATCTTAGGTTGCAAGGAATGAACTCCACGACTCAGGAAACCCAAGGGACACGGCCAACAAGGAAACAAGGGAGAAAGGAAGACAGGTCGGAGAAGGCGTTAAACCGGATCGTCAGTGGGACGGTAAATAAAAGATATCAGCTCAGAAGCTCGGAAACACAGGCAGTCAGACCAGTTTTCCAAGAGCGACCGTCGGAGGACAGGAACGCAGAGCACGGGTTTAGGGTTTAAGGATAGACGGTAGCTATTCTAAAGGGACAGGAGGGTTGAGCAGGGAGGAAGCAGGCGGGCAAGGGCGATGGTTGGGTGCCGTCTGGGTACAATGTTACTATCTGGCAGATATGGACACCAGGTCTGAGAGGAGAGAGAGGGATAGGGCAAGCTGACAGACAATCCCCCACCATGATGGAGCAATCAATGCTGAACGAAAGATGAGGGTTTAGGGCTCAAGGTCGAAAGGTAATTCATCCAAAGGGGAAGGAAGACTGAGCGAGAAGGAAGAAGGTCGTTTAGGACAACTGAGGGGCTCTTTCTAGGTATATTGATATTATCTGGCAGATCTGGATACCAGGTCTGAGAGGAAAGAGAAGGATAGGGCAAGCTGACAGTCAATCCTCCACCGCGGTGGAGCAATCAATGCTGTTCAGGGGTCCTTCGGCCTGACGGAAGGAAGTGTGTGTGTGTTTCTATTGATGTAATATTTACTATGACTTGCCGGTGGAATAGGAACCGGAGTGACGCTCCCCAGAATAGAAGGAGCCAGGACCATAAGGCCCTGTTTAAAAAAAAAAAAAAAAAAAAAAAAAAAAAAAAAAAAAAAAGGAAGCGGAAAAAGGGCCACCAAACGGAAACCCAGGGAAAATGTGGAAAATGACAAAACCAGGAAAACGAAAAAGAAAAAATGAATGCACACAGCCAGACAGAGGAGCGTCCAGCCAGGGGACATGGGGAAAACAACAACACCGGGAAACGAAAAAAGAAAACTTCACGGTGGGAGCATAGAGATTCGAGCTGGTTACCTCTGCACTGGGAAACTACAACCAACCAACCAAAAAAAAAAATCGCAAACAGCACAACAGAGGAATCGTCGCCAACGGAAAATGGGACACCATGCGACACTTTGGGCCCAGCAGGGAGCGTTTTCCAAGACTGGCTGCACAATTTTGGAGTTCAAGATCCACCTACAGGTTTATGCGCGCAACATTAAGGTACATGGGACGATTTAATTCATGGGAAGAATTCCCATCGAATTTGGGCACATGGAAATGGACTCGATGGCGTGCTAAGAAGCTGACACACGAAGGCAGTGGGAGCAAGATTGATCGAACCTTACATGGGAACGAGCCAGATCAAGCTCGTGACAATGAATCCAGTATACGAACTCGTACTGCTTCCATATCTGGCGGGATCTTATCGGACGGATGGGAACCAATAAACACAGAAAGACAGTGGGATTGCAAACGCATGGGAAGTCAGAAGGATATGGATAGCTACGGGAGATGGGTAACTTGTAACGAGATAGGCATCTGGGAAGTCGAACTTCAACGGACAAGGAAAGGAAAGGAAGGAGAAAAGTCAAAATAGGCTATCCAGGGGTTATATCAGAAAGAGTAACCTTTGCATGAAGACACTGGAATAGAGGCCGATGGGCTTGGATGCCACATACCGAGTTGGAGTACACACAATATTCATGGTTCAAGTAGATGGGAGTGCAGTTGATTGGTAACCAGACTGAGTAGCCATACAAGACCTCTGAGCACCGGACTGTAGTTGATTCACGACAAGAACCTTTTGATTAACGTGCATAATATTGCAGGGGATAATGACTATGCAACTTAACGGGTATACCTTCGGAGTACTACTTACGGAGGGAGTGGAACTAGGTGACGACCATGTGATGCAATGTGGGAGTGCAGTGGGATTGCAGGTGGGAGATGCCGAATCTAGGATGACTAGAGTTATTCTATATATTCACGATAGTGGCTGGAAAGATCATCTGAGCAGGAGGCAGAGGGGTGATCGTGGCACTTGATGTCACATGACATGAACTCTTAGTGTTCACTGTGCAATGTAAAGCCTCACACTTTGAGTTCACAATTGCATCTGTGTCTCTCTCTTTTGCCTGCCAAGCAAGGGTGGGCTGGCAACCGGCCGGTTCACTTCCCCCGGTCCACCCTGTGCCGGACCAGCCCAGGGGGGGTGAATCGGGAAACCGGTTTTTAAAAGAGATGCCCATTTTTAAATGATTTTTTTTTTTTTTTTTTGGGTGGATTCCGATTGCGCTCGTCGAGGACCATAAGGAGCTGTTTTTATAATAGAAATGAATTAAAAAATTCACTCGTCGAGATCTGTTTGAATCCACAATGTGTGATTTTTTTTGTTGGGCTTTTCAGAGAGAGAGGGGGTGGGGGGGAGTAATAGTTCAGGAGGTATGGCTCTCAGGGGGAGGGGTAGAGCAAACCGACCCCCTGTGGCTCAGAAATTTCAATTCGGCTCCATACGATGTTGTGGACTATACTACCATCAGTTGTCAGCACCCCAGAAGCTGAATGAGATATGCTGAGAGGTTGTCCTTGCCAAAACTTATAGCTCTTCCAGAGTATAGCTCGACGTCCAAAAAGTTATGGGTTGAGGTTCCAGCTCGTGGAGGGGGAGCATTTTCTACATACGGTGGGTCATCAGTCAGAAAGTTTCTTGCCTGGCGGTCTGTCCAGATACATGTAGTGGAACGAGGTCCATTCTTGGGCTTGCACCTCGGACAGCATTGTTACTTCACGAATCACAAACCAAACCCATAACTTTCTCCCCAGAGCATACGGACGTTGCAGAAGCATATAATCTCAGCAAAAGCCACCTCAAAGTCATATCCGTTTACTTGTGGCTTGGAGTGGACGTGTATCAGGATGTGCCGTTTTCATCTGGTCTGTGGTCCACTGGACTGCATGACGCCAAATTGAAAAACGGGGCCTATTGGACCCCGCATATTGAAAAGAAAATGTGGTGATTTTTCTCTGCTGATCTGCGAAGATCAGCGGCGGAGAGATCTACAAGCGTTCTTTTCAAGACGTGGCGTGGCATACTGCGCATCCACACGGGCCTGCAAGGCCCGACCAAACAAGGAAAGTAAGGGCCCTACAGGCCCTGTGTCGTTTTCAGCCTAAAAGCCTGAAAACGAGGGCTTACAGGCCCTGTGCTGTTTCAGCCTGACAGCCTGAAAACTAGGCCTTACAGGCCCCGTGTCTGTTTCAGCCTGACAGCCTGAAAACCAGGGCCTACAGGCCCCGTGACTGTTTCAGCCTGACAGCCTGAAAACCAGGGCCTACAGGCCCCGTGTCTGTTTCAGCCTGACAGCCTGAAAAATTGGGCCCACAGGCCCCGTGTCTGTTTCAGCCTGACAGCCTGAAAACCAGGGCCTACAGGCCCCGTGTCTGTTTCAGCCTGACAGCCTGAAAACCAGGGCCTACAGGCCCGCTGGCTGCTTCAGCCTGACAGCCTGAAAACAAGGGCCTACGGGCCCTGTGTCGTTTCAGCCTGACAGCCTGAAAACAAGGGCCTATAGCCCTCAGGCTTTAGCCAGAAGCTACCTGGAAACTTCCCGGAAGCTTCCTCAGGGTCTAAGCACGTTTGGGCATTGGCAAGAGCAGTCTCCTGGACGGGCCAGCACTATATAAGACTGGCCCGCCCTACAGGCAGAGGGGAGTTCATAGGGACTGGCCAGGCACTTCACGTGCAGTCTAGGCAGAAGGCAGGAGGCAGTCTTCAGGATTCGGCAGCAGCACTTTGGAGGAGCGCTGCAGGAGTAGTCTTCAGCGCTGGGCACTAGTAGCTGCAGGAGTAGCGTTCAGCGCAGGGCGCTAGTAGTAGTAGTAGTAGTAGTGTTGGAGAGAGATGGCTGCCGGAGGCCAGTGGGACTTACCTGTGGCGCCATAGCTCCAGCTCCATCTTCGGGGTACCT
>BFEA01000016.1:809340-819876 GCA_003427395.1 Chara braunii | reverse complement strand
AGAGAGAGAGAGAGAGAGAGAGAGAGAGAGAGAGAGAGAGAGAAACAGGTTTCCAATGGTCATACGGGAACTTGCAATTGCGCTTTTCAGATTTTTAAACAAATAACATGCTTCATTATATATAGAGCAAAAGGAGGCCGGGAATTCCTCCACATCTCAACCCGGAAGACGGGCCATTTCCCAAATTGGGCTCATACTGGAAACCGGGTCCAGTGTCCCTTTCTCCTACCTAGCTACATGCTATTCCCGAACAAGGACGAAACTGGATTAATAAAAGACAAATAGCTATAGATGATAATAACTGCCAACCTGCCTCTAGGTTGCATTTAGGCTTTTCAGATTTTTAGTGCAGTTCCTAATGGAATCCCCAGAGATCTGTTCTCCGGAGCAGATCCTCAATAGTCTGAGAGCTGTTGCATTGTCCGTTCTCCAGGGACATGTACTCGTTGGTATGAGGAAAGGAAAATCAACTGAGCATATTACATGTTCTGTGTGTGGGTGGATTGCAGGCTCGGGATGCTCAGTTCGCTGACCTTGATGATGGCAGAAAACTCTGCCTGGAGTGCTGTGGCACAGTTATTGTCGACACTAATGATGCTCAGGTATGATCTGCACTGCCGTGGTTATTATTGATGCCCTATATAGAAAGACTCTTCCTTTGAAGTTCTCCCTGCGGTTGCTGCTTTCAGCATTCAAGAATCATTCATCCAATGCCTGGAAAAATAGAGGGCTCTGCCCCCACCCCGACCACCACAACCACCACCGAAATTTAGCGTCCTCTCACTTTAAATGCAAGTGGTTGTGGTTCATGAGATGTAGAAGCATCAGTGACCTGCACGGTTGGGGCTTGAGGTCTGAGATTCTTGAAGTTTCTGAGTAGTGCTGTCTGTTAATGGTCTGATTTGCTGAAGCTTTCTGACTCTTGAGTGTGTTTTGTTGTATTGCCTGTGTCCATGACTATGTGATGCTTGCTAGCTCATGATCTAATTCTGTTCTCGTGCTGTGTTTTCTGTGTCCAGGGAAGGGTAGAACAGTAAATAAATATAGCGGCTGAACGGATGCAGAAGGAAGTCCACGATGGACGAGGACAAAAGTAGAATTCGGCAGGGTCCGCGTAACATTTTCCAGTAACTTGGGTAGGCCTAGGAAGGTCGATAGCTTCCTAATAGATGATGAGGGTCCAGGGCCGAGTGTAAGTAGAAATCAGGTTAGGTTCAGGCCCTGGAAGTGAATTGCAGGGTGCAATTCACTGAAAGGCGGGAACTTGTGCACAAGTAGAGGCTAAGAATGCTTTGGTAGAGGTGATGGAGACTGAGAGTCACTGGTATATTCACAGGTAGAGGCTAAGAATGCTTTGGTAGACGTGATGGAGGCTGAGAGTCACTGATATATCATCCTCTGCAATGGGTAGTCTGGGTGTTCACCCAGCATGCTATCTCCACTCTGAGCGAGAGTTGGGTGGATCTCTGGGTTGAAGGAGTCAGCGGTGAGGAAGAAAACTCCCATGGCTATGTAGTAGTACTATAAGGGACTAGGCTTTCAATATGGAGGTAGAGTGACAAGAACCTCAAGCTAGGCTACAAAAGCAGGTGGAGGAAGAGAGTAGTGGTAGAAGAGGAAGGAGGGAACCAACAAGAGAGGGTATGGTGGACTTACATCTCCACTTCCTTGCTTTTGCTGCATCTGGTAGGCCCCTGTTGGAATACAGCCTGGACCATGGCTATAGTGGAATGAGATGGGAAAAGCACAGTGGTAGTTGCATTGTCCGTTAATGTTTGTGCTTGACACAGATGAAACGTGTCATGCCTAGATATGTAACCTTGAGTGGAGGAGAGAGAATGAGGCCTAAAGGAGAGCTCATTGAGTGCTGGCAGTAAGGGGATTACTTGGACATTGATTCCTATTCATTCATTCATTTACTATCTATACAGATTGAATTGTCCTTTAACATCTGTGCTTGACACAGATGGTGTGTGCCATACCTAGATATGTAACCTTGAGGAGAGGAGAGAGAATGCAGCCTAAAGGCGAGCTCTTTGAGTGCTGACACTGAGGGGACTTAGACATTGATTCCTATTCGTTCGTTCATTTACGATTTATACAGATCTGCACATCTGCGCATCTGCACATCTACTCAATACTCTATTGTTCACTGGCTGTCGGCGATCCTTTTGCACGCCAAGCTTCGTTTTATTTCACGTTTGTGGCCCTTGGATCTTCATCTCACTGGTCAGTCTTCGCAAGTTCATTTTGTTCCATGTTCATGTCGGGGACAGTATTCGTTGGACACGGCACGTATTAGTGGAAATCGTGCCAATGATCGCTCATAGGTGTTTGCTGTGTTTGCGTTGTGATCATACTTGCGGCACACCCGTGCGGTGCGATGCGCACCATGTCCGCAAGCCTGGTGCGCGTGCACATGCGCGCACCACCGGCATCCGTGCGCACGCCGTGGTGCGCCCCCCGGTGCACAGGTCGGGGGCGTGGCTGTGCGCCTGCTCCAGGCATGTGTGCCTGGTGCGCATGACTTTTTTTCTTTTTTTTTTTCTCTCTGTCTGCAGGGGTGGACTTCTTTTTTCTTGTCTGCAGGGGTGGGCTGCTTCAGCTGCGTTACGAGTTGCCTTGCCGGATGCCATCCTGCACATGAAAAAGACAATGGACGATGCACACAGCTGAATCATCCCTTCAATCAATCCCTCTCAACAACCCTTCCCTCTAACCCACTTTCCCGGCGGACAATTTGAAAACACCACGAACAACAAACTAGTAAACTACCAACGAACAACAAGGCCACGGATGCTCATGAAGTCGCAGATACGTTGGGGGAGGCAGGGAAACAGTTATAGATAGTAGTTGTCTGGTTCAGTGGAAGCAAGCTGTCTCTGTCTGCAAGTGTCCGTTCTCCCATGGATTTATACATGGCCTCTACTGCTTCGCTCATTCCGCCTGTTCTATGTTTCGGGTGCTTCTTCAGCCAAGTGACCACTTCATGGATCCAATGCTTCAGAGAAAGTCCTAGCAAGTATAATCTTCAAGATCATTGGGTGGGAGAGAAAGAAGAGAAAAAAATCATTGAGTTGGATCTTCCGCCTTTGTGCAAGATGCCTTCCTGAGAGTGGATTGGTGATGGCTTAGCTGCCAATTAGAGATTCTTTATTTTTCTTTATTTTCAGCTACTGTTTTTTACCGCCTGTTTTCTGAAGTTCTCCTTGGCTGTGTGGTATTTCTTGCCAGCCCTTGATCACTGAGGTGCTGAATTTCTATCGCACCATGAAGATGCCAATCAGACAGAATATTCCCATTCTGCTTGTAGAAAGGCAGGCTTTGAATGCAGCCCAGCAAGGAGAGAAAGATGTGAGTCAATTTCTGTTCTTTTTATCAGCTCTGCTTGCTTCCCAAACCTGAAAAGCCATTTCTGGTTTAAAATCTCAATTCTCCCCTCTTCAGCTGCATTCCTTGTCTGCTCCATCTGCGATTGCTTCTACTTGTCTCTTTGTTCTCCTTCTCCCCTCAGCTATCCCATTGCTCTCTCACATCGATGTTTGCCTTGGCCCCATGGGAGGAGGATGGTACTGATTGTTGAGGTACATGCTTATCACCTCCTTCCCTTCATGTCCCTCAGGCTCGCCTCTTCCCTGTCTCTCCACCCATTTCCTGTTCCCCACCGTGTCCTTCATTCCCTTGCACCACCCTTCCCTCCTGTTGCCCTTCCCCACCCATGTCTCCCTTCACTTGTTGACCATTCCCACACATCCCTCCGATGACAGCTGTTGCCATCCTGCCCTGTACTTCTTACCATCCGCTTTTCCCTGTCTTTCCTTCGTGTCCTCCTGTCTTTCTCTTCCTCTGGCCTACCTTTCCACTCTATGTGATTCCTTTCGGCTCACCAGAGTCATTTTAGAAGGATTCGCTTTACCTGCTTTACCCATGCATTCTGTGCCTGCTGTCCCTCCCTTCCCCCAGCATCCCCATCGTGTGAAGGCTGTCTCTTGGGTGGCTGGACCTGCCAATGACTCTCCATTTGCCAGGCACCTCCAGAATGATGATCACAATCTCTCGGGATGACAAGAAATCTAGAAACCATAAAGCACTCCGGTGCAATTATGCCACTGTTCACACACGGCTTACACATATCATCATGACTTCACACTTCACCATGCACTCAAACTTCACTCACGAGCGGCACACTACAGAAGATGAGAACACATGGAAATTGTGGGAAAGTTGAAGTCGTATACAAGAAGTCTCATGCATGTACACACGTGCGACTATGGCTGCTGAATCCACACTTAGGTAACTCTCTCTCTCTCTCTCTCTCTCTCTCTCTCTCTCTCTCTCTCTCTCTCTCTCTCTCTCTCTCTCTCTNCTCTCTCTCTCTCTCTCTCTCTCTCTCTCTCTCTCTCTCTCTCTCTCTCTCTCTCTCTCCGTTCACTCTACCATCACAGGCCACGCTTGCTCCCTGAATGTTTTCCCTCGCTCAGCCACTCTTATCTAACAGCTATGGGGCCGGCCGCCATCAGCTACACTACTCTCACCTCTGTTCCACTCGTTGCTCAGCTGCACAAGACCACAACAGCGCTTCTGCACTAGGCACAAATGGAAAGTGTGTTGATGCTCAACTGCCACCGGCCTTTTGTAGTTGGTGCAGTTTCCAGGTTTGGATGTCTCCACACCCGTATCCAGGTTTTCACGGATTTCCCAGGGACATGAGCTGCATGGATTGACAGATGGATCCTTTAGACGAGTAACGAAGTGGACCTCCAAGACTTTCTACCGTGCTGGCTTATTGTGCGGGCCTACCGGTTGGGACTATGTCACGTGGGACACGGGCCAGGACTCGCCTCACTTCTCTCGTGTTGGAAGGGTCTGAGAAAAGTCCTGGGGTCAACAGGTACCGGGTCCCGGGTCAAATGAGGCTGCCTGTATCCCATGTGAGGTAGCTGACTACAGGTACATCAGAAATCAGGCCCAGACTCGGGTAGAGTAGGTCAAGTGTCAGAGATTTCTCAGTAGGCGAAGAGTAAGAGATTTGTCAAGGGTAAGAAATTTATCAGGAGTCAACGAAGGCCACAGATCTGGTTCACAATCAAAGGCTGTCTGCTCTGCTCCAGGGCCTACTGGTCCAGGTGCACCTTGGCCGACAGCAAATCTGGGTCCCCCAGATCGAGAAATCTCCACGGTCGGACGAGGTACACTGGAGGCAGGCCGCGACCAGGCAACTCTACAAAGGAGTTGCTTGCTGAAGCTGCTCATTCATTCTGCCTTGCATGCGTTGATGACCAAAGCGCTGCTGAGCGAGGTAGAGCGCGAGAGAGAGGCTGGCGCCAGGAGGAAGGAGGCAGCACCAGCCCAGGAAGAAGAGAGTAGCCATAACTAAGAAGGGCGACTGTGCACCTTAGCTGTTGGGCAAGGAAGAGGGTGATCAGGACTGCGAGGAGAGAGAGAGTGGGCAAGCTTACCTTGCTTTACCTGTTGTGCTGGTGATACTGGAGCTGATGTCGCGCCAGGAGGCCGCCAGCAGTGATGCTGGAGGTTGGATGCCATAGCTGGTACCTGCAGAGCGGCTTCATCAGTGTCTTGAGGGGAAGCCTTGCATGTTAAGGTGGTCAATTGGTCAGAGAAGGTACCGGAGGTGAAGGGGGCAGGAAGAGCCGTTTCAATTGCATTATTGATTATGAATGAGAGTATCCTCCCTCTCTCTCCATTTCTTCTCTACCTTTGTCTCACTTCTGGTGACTCGCTGCTTATTCTGGGACTACACTGAGTGCTTCTTGACTTATTCAGCATATGACTGGTTCCACTTTCAGTGCATTGTGACTACTTACATGATTGTATTGTGGAAGCTTATTATGATTCTCGGGCTCCATGCTCACTATGCAAAGAACTCCGTTTAAAATCGGTGCAGACACCCGGGCCTGCAGGGCCCGACCAGATGGAAAATAAGGGCCCTACAGGCCCTGTGTCGTTTCAGCCTAAAAGCCTGAAAACGAGGGCCATTTTTAGGCCCTCTGCCCAGACCAGGGTTTAGCACAGGCCAATTTTGGGCCTGTTTCAAGACGACCTTTGTTTGAACTTCAACGCCAGGGTCTGGCACGTTTCGGCATTGGCAAGAGCAGCCTCCCGGACGTGCCAGCACTATATAGAACTGGCCCGAAGGTAGTTCATAGGGACTTCCCAGGCAGTTCACGGGCACTTCACGTGCAGGAGGCAGTCTTCAGGATTCGGCAGCAGCACTCTGGAGGAGCGCTGCAGTAGTAGTAGTAGTGTTAGGAGTAGTCTTCAGCGCTGGGCGATAGTAGGAGCTAGAGTAGCGTTGGAGAGAGAGAGAGAGATGGCGGAGGCCAGGGAGACTTACCTGTGGCGCCATAGCTCCAGCTTCGTCTTCGATGTACCTGCAACAAGACGCCACCTTCAGAGGTTAGTACCAGACTATGAGAGAGAGAGAGAGAGTTCTTCTTCTTCCTCTTCTAAGTCCACCATCTCTCCCTCACCCTCTCGCTACCTGACTTCTCAGTATCTGCAGACTACGAGAGAGAGAGAGAGATTGGTGACTTTGGGACTTGACGACATTTGGATTCAGACTTGACATTGGGATTGAGACATTGGACGAGGGATTATTTGGGACCTGTACCGAAGACTTGGTGTTGACGACATTCCCATCTTCCCCTCTTCTTCGTCTAATCCCCCTCCTCTTCGTCTGTGTATGTTTGGGACTGGCGCATTCTTCCTGTGTGAGCGCCAAGTCCTTTCACATCATACAATGATGATGATGTATGTTTGGTCTGCTTGCGACATTGATCGGTCGGATCATTGGTGTATTAGCCTTCCGCTGCGCTATCTTGTACTATGTGAGAGAAGCCGGTTCTTGTTCTGGTCTGCACCTTTACGGTATGCGACTATGATGTACATGAAAGGATGTCTGCATTATGCAAAGAACTCCGTTTAAAATCGGTGCAGACATAGTCCAGGGTCGTAACTTTTGGTCGAAGGCCAGATTCAGGAGTCAAAAGCCATGTCTCCTGCCCCAGAAGTCCTTTGGTCAACACATACAGGGTCAAGGGTCAAAAAAGGCAACCCATGCACCCAGAAAGTGGTAGTTAACTTCAGGAAAATCAGGAGTTAGTCCCAACTCCGCAAAAGCAGTCAAAGAGTCAGAGATTTCTCAAAAGTCAACCACAGCCACAGATATGATGTACATGAAAGGCTGTCTGCATTGTCCCAGAGGTCTCCAAAGTCCAATGGGTCCAGGCATGCCTTGACCGACAGCAAATTTGGGCCATCGGGATCAAGAAATCTTAGCCACACGAGGAGGCAAACTGAGGCAAGCCAAGGTTGGTCAAAACTACAAAAGAGTTTCCTGGCCCAGTCAGCTCGTTCATTCTACCCTGAGCTACTGGAGTCTGGACCACTGCTCCACTTAGCGCTGGAGGAGGCAGGAGAGGCTGGTATCAGATAGGAATAAGACAGTGCCAGGCAGGAGAGAGAAGAGGGAGTAGCCAGACTAGTCAGCTCGTTCATTCTACCCTGAGCTACTGCAGTCTGGACCACTGCTCCACTTCGCGCTGGAGGAGGCAGGAGAAGCTGGTATCAGATAGGAATAAGACAGTACCAGGCAGGAGAGAGAAGAGGGAGTAGCCAAAGCTAGAGTAGGGTGCCAAGCGCCATAGTTATAGTATAGAGGAAGAGAGGTATCAGGCAATTGAGACCTGTGTGGTAAGAGAGAGAGAGAGAGAGAGAGAGAGAGAGAGAGAGAGAGAGAGAGAGAGAGAGAGAGAGAGAGAGGGCTTACCTGGCTTACCTGTTGTTGCTGGAGGTGTTGAGACAGCAGTTTGCTCCTGAAGACTGGAGGAGCTGAGCTCCGTTACGGAGGCTGGACCCACCTGTGGGGACAGCTGCGGTGGGACCATCAGCGGCTGCAAGAGCCATTCATTTGTATTCATTTATTATTAGTGAGACTTCCTCCTCTACTCTACTCCTTTCCTCCCTTTGTCTTAATTCGGGATACTTGTTGCTGAGGTTGACAGAATATTGTGTGCAATAACACTACATGCATGATTATGTGGTTGCAATCTCCTCACGAGATGGAGTTCATCACATTGTTTCTCAGTTCCTTTTATTTGAAAAAAATGGATCAACTTTCCAAAAGTTGATTTTTCGGGAAACTTCAAGTAGAACACATAGATAGATTACTGGTTGGAAGAGGTGAACGGTTGTAGTAGTCCGTGGGGGAGGGCGTGGAGGCGGCCGAGGTAGAGGAGGCTGCAGCAGAGGAGGTAGACGACAGGCCGCCGAAGGGGTTGGGAGCAATGAAGGCTTCCAAGAGGGATTAAGGTGTTATGGTTCCCTCCAGGGTGATCATGGTTCTTCCTTGTATCGAGGTGGAAGAGGGGCACCTATGCCCTCGCCAAGAATGACAATTTTGGGTTTTGCAGTCGCCATAGGTATGTCCCCAATCCAGGGCATGAGGAAGGGAGCCTTGGAAAGCCATTAAGATGCCAGAATCTTTGTGGAGGACGAGGAGAGAGGAGGGGTTTTGTCTCAAGTGTGAGGATCCCGACCATATTATTCACTTTTGTCCTGATCTGCAACGGCAGTCAAAAGGGTGCAACAGCAGTCAAAAGTGAATGGCCAGTAGGAGTAGCAGCTGCTCCTACTAGGGCCCCATAAGTTGATAGGCAGGATGAAGCGCGCACCGAGTTGGAACCCTCCTGTCTGATGGCCCCTGTGGCAGAGGCTGATGTATGCCCCCAACCAGCTAGCTGTCCGGAGAACTGATCACTCGCATTCATCGGCGACAAAATGATCACTCTCCACCAAGCCTGGGATGAAATGAAGAAGCGAAAATGGCAGCTAATTATTGCAGACGAAGAGGTGAGCAGGATGCGAGTAGGCGTGCTGATTGATAGTGGATCAACCCGTAGTTGTATCAGTAGGAGGGGTATGAAGAAATTGCATCTTGGGTTGAAGGTGTTCAAATTGGATGAGCCGGTAGTGAGCACACTAGCAGACAATCAGGAGATGAGAGTGCAAGAGTACATTGAGGGGATACAGGTATACTTCCGGTTGGAGGGGCGAAGAAGGTGGAAAAAGTATTGCACTCCCTGGCCCTCCTAGTGGAGGGTAGTCTACCCTTCAACATGTTATTAGGGACGGACTGGGGAGAAGCCGCCAAGGCAAATGTGAAATCGGGCAAGCATGAGTGCTGGCTGCCCAGCCCCGAAGGTGGAAAAGGAAAAAGTGTGACTGTTTCATAAGTCCAGAGTCCATTTCGCCCTATCCCTTTGCTGTATAAGTGACCCTGCATTCACCAGACACGTGATCAAAGAAGATATAGTTGACCAAGTCTTCGTAGCCTACGTTAGACCGGTGAGTGAGGAGGCGGCTAAAAAATGCCGCCCCAAATAGATGCTTTGCTGAAGGAGTACGTAAACGTGGGAGAGGCCCCAACTGGAGTAGTGGAAGGGATATTAAACACCGCATCGAGATGGAGCTCGATAGCAAAATCCCAAAGCGGGTCGTTTATCGCATGTCCCCACATGAGTTGGAAAAACGGAGCAAACAGCTAGATGAGCTGATCGAGAAGGGGTGGATCAAGCGACGATCTTCCAGATAGAGTGCAGGGTTGGAAGTATTTTTCAAAAATAGACTTGAAATCAGTGCTGGTCCCTGGAGGGACTGGGGGACCTTCGACCAACCGGGAGCCTGCCGGTCGGACCGGGCGGTTCACCAGCCCGGCAGGCCCCCAGTTCAATCGGGCGCACTGCGCTTCTGGGGGGGTACTGGGGATTTTCGGGCATCCCCGTCCCCGCCCAGCTTCTGTGAGGCCACCGCCACTACTTTGGAAGAAAACCGGGGCCTACCGGACCCCGTTTTCCTAAGAAAACTAACGGCCAATATCTGCCGTTGATCGATGCAGATCGACAGTGGAGATCAGCCGCGCGTTTTCTGAAGAGAACGGGGTACGGTAGGCCCCCATTTTCGAATTTGAAAACGCGGTCGATTTCAACCGCAGATCTGCGGATCTGCGGCCGAAATCGGCCGCGTTTTCAAATCTCCTCGTGGCCTGCTTTCGGCTGCCTTCGCCCTGCCTGCCCCAGTCCTGTGCAGCAGCACGCGACGTTGACGTCGCGCCATTCAGCATGCACGTCGACGTGTGTGCTGCGACAACATAACAAGCGCCAGCCCCCTGTCTCCAGCCCGCCATCAACATAGCCCTGCAGCTGCTTCTCCCCACCAGACCGCTTCATTGCAACCGCCCCCCATAACCGCGAAGGTAGGTCCGACAGTTCAGATTTTTTTTTTTTTCCTTTTTCGTTTCTTGACGTTCTTCTTCTTCTTCTCCTTCTCCTTCTCTCGTCTTCTTCTTCGTGGTTTTCTTTTACACCGCCCTCTCCTCCTCCTCCTCCTCCTCYTCTTCTCTTCTTCTTCTTCTTCTCTTCTCCTCCTTCTCCTCCTCCTCCTCCTCCTCCTCTTCTTCTTCTTCTTCTTCTTCTTCTTCTTCTCTTCTTCTTCTTCTTCTCTTCTTCTTCTTCTTCT
>BFEA01000016.1:781709-795026 GCA_003427395.1 Chara braunii | reverse complement strand
ATTGCAAGCCAAATAGTCACACCGTGTCCAGATAGCAACATTGCACCAATAATACACCAATGGAGTTTCGTAGCACTGAAAACCAATGTCTGTGGAGAGCACACTCTCTCCTCTCAACAAAAGAGTCCAGTTCCCTTACACTCACACTTGGCGCTCAACGCCCAGCCTACTCCTACACAGCTACTACAGCCTACAAAAAGACAATGCAACTGTTGACATCAGCAGCAGCCCGAAGTACTTGAAGATGCCGCCCATGCAGACCATCGCCAATACAAGGTACGTGCCCTCACATCATCATCATCATCATCATCATCCTTCACCTATTCCTTGACTTCACCCACACCTGTCCTCTCTGTCACCCGAAGACCACCCTTGCGCTTCACTGTAGTCCAAGCCCACCAGCTATGGTGGCTGGGCTATGGCGCTGCCCTCAGCACCGCCCTCCTCCTCTGCACGACCGCACGTGCTGCACCTCGCCTCCCAGCGCTAGCGGCAGCCTACGAGCATTAGCTCCAGCAGCGCTGCCGCCCAGCATGCGAGTGCCTGAATGAGGCAGCCAGGGCCGAGCTCTTTCCTTTATGGAAAGAGTTGGCCTGCTCACGCAGCCTGGCTGCCTTGGCCTGGGCCCARAAGCTTCCGGAAGGCCCCAGGAGGCTGCCTGGATGCAGCAGCTACKGGGCTGCTGGGCCTCGTTCGGTTGGGCGCCCAACTGTCTCTGTATGAGGCTGCGAATCACAGCCAGGGCCTGCATTCTTTGGAAAGGCCCGGTAGGCCGTGGAAATGTCCTTGTTGCTCGGCCTGTGTTTCTTTCAACCAACTGGCGTGTCGCAACTGCCTGAACCCCAAATACGAAATTGACACTCGAAGGCCTTTTGCAAAAAGCCAGGCCCGCCTTCACTTAGGGCGGGCACCTCCGCCTTCACTTAGGGCGGGTAAGGCTGTAGACAGGGCCCCATAGGCCTAACGAGGACCCGATCCTCGCACTAGTCATTGTAATGTTAAAAGTTATGCGATACAGAGAAGATTAGCATCGCCCCTGCACAAGGATGACACACATAAATCGAGAAATGGTCCAAATTTAACAACAACACAAAAGAAAGCCAAGAAGTTGCTCAAACATTTAGGGGGCATGATCTCTAACCGCCAGTCCTGCCACTTTGGAATTCGGACTACCGCTCTGGCCAGTATGCAGGGAATTTGGGGCGTACCAAAAGATAAAAAAAAATTGCAAAAGAATGTGCATGTTTGGTGCCAGAAATTATTTTGCCATCTGGCCCTGAGGGAACCGCGGCCCTAATCGAAGACCGCAATCAAGCACAAGTAGGAGTGTCTCAAGCAGACTATGGCCAGGTAACTACCTCGTAGGCCCTGTGCCAGGGTACCAATGGCAGTGGTACCTGGGCCAGGATCCAGACCGGTAGGTACTGCCTATCGGAAAGCCCAGACCTTGGCCTCAGGACGAAAAAAGGCAGGGCACACATTGAGCAGCAGGGCTGGCACTCTGGCTAGTGGAGAGCAAGAAGCCAGTGCCCTTACATAGCAGGGCTGCCGGTGCACAGCAAACACGTACACTTGCAATAATTGGAGGGGTGGCAGCACAATTCAGGAGAAGGTTGGCAAGGTGGAATAAGAGGAGGCCTGTGGGAGAGGAAGAAGATTCTGATCAGATACTTGCTCTCCCTCTATTCACCAGGTAAGTATCTGCATGTCCGAGTCTGCCTAACCGAAGACCTCGACAAGCACATGTAGGGGTGCCTCAAGCAGACCGTGGCCAGGTGGGTGGCCAGGTGACTACCTCGCACGACATGTGTCGGTGAAGCATCCTTGGGGCTCCTACACGGTGTCGAGTGCATCGGTCCCGCAGGGGGACCCTCCCAGCCGCGTCATGCAGGATTTTGCAGGACTGGTCGTGAAGAGCGTTTGTCGCTCCAGCCGAGTGCGCCAGCCGTACCTCTTGCAAGCCCCTACGACAGGATAGGGTCACGCGAGGGATAACTTACCTCCACCCGCCGGAGCTGTCACCATCCCTTAGGTGGGCGTATCCCCGTCGAGCTGCCAAACCACATGTGAAGGCTTTTTGTATGCAATCGCGGAGGTGGACCAGCCGAGGGCGTTTCTCAATCGCTGTAGCATAGGGGGTACGCGCGGTTAGTACCCCAATCCGACCTGCACGCAAATCGTCGTTCGAGACTGATCTCTCAAACTCGATCCTACGCCGGTCGACTAGGACAACCATTCTAACCACGCGATACACTTTTCATCTAAAACTCACTCCTATGTACAATATCGTGCCTAGTCCCTTTTTCCGTTCGACCCATAACTGCTCTCGTGCTTGAGCGCAAGACTTGACATAAATGACCATCACTTCACAGACCTCCATCATAATGACTAGCCATGCACAAATATGTGAGCAATCGCGATGATGGAGTACTATGTGGTGCCCATAAATATGTGGCCCTCTCTGAAACGTGGGCTCTCATTCGACGCTCAGGTGTCGGCTAATGCGCGCTATAAGGGGTCAGTCCCTTAACAATCGCAAAAATAGATCGAACACCCTGCCATCTTCTGCACCTTGTTGCGCCCCAAGCGGGGCAAGGTAGGATGGCACTGGGGGCAGAAGGGAACTTGGAGTGGTGGTGAGTTGTCTGGCGGAACACCAGCAACACGCTAATTTTTCTACCCGGAACCTTATCGTTCCACCATGATAGCTTTTGAACTACGTTACCAAACGTACACGTACAGGGCCTCTGTACGAAACGTACAGGTGATATCTGTACGGGAACCTGTACGCCCCCGTACGCCCCGTACGAAAAAAAAAAGAAAAAAAAATCATCAAAAAAATCCAAAAAAAAAGTGTTGCAACATCACAAAACAAACAATATTTGGTTGAGCACCATCTGCAGATTCTTATTAGAATTTGAGGGGGGAAAATAAAAACCAGAAGGGAAAAAAAAAAGTCGTGCGGGTCCTAAAGTACGAGTAGCGTACGAGAAATGAGTACGACTTGTACTCGTACGGGGGTGAGTGCAAGTCGCAGCATAGTTTTTTAAACAAGGAAAATCAAATTGTCGTGCGCTCGCAAACGTGTGATGTTTCATAGGCGTTGGCGTATGCCAAACATGTGCGTGTACCAGCTACGACAGTCGTGTCCATAAAAAATGATTAATTCACGAGCAGTTCCTTTTGCGAGTGCATTGACCCATAACTTATTTTGCGCGAGACTTTAGGTGTAATCCGCGCGCGGAAATGCTTAAGAGGGACGCGCGTGTGAGAGAAATCATAGTATTCAGTTACGCGAACTCTCGCAATCGAGTGTCATGGCGACGCTTCACTCGTTACTCCTAGTCGCTCAACCCTTCGCGGGCTTCAGCGTCACGCACGACACTCTAGTGTTGGGAATGAAGTATCGTGAAGGAGCTATCCTTCGCAATACAGAATGGTTGAGGGATGAGCCGTTCAACCCTCGTGGCACCTCTATCCCTTAGGCGGAGCGTCATAATGGGCAGGGTGTGAATGCTTAGCGCATAGGGAAACCCTTTTGTGTTGAGCTGGAACCTGGAATGACCTGGACAAGGACCTCGAATTCCAGGTTCAAGACTAACGTCTCACCAATTAATTCAAATAGCAAAAACAAGCGTGTGCATTGTCGCGGGTATGGCACAGATTATGCATGCGTGTGTTACTTGGCCATAATGACTATGCAAAAATAAAGTCGTTCAATCATTCAGACGAAGGGTTGTGTGGCATTATACGATCACTCTCACATAAATATTGTGGCTTGTCCATCGACATTCGTGCAACATACGGACAATCATCAAGACTGGATTAGAATCTCTCACATACCTGCGATCACACAAAGTTTAACAATAATATCGCACACACCAAACGAGTCAACTTCACCATTCCCTGCGACTCATACCCTGCCTTATGCACACAAGCCCCAACCATTTTCCACCATCCCTCAACAAAGATACTCAGTCTTTAAAAATGGTCATTCAAAAAGAAGTCTAGGTGAAAATCCCAAGAAACATGAAAAACACACATGGGCTAAAGCCTTAGGTTGAGATGTAGAAGCGGGTAAGTTGCGTTATAAACCGACCTGTTATCAAAAGTTAACAGAAGAGTGATCCTTTGTAGGATCAGGCGAATCGAGCCTTCAATCGAAGCGTAGACCTACATTACAGTACAGGCCAAAAAAAACAATGCTATGTTTCAAATTTCCCCTCTAGACAGTATCGTAGGCTAACTCCTCTGTTAACTTCTCTCTCACCTTCCTTTGACAGTATCTCCTCTAGACAAGATGGATTGCTAAATTTCCCCTAGGGGAAAAACAATCCAACTCTCTAAATTTAAAAGAAAATCGGCAGCGCTTCCCATAGGAAAAGTGTCTTTCCTGAATTTTCATGAGCCCAAAAATGATCAACTCTTTCAAATTTGTAAAAATTTCAGCAGCGCTTCATGTAGGAAAAGGAGGCTGCCAAGATTTATACAAAGTTGAAAATACGAAAGCAAAGTACAACTATACTTGGGACTAACTTTTAACATTCACTTGATAGTTAAAATTAGAGATAGTCTACACGATCCTTCTTTGAAGATGGTATCATGAGCTAGCACTAGTCCTAACTTCTAGTAAGCTCAGTCCTATCTTATGCCAAGCTTCCCTCCCATGATCCATCTTACCTGCCTGTACCTCCAACACTCAGCGAGCGTCTAAAGCGACTGAGCTATCGAAAGAAAGCACTCAGCAAGCATCTAAAGCGACTAAGCTATCGAAAGAATATTCCAAAAAGATACCCCAAAAAGTACACACAAGTGAGCACAATAACATATCTCGCCAATCCTCAGGTTCCTTTCTACATCACATAGTTTATTCCAATCTCACGTTATTACCCTTTTACCTTTCCTTACATACGGCATAGGATCAGACAACCCAACTTATGGGTATGACTGACCTGCCTAACTTATATGACTAGGTCACACCAACTTATGGTGCCCTAGCCTGGTAGAATAAGTAAACGTAAGGCATACGACCATGCCACACCAACTTATGGTGTGACTAGCTTCTGCCTAGACAATTGACATAAGGAGTATGACCAGGTTGCACCAACCTATGGTTAGGCTAATCAGCTTGAACATTCGGCATACACAAATAACTGGGCCGCCTCAACTTATGAGGAGGTCCAGCCTTTGCCTAAACAAACGACAAGAGGCATATGACTAGAACTCACCAACTTATGGTGTGGCTAACTAGCCCAAAGCATAAACCATAAAACAAAGTTACCCAACTTATGGACAATCCAGCCTGCTTAGACAAGCAACATGTGCGTATGACCGAACAACCCCCAACTTATGGGTTCGCTCAGCCTTCGCAACACAACTACATCCAACAATTAAGTTCACACCTTCATTCTCTCTTTCGACAAATGGTTAGGTCACTCCAACTCATGGAGATCCACAACCAAACCTCAGTCATGTTTAAAAATAGTCAAGTTTATATTCTCTCTCTGCATCTTGTTTATCATGGGGTTAGGATTGGACTATCCAACTTATGGATGAGTCCAGCCTGTCCATGTTACCTCCCAATTTTATTCTATGAATCTTATTTATTTTCTTCTTTTGTCTTTTACCGGCTTATATGGCTAGATCTCCCAACTCATTGCCCCTAGCCAGCCAATGATGTAATACATAAATAATTATATCAGATTTTAATACTTTGGTTCTACTTATGTGATGGCCCGTCCAAACATGGACTGAAACACACAACTGATTTCTGAGTTTTGCCCATGGACTAAATGCCCTGCTGAGTTTCCCGCTTGCTACAAAGTCGGTGTGTGCACGCTTGCTGGACTGCATGTCTATCTGCGTGCTGGTTGGCTTGAGTGCGTGTGTGGTCATGCCTGTCTGAGTGCTAGTTGGCTTGAGTGTGTGTGTGGCCCGCAAGGGCACTTGCTCGTTCATTGGATCCTCAGGGCCGGTACTTACTTGTGGCCGTGACATTGAGGGATTGCAGCAGGAAAAACACTCAAGTAGCGGGTAGGCCGGTAGCGCACCCTGAAGGGGTAGATGTGCCGGTACTGGAGGCCAAGCAGAAGAAGACAAAAGTGACATTTTTAGAGGCCCAATAGTTGTAGGTTAGGTCTGGGTGGATACCGGTCCAACCAGTCTGGGTCTAGGGCCTGTACGACCAATATCAGAGTCTGCAATGATGTTTCCCTCCGAAAGGGAGGATGTACCAGTTGCTTGGAAGGCCGAGCGGTTTGGAAGTCACCGCCCAAAGAGGCAAGCAGGCCGCTATAACTCCCAGTCGGGCGAAGGCCTCTTTTTCGGTGTGCAAGTTTGGCGACGCACTGATGGAGCGCTGGCTGGAGCAGCACTGCTGGGGAGGAAGGAGAAGAACACGAGGGAGGAAGAAGGAAGGGGGAGGAGCGTCAGGGGTACTTACCTGGCTATGGTGGCAGCCATCTTCATCACCTTGGTGGGCGCTGCAGCAGGGAGTCCCCAACTGGGGAGAGCCACACCAAGAAGCTTCGAGGTAGGGTCAGGCATGGCGGCCTGAGCTAGAGCAGCCATAGCTGCTTTGGGTTGTCCTTTGGGCATCTGGGCAAGGCCTAGTAGTCCGCCATAGCCTTGGCCTATGAGAGTGAAGAGTGGGAGAGGCGGCCATGGCTATGGTGGACCTCAAGTGATACCTGCAGTAGAAGAGGGACATGGACATTGATTCTGGATCACCTATTCAACATTGTATTATTATTTCTTGTATGAATAAGAGAAGGGGGAGATAAGGAGGAGGAGATTGTTGGGCGAAGAAGAAGAGCCTTGTCATTTGTCTATGCTGGTGTACATCATCTTCTTCTTCTTTCTTACTTCTTCTTCTTCTTCTAATCCTCTCTCTTCTTCATTCATTTCTTTCTGCAATTGGGCGGCATTGTACTATCTGATGGATGTGTATCTCGAAATTGCCCAGGATCATAACATTGGTATCATAGCGGATTCTACTTGCTGGTGAGAGTTGACTTGGCTGCCCTAACCCTAACCTAAGTGGTTGAGGGCACCACTTAGGGTTAGGGTTGGTTTGTGAAGGGAAGAGGGGCAGCGTGGTTGAGGGAAGCTGCCCCCACCTGGTTAGGTCACGGAGGGTCGACGTTGAACCTAACCAGGTTGCTTGAGAGTGAGATTAGGGTGGCGAGACATTTCGAGGAGACTTCGTGCGGCGATTTGAGAGAGGCGACAGTGAGAGGCACTCGCACCTGGAATCTGATTTAAGGGAGACACTTGGCAACTTAAGGGCTGCCCTCAAGTAGGCGAGCTTGAGGGTCAACGGCCACTCAGCATCTACGGACTGCAAGTTGCTACTTTGTTCTTGAGCATCGAGGGGGGATGCGGCGTTGCACTTGGGTGTTGGAGTCAGACCCTCCTAGGAGATAGGACACTAGTGTACGGGTAGTGTTAGAGGGGTCAGGAGGATCACATGAGAGGGGGGTGAGTTCTATTCATCTCGAAGCTCAAGGCCACTCAGGTAAGTGTCGTGCACCTACGGGATGCCCATGTGTGTGTGCATGGTATGGTTTGTCCTGCTGGGGTTACTCTGGGTTTCTTTTCCTACTCCTCTGTGGTCTTTATTGTGTGATTGAATGCATGTGATCTACCTACTCACCTGATGGATGGGAAATGAAGTATCTTGATCTAAATGCCGAGTCTTTCTACAGTGCTTTGTCCTTCATCTCTGAACGGTTGTAGTCTGTAGGTTATGCCGGAAGTTGAAATTTCGTTTTTCAGTACAGTAGAAACTGAACTAAGTCCATGAGGGACTCCTCTTGGTTGGGACCTGGCCGCGACCTACGTGGGACCTCTGGAACTCAGTGGGACCGGGCCCAAACAAGAAGAGCCCTTTGGGCCCAAATCGGTTAGGCATTAGCCCATTGTCTTCTGACTGTGTGACGGAGTTCTTTCTTCTTGGTTAGGATACCCACTGCTGAGGGGATCTCGGCTGAGACGTTTCGCATGTCTTTTGGTTGCACTGTCCGTGGTTTGACTCGCACCCTGTACACCACGTCCCTTACAACGACATGGAGTTCGGCCTGGACTAGTCAGATAGTAGTGTAATTAGGGGAGTACCTATGCTGTTGTTGCGACCAAAGGGAGGTCGCAAGGAGGTGGAAGATGTCAAGGTTGTGGTGGCCAAGCCTCTGGAGGTCGAGGGCAGGGCGGCCAGGGGGTGGGCGGTAGAGGAAACCGCCAAGCGGGAGGCAGGGGTCAAGGTCCCCTATAATCGTCCTCGTTCTGATCAATCACCTCCCAGAGGGGGTGGTTGGCACCCTAGTTGGCCTGAGGGACGGCCCTAGGAAACGCTGGGTATTAAGCAAACCGATTGGCAGAAAAGGATAGACGGGTTTCAATGCGTTTTTTGTGGTGACCCTGGGCACATCATCAAATTTTGCCCAAAGTACAGAGGTGCCCGACGAGCTGCAGCTGAGGCAGCAAAAGGCAACCGTCGGTAGGGGTAGCAGCTGCCCTTACCTCTAGACCTCGTGGAGATGAGTGCGAGCGCCAAGTAGAAACTCCCACTCCACGTGTGTCCACGGTAGAGGTTGCTGGCCAGCGTCTAGTTACCTGTCTAGAGATTGCTTGTGTTAGAGTCTCTCTAGGTGCTTCCCTCACAAGCCTGGCAGAAGAATTGAAGGAGAGAATGTTGGCCTGGGCCAAGATGAGGAAAGAAGGTAAAGGACAATTGTTGATAGCAGATGTAGAGATTTTTAGAGGTAGAGTAGGGACCCTTATAGACAGTGGGGCCACACGTAGCTATATTAGCTGCAAAACGCTGAAGAATTTAAAGCTTAGTCTGAAAGTCCAAAAGCTAGAAGAACCTGTAGTCATCATCCTTCTTGATAGTCACACAATGCGAGTCGAGGATTACGTCGAGGGACTCCAAGCATATTTGCGCCTAGAGGAAGATGGGGAGGTAGAGAGAGTTCTCCATTCCCTGACTCTCCTTGTTGAAGATGATCTCCCATTCAATATGGTATTGGGAATGGATTTGGGAGAGGCAACAGGAGCCACACTGCATTTATGTGAGCACGAGTGTAGGCTTCCTAGTCCGTCAGGTGGCGTCAAGAAGGCCCGTCTGTTCCATGTCTCAGGAGTAGATAACTCCTTAGCACATTGCTGTCTCAGCGCTCCTCGTTTGCGCGATTAGTTAAAAAGGAGCAGTTAGAAGATTAGGTTTTCGTAGCGTATGTTAGGCTGGTTACTGAGCCTAAGAAAGAGGAACCAACCAACCCATTATTGCCAAGTTGTTGGATGAGTACGCAGACTTACCAGAAGCTCCTTCACGAGTAGTTTTGCGTCCCATCCAACATCGCATTGAGATAGAGCCTAGCAGTAAAACTCTCAAAGGAGCAGTCTATAGAATGTCTCCTAAAGAGTTAGAGGAGTTGCGCAAGCAGTTAGACGAGCTCCTCGAGAAGGGTTGGATTAGGCCCAGTTCGTCTCCATTTGGAACACCTGTTCTCTTTGTCCCCAAGAAAGAGGGAGAGTTAAGAATGTGCATTGACTACAGGGGTCTAAACACCGTCACAGTCAAGAACACAGAACCGCTGCCCCGAATAGATGATCTGCTAGATCGGGTGCAAGGCTGCAAGTACTTCATCAGGATAGATTTAAAGTCAGGGTACCATTAGATTGAAGTTCACCCTGATGATCAATACAAAACGGCATTCATGACTAGATACGGCCATTATGAGTTCATAGTGATGCCCTTTGGACTAACGAATGCACTGGCCACTTTCCAGCGCTGTATGAACGATTTGTTTAGGCCGTGGTTAAACAACTTTGTAGTGGTCTATTTAGATGATATCCTAATCTTTAGTAAGACCCTCCAGGAGCATGAGGCTCATCTGAGGCAGATCTTGGAGAAGTTGCGCGAGGCAAACTTCAAGATCGACGCGAAGAAGTGTGAGCGGGCCAAGACCGACATCCTGTACTTGGGTCACGTCTTATATGGAGATGGTATAAAACTTGAGGATAGCAGCGATTAGAGACTGGCCATCTCCGCGTACGCTGACAAAGTTGCGGTCATTCCTAGGGTTGGCCAACTATTATAGAAAGTTCATTAAAAACTTTTCTGCTTACGAACGAGAACTCGCTGCTCTCAGGCAAGTACTAGATCATTGGAGACACTACTTGCTTGGGAGGCACTTCAAAGTTTGTTCAGACCACGAGACACTCAAGTGGCTGAAAACGCAAGCCCAGATGACACCTAAGCATACTAGGCGGGCTGCAGAAATAGATCAGTTTGACTTTGAGCTCACACCTGTTAAAGGGAAATACAACGTGGTTGCAGATGCTCTTAGTCGACGGGCTGATTACTTTACAGCGAAAGGTTAGAGATGCGTATGCTCAGGACCCTATCTACGGCGACCTCTTGAAGAGAGTAAGAGAGACCCCAGAGAGTGAACGTGACTATCGCACCACGAAGGGTTGTTGTTTGAGAAGACAAACGTCGTAGATAGGTTGTGCATTTTGAATAGTGAAGAGATCCGAAGTCCGATCCTAGGGGAATGTCACGATACAGAAGGGCACTTTACCTGGCAAAAGACATTAGCCAACCTAACCCGCGCCTACACGTGGCCTGGCATGAAAGCTGACTGTATAGAGTACGTGCGCAGTTGTAAGGTATGCCAGCGCAACAAAACTACGACGCGAGCCCCATTGGGTCTTCTCAGACCCTTGCCTATCCCGCCAGGTCCTGCAGAGTCTGTGTCCATCGACATCATGGATGTAGGGGTCAGGAGTAGGCATGGAAAAACCCAAGTCATGGTCATAGTAGATGGCTTTAGCAAGTATGCAGTTTTGTCCCTTTGCCTTTTGAGGCATGTACAAAGTTAGTTATAGTGAAAATTTTCAATGCCTGGGTAAGCGAACATGGTATTCCTTCATCCATTGTTAGTGATAGGGATACGCAGTTTACTAGCTAGCATTGGCAGAAACTTATGCGAGTCTATGGCTCAAAGTTGTTGATGTCATCTGGCCGTCACCCAGAGACTAACGGTCAGACTGAACATATGAATAAGATCCTGCAGCAAATACTCAGGATGTATATTAGACCGGATCAGATTAACTGGGATGAGATGCTCCCTAAAGTAGCTAGTGCTTACAATAACAATGTTCACCTAGCTACTTGCCGGACTCCTAACGAGTTGCACAAGTCCTTTAGACCACGCAGGTCGTTTGAAGGACTGAACCGTAACCAAATACAAAGACTGCCACCCGGAACTAGACAGTTTGCATTGCAACATGAAAAGGAAATTGTAAGAGTGACCGACAATTTGAGAAAAGCTCAACATAGAATGATAGAGCAAGCTAACAAGCGTCGTCGGCCGTCGCAGTTCCATGTAGGTGACTTAGTATGGGTCAAGTCTAAGGAGTTCACCCCAGAAGAGAACATCTCACAGAAGTTGTTACCCACGCATAGGGGACCGTGGCCTGTCCTAGAAGTAGAGGGTGGAGAGGACGGACCTTCCTACACAGTAGAGATTCCACCACACCTCGACACATACCCAGTCTTCCATGCGTCTAAGTTACTACCTTGTGTCACCAGTCAACAGTTTTCGTCGCGTCGTTCGATGATTCTTTCCGCCGGATGTGGATGGCACATACGATAAGCATTGTGGAAGAGGATGTGTTTAGAACCGGAAGTCGAGGTCGTCCACAAAAGCAATATAAAGTCAGGTTCGCTTATCAAGAACCGGAGGACGACCGATGGTTCACAAGAACTGAACAATTAGAGACCGCTCCCGACATAGTCCATGCCTATGACAGAGAGGAAAGGTAAAGGTCCTGTCTTGCACTAAAGTATTCTCGGACGACCTCGAATTTAGGTGGGGGAGTGAAACGGTTTTCACCTATAACGGTGACAGATGCAGAACCCAGGGCTACGGGTCAAACCCTTGCGACCGTGCTTTATACAACAGCCGAACATAGACTTAGTGGTCATAGGTACACTATAGGTCGTAGCTGCTACAGTTCCGAAGGGTCAATACTAGGACCTTCTAGAAGCTGTAGGATTGACTCTTGGTAGGTCGTAGGGGTCAGTCAGCGGCTGAGTCAGCAAGGGGCAGTCCTAGCACAGTCAGCAAAGGGCAGTCCCAGTCCTACCTAGCCTAGTCAGCGGTACCCAGTCCTGGTCGCACTTTATCCGGTCAGCAAGTACCATGTGGGACTGTGTGCAACCCGGGCTCAGGGTCCAAGGGCAGACCAACGACGATCCGAAGTATAAATAAAGAGGCAGCGTCAAGTCATTCATCCATTCTGCCTGTGAGCTGTGCGGAAGTGCTTTCGGAGTGTCTTGTGCTACGGAGGTCTGCAGGTGCCCAAAGCAGAAGAGGGCTAAGAGGAGGAAGACGCGGCCATAGCCGTGAGCTAGCTTAGGAGAGAGACGGCAGCCATAGCTGCCACGTAGGATAGGGTAGGAAGTGTGTGTGTATGTAGGATGCGTGTGTGTGCGGGACATCCAGGGTGATCCGAGTGTGAGTGTGTGTGTGTGCGAATAAGTTGCTGGTGGATACAGTTGATCGGGTGGGAATCTTTGTCTGGCGCCGTGCGCCATAGCCATCAAAGACAAGTTTGAATCTGAGCCGTGTTCCTGGCCACGGTTTATCTCTGAGCTTTGTGTGGGCGCTTCGCGCCAAGTCTGATTGTCATCTGTTTGCATGCACGCTAAAGCGAGTGGAAGACAAGTCTGATTGCAACTTTTGCTCATATACTCTCACGCTGACCAAATGACTATGTTGCGGTGTCTGGTTTGTTCTCTTATCCTTCTGAATCCTGTATGCTCTCTGAAAGCCCCTGCCCTTGTTCTCTCTTTGCTGCCTGCGGAGCTGCAATGGGCACCTTCTGAATTCCCCCTTCCGTCTTCTCTTTACTGTGGGTGGTGAAGCAACGGGCCACATATTGTCTATCTAATATCTAGATCTTATTTCATGAACTGAAAAGAAGATCAGAAGTGATTAAACCTGGGCTAATTTTACGTGCACACGTGTAGTTGTGCCCAGACACGCGCTCGGCTGGAATGCCAGGCATGACCCCCAGGCGTGGTCCCAGGCAGTCCCTGTGCAAAGAAAAAGAAAAGTGTAACGAGCGTGAGGCTGAGGGTGAGCCGAGGGAGATGAGAGAGAGGGAGAGAGAGGGAGAGAGTGAGAGCACACACACACACTCACTCACACTCACTCACTCGACACGACGGACTCGGACTGAGGGCTGTCTCTTATACACATCTAGATGTGTATACATGAGAGGGGGGTGAGTTCTATTCATCTCGAA
>BFEA01000016.1:766841-780253 GCA_003427395.1 Chara braunii | reverse complement strand
GGGCATTTCTGCAAAGGCCCCGAGGGCAGAACTGAAAAATGCAGTATTTGAAAGTGGCGCCCGAATTGCAGCATGGCGCCAGTTGTCCAAATCCTACGGTACCAAAGGAGGGGTTTGGAAAAAGGGTGCCAGGCCGAAAGCGGGATGCAGCCGAAACAGCAAAAGATAGACCAGGGATCGAGCCCTGGCGAAGTCCGTAACAAAAAGTGAAAAAATTGTAGGAAAAACTTTTGGCTGAGGGTCACCTCATAATTCCTTTTTCATTTGAAGATAAAGAAAAAAATAAAAATTTAATACAAATGCACCCCCCTTCAGACCCCGTTCAGCCCCATGTATACCCCCCTTTCCCCCACTCAATGAACACTGTAAAACAAAAGAGACCCTGGATTTGGGCTGCGTTCAGGAGGCACAGAAATGCCCACAGACCCGGGGGGGGAGGGGAATTCCTGGAGCTTTTCCTCTGAGTACCACAGGTGACTGCACGGTCGGGCAAGCTGCATGGGTGCCTGGCTTGGTGTCCCTGCTAACCTAGACTGATTTTCCTTTTTTTTCCTCAATTTCTGATTTCTTTTCTAATTCTCCGCATGCTTCACACCAGACACTGTGCAGCGCCGGCATGCCATAAGTGAGGTACAGACAGAGCACACTCTTCCCAAGTTGTTAATGGGTGGCAATACTTTGTTGTCGAGGAAGCAGGCCAGGTGGGCCGCATGAAAAGTTTGATCCCAAATTCTCTTTTTTTCTTTTTTTTTGTAGTAGGCCAGGTGGGCCACATGAAAAGTTTCATCCCGTATTTTCTTTGTGGTCGTCATAGCTGGCCAAAGAAGACCATCATCTGGCAATGTCTGGTCTTTTAAGGTGATGGTTTTCTTCTTACTGTTGTCTCCTGCAGGTTGTTCGAAGACCACATAGTGTCGCAGCTGCAGCTCTGGGAATGATGGGCACTGCATACCAAACTGTTAGGCGCCATTGTGAAGTGACTGCGATTTTGGTTTTATATGGCCTACCAAGGTTTAATCTTTGAGCTCAGGACCTTATGACCCTGTTATCCAGAACTGTTGTGGTGTGTCATGGTTCAAAGGCTGAGGGCTGTTCTTTTTGCACCAGTTTTTTGTTGTGTTCAATTATACTGCTTCACACGAAAGCAGCTTTGCTCGCGGGGGAATTCCACACTTGTCCTGTGTACATGTAGTTCCATGACATGCAGGTAAGTAGAACAAGTGGGTGTGAGAAGGTAATTCACTCAGGGCATACTCACACGGGGACCTCATGACCTGAAATCCCAAAATTTGAGGCAGTTTTCGGGTCACATTGGAGAGGGCCGCTACCCAAATGTACTTTTTGGTGACCCTTTTTGTCAGCAGCTTGCGGGTCTCAAATTACCTTTTCGATTTTTTCTTTCTCCCTGAGATATTTCAAGAAATTCGTGCATGAGGAAATCAGCCGTGAGTGTTAGTTCAGCATTGAAAGAAAGGAAAAAAAACCTCTATATTTTTTGGGGTAAGCAGTGTGACTATGTGCACTTCCTGGGAGGTGCAAATGTCAGGGCTGCGATTGTGTCCTTTGGGGACAGAGAACGTGGGTGTGACCACACGGGCACCCAAAGGAGCAAATACATGGTACCAAACGTCCCAAATATTTGGAACTTCAGGTCCCCGTGTGAGTATGCCAAGTGACACAGCAAAATGGTCTCAGAGATTTGAAGATTAGATACATAGAAGATCAAACAAGAATTTTACAAGTCCTTTAGCCACTTCTTGAGTCTCTGATCGCTGTTGGGATTTCCGAAGCTTACACATAAGGTTTCAACACAACGACAGAAAACGACAACATTTACAACTGCCTGCTCCCCAATGGATGGCGAGCCAATGTGAATACAGGCTGGTACACCACAATGTTTTGGGAAAATTTCGACACGATAGACTAAAACAATTAAAAATTGGTAAACAAGTTAGAACAACTGGAAACTATCACTTCTCTATCCCATTGTTGAACACAATTATCATATACAGTGGTAGTTATGCGAGGAAACCGCAGCGGACAAACTCTTTCACACCAGAACAAGAATTCACAAAGTTGAAGTCTCTTGGTGATGAAACGCCATCTTCTCACCTCCTAACAATCAATACAACAACAATGATCGATTTGTGCTGGTTTTGGGCGATGGCGGTTCACTTTGAGATCTCCGGATTTTGCTCAGCTAGCATATAGTGAAGATCTCCTATCAAGTGTGATGTTCCTTGATACCGATTTTTTTGGGAGTGTGAGGCATCAATAGTTTGTGTTCTCGATGTTTAGTTCCTCATTCTGTTGTTCGTAATTGGTTTCAGATTCCTCGTTCTGTTGTTCGTAATTGGTTTCAGATAAAAGTCTTAGTTACTTTCATCATCGTAATCTTTAGGATAATTCATCACCTAAATTCCAGATTCTTAAAGTCCACATTGCAAGGAAATAACTTCAAATAAGCAATGTGAAAGACAATGAACCAGGTAGCAACATTCATGAAAGTCCAGATAACTAGAACCAAAACTGAAAACAGATTGCAAGCGATATCACACCAGATGAGATATAGCAAAGCATCGAAGTTCCATGATAATGAAAGCCCGTCCTCGGCTCCAATCACCGAAGTACAGCAATGTAGTCCACCTATCTGGCGCTCAGCGCCACCCTACTGACAGATGCTCCTATCACCGTAGACTCCTACACCCACTACAAGTCAATCATGAAAATCTTCAGCCTGGTAATGAATGAAGACCGCGAGTGAATGCCAACTCAGCACCAGGTAAGCCTTGCCACACCACTCATCCTTCCCATTGCTGATACCACGGTCCGCGTTCCCCGAGGACCTCTGCTGCATCGCCACTTAGAGCTGGAGCGGTGTTGCATACTAGTGAATACTTCACCAAGTATGGGCAGAACCAAAGATCAACCAATATATGATGAGCATGTATGCAGCGGAAGTCTGAGAAATGGACTGGCTCACATAGACTGAACCCATCCAGATATCACTCACCATACAAGCAATCGTGAGATGGTGAGGTCTGAAGCCAATCATAGACGATGCTCAGGCCCCGTACAACCATACACAGATGAAAGGTGGGAGGAGAGACGATGGAGGTGGGAGGTATAGGCAGCGCCAGATGTCACCGAGATAGAATCCAGTAGGTCACCGATATGGTAGTCCAAAATGTCATCGAACAAGATCACAATATTGTGGACAATAAGTCACCAATGTCGGAGGTACAGAGTCCTAACGTAACCAGTGTCCAATCTGTGATGCCGCCGAGTATCAATCCCAAACATCTCCAAGGTCTCGAATCCGGTAAGTATCACAGCCTCTTACCACCGAAGTCCAAACACTGATCTCTGTCCAACTCGTATCAAAGTCTCCAGTCTGACGACGACGAAGAAGAAGAAGAAGAAGAAGAAGAAGAAGAAGGTTGAAGAAGAAGTCTGAAGAAGAAGAAGAGGAATAAGGAGAAGAAGAAGGAGAAGGAGAAGAGATGGCAGAGCATGGACGGAGATGGCGAGTAGCGCCAGGCCCTACCTGATGGGACAAGGTTGCGCCTTGGCTGCTGCAGAAGACGGCTGGGAGCGATGGCGCTCGTAGCTGCTGGTCAGGTAAGTCCTCCCTCCTCGCTCTACTGCAGTGCGCTAAACTTAGCGCTGCAGTTCCAGCGCTGCGCTGAACTCAGAATAGCGCAGCGCGGTCGCTCCTCTATGCCGCTACTCCCTCCTCCAGGAATGGCCGCTGGACCGGCCTAAGTACCGTCTGGCGCCCGGTCGGCCTCAATGCTGGCCTCCTGCGCCGTGGGCTGAACCGTCGAAATGACCGTTCAGCGCAGACCAGCGGGCGGCAGCCTCAAGAGCGCCGCCAGGCCCAAACGGTCATGTCGTTTGGGCCAACCGTGGTCTGCTAGGTGCTGAGGCCCCAACCGGTGGCCTAACAGGGCCTACCGGGAGAAAAAGGCCTGGCCTTGGAGGCCAGCCTGGGTACCCCCTGAACTGGTATGTCGGGCTTGTGAAGCCCCGTGCGGAATCGCAGAATGTAACAAGCGACCAGCCCGGCTATGGCTGCCACTCTCCCTATCTCACTGCCACGGCGCAGCTTCTCCCACGTGCCCAAGCAGCCAGCCAGCACCCGCTTGCGCAGCGCAGCCGCATGCTCCAAGGCACGTATGTCGCTTTCCCCAGCGGCCTTTGTCTTTTGTGCAATGTAGAGAGCTCTTTCCGCAGGCCCTGGCCAGTCTGTGCCCTTGTCCCAGTTTCCCTCGTCCAGGCTCTTCTGGAAGGTACTGGGGCCCAGCCATCCAACTAACTCGTGGGCTGGGCCTAAGAGTTAGTTGGATGGTGCATTCATCCAACAGGAGCCCTGGGCAGCAAACTGGTCACACCGGCCTGAAAAAGGCCAGACCGAAATTGATGAGGGTCCGCCTTCACTGTGGGGGGGCGTGAGCCCTTTTCAGCCTTGCTGAGGCGCGGTTTCCTCGCATTCCCACCCCCTCAAATTGAAAGTCCTCTGAGCATTCTCAATCTTCTCTCTGCTTCCCTTTTAACTTCCGTTCGTGAGTGGAGACAACTCCAGGGGCAGTCTTCATCAGCTCGTCTCTTTGAACCATCTGTCTTCCTTAGGATCAAGGTGATGTCTGAAGGCCACCCTGTACTGCATTTGTGGCTTGGTAGGTCTTCCTCTGCGTGCTCGTCTTGGCACTGCCATCACCTTGTGCTCAACAATCTGATCGATATCCACATAACCATTTGTAGTTGGGGGCTGCATTGATCGCCTGGAAAGAAAGTTGTCAGTTCCTGAAAAAGGAAGGAGTTTGGAGGTGTGAAAGACAGGGTATGCGTGCAAATGCGGGGGAACAGCGATGATGTATGGATCTGATCCTACAATATCCAGTACTGGCCATGGTCCGAAATACTGAGACGGCATCAGTTGTCTACACACATCCTGTTCCTGTGTGAACTCAGAAGACTTCGCCCATGCTCTTTCACCTACCTAAATTTAGATGGCTGTCTGTGTCTTTTCTCAGTCATTGCTTGCTGAGCTTTCTGAATCTGTTCTACTGTTTCCTATAGTATGGCTTCATATTGTATACCGAACTCTATGCTACCGGGAGCTGCAGTAGGCTTAGATTCAGGCAGTAAGAAATCAGACAGTGTTCTGGGTGTCCATCCTAGATGCAGCTGATTGGGAGTCCTTGCTGTAGTACTATGTATAGCATTATTATGTAGGCTACCGTTTTCACCCGAATAGAATGCCCGGTCATTATAGCTGTATTTGGGCCAACTTTCAGTCTAATACAGCGAGAATGACCGGGCATTCTATTTGGGTGAAGACGGTAGCTACCAGAGGCAGTTTTTCATCCCAGACAATCTGATTGGGCTTGATATAGTGCCTAAGTAGCTGCTGGACTACATGGTTCATCTGCGCAGCTTGACCATTGGTCTTCGGATGATTCCCAGATGTCATCTGCAGTTCAGATCCGATCTGTTGTGCAGCCTTCTGCCACATTTCACTTGTAAAGCGCACATCTCTATCACTCACTATGGTCTTAGGCAGTCCAAAGTCATTCACCCAGTGATCTGAGAACTTACTAATCACCAAATCTGCTTGGGCTGTTGCAGGTAGCTGTATTAGTCTAGCATTCTTCGAAAATCTATCTACAATCACAAATGTCTGCCTGTTTTTTCCATTTTGGCTGTTTACCAAAGTGTCCATGAAGTCCATGGACAGCAAGTCTCCTGCGCGAGATGGAATCGGCACAGGCTTCAATAAGCCTGGAGGTGCCTGAGTCCTAGGTTTGCCGCGTTGGCAAACCTGGCGTGACTCTACATATTCCTTGGCATCTTCTAGCATTGAAGGCCACCAAAACCACTGCAAAAGACTAGCATAGGTCTTTTTAAACCCAAAATGACCAGTGGCATCATGGCATTCTCCTGTGAACACTTCGCAAAGACTCTCTACTTGGGACACACAATCTATTCTGCCCATTCTTACTCAAAAAGAGCAATTCATCAACCATCAGAGAGTCCTCAGTCACCGTCTTATCTTGCGAGAGGAATCATCCACTGATCACCTTCTAAATACTGTCTTCTTTGTAAGCATCCACCAACTGTTGACGTACAGTCCCATCTAAGCCAAACTCAGTCACTAGCGCTCCAAGGAAATCTTCTCTCCTAGACAATGCTTCTGCAACCTCATTAGACTTTCCATCCAAGTGCTACAGAGAGAAATCAAACATATGTATGTACTGGATCCATCTCTTATGGGCATCAGAATGTGTGGGTTGCCTCTTGATCCATTGGAGTGTCTCGTGGGAAGACTGGATTTCAAAATGTCTGCCATAGAGATAGTGCTTCCAATGTTTCAAGGCCATGTATAGCGCAAAGAGTTCCCTTGCATACGTGGAGTTAGCTAGCTTCTTAGACGACATCTTCTTGGACATCTACTCAACTGGCCTCAACTTTTTCTCCTATTGTTGCTGAAGCACTGCACCAATCCCTTATTAACTGGCATCAGTGGTCACGACAAATAGCTTATCAGGATCCGCAATCTTGAGGATTGGATGACGCATCAGAGCGGTCCTGAAATCCAGCTCACACTGCTTTGTCCATTCCCAAGGGGTGTCAAGGTGCGTAAGATCGGTCAAGGGGCCAGCAACACTGTTGTAGTTCTCTATAAAGGGCCTATAGTAGCCTGCCATCCCCAAGAATGATCTGACCTCAGTCACAGACTGTGGTCATGGCCACTCCCTAATGTCGGCCACCTTCGCATCTTCTGGCCTCAGTCCCTCCTCAAATATCTCATGACCCAAGTACAGGATTCTAGTGCGTCCAAACTTGCACTTTTTTTTTTTTTTTTTTTTTTTTTCTCCAAATCTCCCCCATCAGTGTTAGTGGTGCTGATAAGAGCAGACACCACTAGCACCTGGGGAGAGGCGCCGTCTTTTGGTGGGGAGCATCACCTGCTGGAAAGCGGGTCCAGCGTCCCATTTACAAACTGAAAGTACATTAGGGAAACAATTTTGGGGGTTCCTGCCAGCATTGATTGCCCTGGAAACCCAGGGGATTGACTGAGCAGGGCATGAAAAAGAAAAAGGGAGAGGGGGAGAACCTCTTCACCCAGAACCTGGCGCCAGATACTTGCAGCTACACCCTAGTTCCTCCCTCCCCCGATCAGCCGCAGTCCCAACTGTCAGTTCCGTTTTTTCAAGAAGATTGAGGAGGACGCCTGCCAGCATTGATTACTCTGTCTCCAGAGGATTGACTGTGCAGGTTGTTGGGATAAGGGGATAAACCTCCTCATCCTGTACCAAATGCCAGATTCCTACCCTCTCCCAACTACCTTTTACCCTCTTTGTCTCACTCTCATGAAAGGTAATCATCGTTTATAATCCTTTACTGAGAGCTAGGACTAAGGGCGACTCTCCAATCTAAGAGAAGTAGTGATATTTGCAACAGGCGAACCGAGGGCCGCCTCTTCAGTCTGAAACCACACCGCCAGATCACACCTATTGCCCTAGCGGCAGCCTCCAATTCCTTTGGATGCCAGTTCTTAGACATCTTTGTAATTCCCCGTGTCACCCGTTTAGTTCGCGCCGTACCATTGCATATCCACCATTGGCAATTGGTGGGGTGGGAAGGGGTCATGAAATTTTGTGGCTGGTCACAGTGGGATCTCCTGGCCCACAGTGGTCCAATCTCTAAAGCAGATGCGGTAGTCTCTCTTGAACTCCTCCTGGTTGCCTACATGGGCGGGCTTTCCTTCCCATCCGACAGATGCAATCCAACCTCCTTTGTCACTGCCCAACCAGTCTCCAGAAAATTGGTGAATTGCTTGTGTTAGTGTTGGCGGCCTTGTGGTATAAATCTGCAATTTGGACTCTCAACAGGGAGGCCATCCGATCGCTAAAGAGACAAGTAACGACCCTGCTGTGGAGAGGCAATGGTGAGTTCCCGAACGTCATCAGCAGGGTAGCCTGGCTATCCGTGATCGAACCTAAGGACAAAGGGGGCCTAGGGATCTTGGATCCGGGTACTCAGATCACAACATTAACTGTCCAATGGGTTAGGAGATTGCTTTTCACTCAGCACCTCCCATGGCTTGCCCTGGCACTGGAACAGATATCCAAACTTGCCCCACAAACACAACAAGGAGTTAGCCCATTGACCTGGTTGGAAGACCGTTTTTGGACTGTGCCACGGTGCCCCCGTGTAGAGCGAGACTCACCCTGAGACAGCTCACTCGGACCTGATCAGAGACGACTTCTGGACCCGGGTCCTGAGGGCCTGGCGCCAACTCTCGTTGCCTGACCAACCCCCGCCAACTAGATGGGAGGAGGTGATGCATCAGCCCCTTTTTGGAAACAGAAGGATAACGGACCGACACAGTAAAGTGTATCGTAGCTCAGACACCCCGTGGAGCAGCTGGGTCAAAAAAGGCATAATCAGAATAAAGGATATATGGAATACAGAGGTGGGGGACTGGAAAAGGGGGCCACAACTCAGAACCATACTCAAACACTGCCACAAGATTGAGGAGAATATTGATCTGCTGATCGCTGCTGTCCCGCTTGACTGGGTGTGCATTCTACGGAACGGGCCTCAGCTAATGGAAGGAGACTCGGTAGCTGCCCCGGAGGATTCAGAAAGTGTAGGCAACGTGGTGGAGGTGCGAACTGACGAAACGTTGGTAAGCCTCTTTCACATAGGCAAGGAAAACAAGCTTACCCGATACCTCCCAGAAGCAATGAGATGGTGAGGAACTGCAGATTTGCACAGGATTCGTGAGCTGCGGGATAAAGACAATTGGATTGCATATCAGCCAAATACCCCCGTGATGGAGCTACCCTTTGACCCGGACGAATGGCAGTGGGTCCCCAGCCGAAAACCCAGGCCGGGAACGATTCTAAATTTGCACGTTGTTGATCGCGAGGGCTCTACCGATGAGGGAAGTGTGTTGGTCTTTCCAGTTGGCCAATTTTTCTAAGCAGGCTTCAGGATCCACTCATCGTTCGAGGCAGGTTTGCCCAATTCCGTCAATCTAATTCCCAGTACTCTGACAGGGGCCGTTTTCGGAAGCCATTTGACCCGTGGCAGCTTCGGGGGGCGCGCCCCTTGGTGGTGGATCCACCACCCCAAGTTCTTGTTTCCCCAATTGACGGTCATATTTGAGACTGTTGTGAAGCGGTCAAATAATCTCATGATCTTTTCCATGTTTGCTGCAGTGGCGTCTATCGTAAGCGTCAAGTCGTCGCAAACATCAAGCAAACAGGGATCGCCTCTTCCGGGATAGCCGAGATCTGCAGTCTCCTCAGGTCTTTGTTGGCATGAAGGTTTGCTGTCAGCGCCTCCATTATGATGATAAAAAGGAAGGGTGTCAGGGGGTCCCCTTGGCGAACCGACCGTTGCAACGGAAAGGTTGGCGCTATCCTACCATTAACTTGGACACACATGGTGGCGTTCTGATGTAGTATTTCGGTCCAGCGCCGGACGACTGGTCCGATGTTCATTTTTTCCATACATTTGTCTAAAAATAGCCAGTCCACATGGTCATACGCTTTTTCAAAATCAATGAAGATGACAGCCGCATTCTGCATATCGTGCCTTGTTAATTTGAGAAGTTCATTAACGAGAAGAATATGGTCTTGGATCCTGCGTCCTTTGACAAAACCAGTCTGTGTTGGGTGAATAATGTCGTCCAGGACCGGAATCAGTCGGTTTGCCAAAGCTTTCGCTAATATTTTGTAGACGACTGTGAGTAATGTTATCGGTCGGTAGTTCCTGATATTTATTTTATCCGAGACAAAAGGGGAGAAAAGAGTGGAGGAAAATATGCCGGCCTATTGGGACTGCTGCAGTAGGGATTGGCAGGTCCCTATGATGACCTCATCCCTCCAAGATTCAAGGAGGGCAATCCGGATTGCAGAGATATGGTCCTTGGGGCATTATCTCTGCAATATCCAAATTAAAAAGGCAAAAATAAAAGAAAAGGCAAAAGGAAAATGACCGTTTTTTTTTTGGACCATGGATCTGAAATTTAGATCCATGGAGGAGGTAATATGGTCGTTTTTAATGAGGTCATCTTAAACGGCCAACTCCGGAATGAGTTGGCAGCCCAAAATGGAAAGAAACAAAAGGAAGAAAAGGACAAAACTGTGTGTTTGGCTCAAACAGAGGGCCAGGTACATCAGAAATTGAAAATGTGGGCTTTGGGGCCCAAAACTAAAGCAAGGACCACAATGGGGTAGCCCGGAATATTGCTGGTCTTGGATCTCAGCCAGATACAAGGCTGAAAATGCACCGCCACATGGGACAATATCCCGGCCTACCCAAGGGAGGCCAAAATCAGAAAAAATCGAGAAAAAGGCCTACGAGGCCTTTTTCTTTCAAGTAAGGCTGCCCCTTGGGCCTTGGAGTCAAGGGGGCAGCATTTTTCAAAGGGTATGAGGCTTGAATAGGCCCAAGGGGCAGTCCGAGTTGGTACCAACCACTCGGACTGCATGTACCTGGCCAAAATGAGGCTCAGGTGCCCCCAAAGAGGCCAGTGGTGAAAATTGGCCATGGGGGTACCTCGGTTCACCATGGGGCACATGGGGAGGCGCATGGGCTGGCCAAAGCACTGTGCCCAACCTATATAAGCTGGGGATTCAGTCCGCCACACTCACATTTGCATGAGGAGTGCCCATGTTGTTGAGATGAGCCCATGAGAGCACTACACTCATATAGAGTGAGGAGAGGGGAACCCCTGCCAGTTTGAGAGGTCTAGAGGAGACTTTGGGCTAGTGTGTGGAGCTCTAGAGGCTAGTGGTAGTGAGGAGGGTGATCCGCCATAGCCCCCAGGCTGTGAGGAAGAAGGCAAGGCTAGAGGGAGTCCCATTAACCCTCCTAGAGGGGAGGACTCCATAGCCATAGAGGTAGGAGCCTGTTGTAGCTTGGGAGAGGGTGAGAAAGGAGGGGGAGAAGGGCTTGGAGGAGAAGGGAGCCATAGCCAAGGTGATTCTTGAGCAAGGAAGGAAGGGACTTCACCAAGACTGGTACTCCATCTCCAAAACATCAGAGAGGTGAGTGGAGGGAAGGAGATCCTCCTCCTTCTTCCTCTTCTCCTTCTTCTTCTCCTTCTTCCTCTTCTTATTCCCCTTCTTCCTCTTCTTCTTCTTATTCTTCTTATTCTTCTTCTCCTTCTTCTTCTTTCCTTCTTATCTTCTCTTCCTCATCTTCCCCTCCATCTACTCCCTCATCTCTCTCCCCTTCCTTCCCCACACTCTTCTTCTCTTCCTCTCTCCGTAGGAACTCTCCTAAGCTTAAGGATAGATGGTAGGGAGCCTTCCCACTAGTAATGATCTCTCAATAGACTCTTTTCTTCACTCCCATGTAAATCGCCACTTCTCCCCTTGAGCCTTCCCACTAGTAATGATCTCTCAATAGACTCATGCATTTGAGTGAGTTCTACTCACTCTTCTCTCATTTTCTCTCCACTTCTTCACTTGGGTGCAAATCGTAATTTTTTATTCTTGCTTATTCTAGTGATCAGTTGATGATTGGCTCTTGTTTTGTCCTTTTCTTCACTCCCATGTGAATCGCCACTTCTCCCTTTGAGTTTTCATGCATTTGGGTGAGTTCTACTCACTCTTCTCTCATTTTCTCTCCACTTCTTCGTTTGGGTGCAAATCRCAACTTTGATTCTTGCTTATTCTAGTGATTAGTTGATGATTKACTCTTGTTTTGTCCTTTTCTTCACTCCCATGTGAATCGCCACTTCTCCCCTTGAGTTTTCATGCATTTGGGTGAGTTCTACTCACTCTTCTCTCATTTTYKCTCCACTTCTTCRYTTGGRTGCAAATCRCAACTTTGATTCTTGCTTATTCTAGTGATTAGTTGATGATTKDCTCTTGTTTTGTCCTTTTCTTCACTCCCATGTGAATCGCCACTTCTCCCCTTGAGTTTTCATGCATTTGRGTGAGTTCTACTCACTCTTCTCTCATTTTTTCTCCACTTCTTCACTTGGGTGCAAATCGCAACTTTGATTCTTGCTTATTCTAGTGATTAGTTGATGATTGTCTCTTGTTTTGTCCTTTTCTTCACTCCCATGTGAATCGCCACTTCTCCCCTTGAGTTTTCATGCATTTGAGTGAGTTCTTCTCACCCTTCTCTCACTTTCCCTCCACTCCTTCACTTGGGTGCAAATCACAACTTTGATTCTTGCTTATTCTAGTGTTTTGATGATGATTACTCCTTGTTTAGTCTGTTTTTCCACTCCCATGTGCAGCGCTACTTTCCTCCTTGTGTTTTCATGCTTTTGGGTGAGTTTCACTCGCTCTACTCTCACTTTCACTCCATCTCTTCACTTGAGAGCAAATCGCAATTCCTAGTTTGGCTTGTACTAATGTTTTGATGATGATTACTTCTTGTTTAGTCTGTTTTTCAACTCCCATGTGCAGCGTCATTTCCCCCCTTGTGTTTTCATGCTTTTGAGTGAGTTCAACTCGCTCTACTCTCACTTTCTCTCCATCTCTTCACTTGGGAGCAAATCGCAATTCCTAGTTTGGCTTGTACTAGTGTTTTGATGATGATTACTCCTTGTTTAGTCTGTTTTTCCACTCCCATGTGCAGCGCCACTTCCCCCCTTGTGCTTTCATGCTTTTGGGTGAGTTCCACTCACTCTGCTCTCACTTTGTCTCCATCTCTTCACTTGGGAGCAAATCGCAATGCTTAGTTTGGCTTGTACTAGTGTTTTGATGATGATTACTTCTTGTTTAGTCTGTTTTTCCATTCCCGTGTGCAGCGCCACTTTCCCCCTTGTGTTTTCATGCTTTTGGGTGAGTTCCACTCACTCTACTCTCACTTTCTCTCCATCTCTTCACTTGGGAGCAAATCGCAATTCTTAGTTTGACTTGTACTAGTGTTTTGATGATGATTACTCCTTGTTTAATCTGTTTTTCCACTCCCATGTGCAGCGCCACTTTCCCCCTTGTGCTTTCATGCTTTTGGGTGAGTTCCACTCACTCTACTCTCACTTTCGCTCCATCTCTTCACTTGGGAACAAATCGCAACTAATGTTTTAGCTTATACTAATGCTTTGGTGATGATTACTTCATGCTTAGTCTGATTTTCCACCCCCATGTGCAGCGCCAGTTTTCCCTTGTGTCTTCATGCTTTTAAAGTGAGTTTCACTCACTCTACTCTCACTTTCTCGCCATCTCTCCACTTGGGGGAAAATTGCAGCTCTTGGGCTTACCAGAATTAGAGTTTGGGTGATCCCTTCCGCATGATCATATCTCGATCCTCACTTGGCTGATCAAGTTCTCATAGTTCCTCCCTCACTTGTCAAGTTCATGCTCTTGGTTGTGTTTCGGTTCTCATTTGCTGTTCAATTTCTCATGTGTGTGTGCTTCCTCTCTCACTTG
>BFEA01000016.1:713061-724710 GCA_003427395.1 Chara braunii | reverse complement strand
AGGAGAGGCGACTGTAGAATAGTTCTTAACGAAGTTTCTATAGTAGCCGCACATTCCTAAGAATGACCTGACCTTAGTGACTGTCTGAGGTCGTGGCCAGTCTCGAATACTAGCCACCTTCGCATCTTCCGGCCTAATTCCCTCCGCGGATACTTCATGACCCAAGTATAGTATCTTAGTGCGGCCAAACTCGCACTTCTCTAAGTTGACCTTATACTTGTGTTGTTGCAGGAGTGAGAGTACTTTCTCAACATGTTGTGCATGCTCCTCGACAGACTTACTAAAGATCAGAATGTCGTCTAAGTAGACCACGACAAACTTATCTAAATGGTCATGGAAGATCCGATTCATGGCGTGTTGGAACGTACCCGACGCATTACAAAGACCAAAGGGCATCACTACAAACTCATACAGACCATAACGAGTCTGAAAAGTTGTCTTGTGTTGGTCCTCAGGTCTTATTGCGATCTGGTGATATCCGGATTTCAAGTCTATCTTGCTATAGTACTTGCATCCCTGCACCCTAGCCAATAGGTCGTCAATGCGAGGTAGAGGTTCTGCGTTCTTCACGGTGATGGCATTGAGGCCTCTATAGTCAATGCACATCCTCAAAGTACCCCCCTTCTTCGGTACGAATAGCACGGGTGATCCGTAAGGGGAAGTACTAGGCCGAATCCAACCCTTCTCTGTCAGCTCCTTAAGCTGTCGCCGAAGTTCATCTAACTCGGCGGGGGCCATCCTATAGATCCTTCCCTTTGGGGTCCTACTCCCTGGAATGATTTCTATAGCGTGGATGACGACTTCCCTTTCAACAACTCCTGTGGGCTCCTCGAACAGATCAGGGAACTTAGCAACGACGCGTTCTATCTCTTGGGGTGTTTTTACAGCCTCCCCCTTCTCAGAGACATAAACAAGGTACATACCCTCCTCTTGGTTTTGCTTGTAGTCATTGTAGAACGCTGATGCGCACAAGCAGCCATAGGTATCTATAATACTACTGGCCTTGAACTTAGTCAATCTGACAATTCGGCCATCGGGCAACTTATGCTTAAGCACCTTCTTATCCCAGTCGAAGTGGGGCTTAGCAACTTCGAGGTAGTACATGCCTAATAACATGTCAAATGGTAAGTTGTCGCTAACCAAGAACGAAATCTTATGGTTAAGCTCACCTCCTCCATAGGAGAAGGTACAGACTACGTCCTTGATGTAGTCTGTTACAATCATGCGCCCCTTGTTGGCCAAAGTAGATGCTACTGGTCTACTAAGGTGTCGTACCCGGTCCTGTAGGTGCAGCCTTTCCAAACAATCGCGACTTATATAATTCCGCGTGGAGCCTATGTCTATGAAGGCATCACATTTGCGGCCTCCTACATCGACTTCCACCACGAAATGTTCCCCTCTAGGACCTTTCCTCAGCGCCACCCAAGACTCGCGAGGGTCCTTGTTTGACCACTCACTCTCTAAGTCTTCTAAGGCTTCAGACACATCTAACGTACAGAGCATAGTTTGGTCTAGTTGTGTCTGCGGGGTGACTAAGGGGTCTTTAGCCTTGGCCTTGTCATGAAGTAGGGAGGGTATCAATCCTACTTCATCTTGAGTAGAAGCAGCTATTATTTCCACTGGCCCTACGCATTTCTCGAGCTAGAAGCCTGGGAGTAGGTTGCCCCCATCTTTGGAGCTACCTTCTGCGTAACCTTAGCGTTCTGGCACTTGTACTGTGAGTGTCCGTACTCCCCGCAGTTTATACAAGCACCACACGTTCGGCGGTCACGCCACACGTCTTGATCAAGACCTGCCTTTACCCACTCAGCCTGCTTGGTCTGATTGGAGGCGGCCTTCCCTTGACCCCTAGGCTGGCCCTTCCCTCGGCCTGCCGCCTTAGTCTTAACTACCGCGGCGAGGGTGCTACCCTCAGCTACCTCCTCGCGTCATACTCTGAGTAGTCCATCAGGTCAGAGAGCTCATCGATCTCAGTTTGAGTCCCATCAAACTCAACCATCATCAACTTCGCCCCGTTCTTCTTCCACTCCTGAGGACTCTTCTTCTTCTTCGAGTCATTCTGAGAGGTTGGTTGAGCATTGCCTAGCGTGGCCTCCAAATCTAAGGCTTTCCTAGACAGTGTCTCAAACGAGTGGTACTCAGTACGTGCCTCGCTGGCCAGCAAGTTCCTGATGTTCTCAGGTAAACATCTAACATACGTAGTTAACAGGAATTGGTCACTGTAGTTGATGCACGGGACGAGGATCAGGCTCTCAACGGTAGTCGTAAGCTCTCTGACCGATTTGAACTTTCGTTGGTCCAACTTGTTAATCGCATCAGTGGCTTTTTGTGCCTCCTGTGGATTATGCCAGCGAGCTTCTACCATTTCTATGAACTGGTCTAACGTCAATGACTTAGCCCAGTCTGCCATACGTCTCCCATACCCGGCCTTTATCACTACACCATCTAGCCATTTGGCTGCCTTACCCTCGAGGTAAGATGCAACAGTTACCACTTCGTCCTCAGGCAAGGTCCTCTTTGCCTTCACCCAAACCGGGACGGTCCTCAACCATGTGTTGAGTTCCTCGTCCTTTCTCTCGCCTGAGAAGGCAAGAGGCGGTTTCATCGGGGTCTTAGGATACCATTGACCTTGTTGTTGTCCTTGTGGGGGAACAGGTTGTTGTGGTGATGTAGCAATCACCGCTGGACCCGAAGAAGAAGACGCAACAGTCTGTGAGACTGCTGCAGACGTACCACTTGGCTGTGTACCAGCTTGAACTGGAAAGGGGCCTGACATCGCCGATAACGGCTACGGCGATTGTGCTGGTGGCCGGAATCCTGGCCTTGTCAACGCATCCAGGATCTGGTCTAGAGTGCTCTGCATGAAGTCTAATTTGTTGTCCACGTGTGCGTGCAATGACAGCAGATTCTTCTTCAATACTTTCAGTGGGTCAGTCAATGCTGACTCATCCAAGCCCTCTAATTCAGCCTTGTCAGCCTCTAAAGTTTCAAGCCTGGCTCTAGTTTTCATCGCATTTTCTCTATCGGTAGCATCTTTCAGGTCCTGCTCTAACTTACGGCGGAGCCTCTCGACCTGCTGGATCTCTCTGAGCTCCCTCTCACGCGGGGTCAACGGGCTGAACTGCGCGCCTGCCATTTGACTAGAAGACTGTCTAGATCGTGTGGAACCGGAAGTGCCCGAGGAACTTGTGGAACTCGTTGGCATTCCCAACTGGCCCCCATTAGTCCCTGACGAGGACGCAGATGATGATGCAGCAGAGCTTGCACCATTAGCCATCGCTGCTGCTCTGGCTGTTGTTGCCTGCTCTCTAGCTGCTGCGTTTGCTGCTGCTATCCCCGCTGCTAGAGCACGGGCTCTACGTAGCCGTCTTTCTTCTCCCAGCTCCAAGGCCTGGAACACGTGCAGTACCCTTAGTGCCTGTGCACGTGTTAGTCTCCTACTGTCAGCTCTATCATCAACAGGGTCTGACCCACTCATTAGTTAGGTAGATAGTATCTGCACTAGAATCCCCTACTGGAATCCTACCACAGCATGTATCTGACCGGCACGTAATTTTCTATAAATACTTGTGTCCGGTGAGTTCCCTACTATACCGAATCAAGTGGCATGTCTACAACATTCACACAGATTGTCTACATAGTCTAGATGTTCCCTGATTGGTTCACTTACAGCAGCATTAGTTAGAACTGGATATGGTAGCATACTACAGTCCTACACTAATCTGTCTGTGAGCTTAGCACTCCGTCAACCAACTAATTAAAGGTACAAAAAGACAATGTAGCAGATGTATGATTGATGGGTATTGTTGTGTATACAGTTGAGCACCAGTTGGAACCTACCCTTCCCCTCAATCCAACATACCGAACAGCATCTTTGAGCGAGCAGTGTCTTCGTGTGTGTATCGGCCCACCCCTGTGCCCAAGTCAGAGCCAAGTAAGCCAGCCAGCCCACTCTTATTTACCCTCGTACGGAAACGAGCCTTACACCCGGATGATCTGGCTGATCAGGAGGATTATTAAGAGCGCCCCCATCTCTGCAGGAATTATTTAACGTCGCAGTCAGGACGACGATCACAGCYAGAATCATTCCGAGTACCCAACCAGAAATGTTTATAGACGGTCTGGTAAGCGTCTCATACAAGGCTGGCACACTTGGCAAGACTTCTATTTGGCGCAGCAAAGTGCCTTAATGGACAGCAGCCATCACATGCGTGACCTACTCCCATTGGGTTGGCATGGTGACCGTGACCCAGTGCTTCGACCAGGGCCCTTCAGAGGCACCGCCCTTTCTCCTTCCAGATGCTTCCGGGAAGATTGTCGTCTCTCAAGGTAGCGCGCTCACGACACCTCACCAAGGAGAGGACTCTCAAGTTGGACTCACTTCCTCACGGTAAGAAGAGATTGAGAAGGTAGATAAGGTAAGGGATCAACATACCTGGAGATAGCTGCGCCCAACCACAGATTTTCTCACCAATTGAGCTGATGTTGCATTTGATGACCGGTCATGACCTCGGTACCACCCACAACGCAATGCAGTGCCACCTTAGTCCAATGCCACATCAGCATGCTCTCATCACCAATGTAACCCACGGCATACACTGCCGTATTAGCCTTCCGGTGCACCCCTCTCTACCCAGGGCGTGCACCTATAGTGGCCTGACGTCACAAGTACCCACTGCGAAGAAGCATCGTCAACGCACCAAGTCTGTATAACGCCAGCGTGCCAAAGGTTAGTGGCGATCAAACAGCTCCGATACCAAATTGCAAGGAACATGAATATGGACGGAGCACAGAAATCCAGAATGCAAAATCACACTGAAGTCCAAGTAGTCCAAGCCAAAGCAGATAGTACAATGGAACCGAGTAACCATCCAATTGAGAATGATACAGAAGAATCGTGAGTCAATGTCCAWGCCCAACAGGGCAACACCAACAGCATWACCCAATGTAGCTCTCTCTTATGAATGGCGCCAGRMGCCCTATCTRCTCTACAGACTAAGCMTACAACTACAGCTATGAAAGCAACCAGACAACTTGACTACCAGCGRGTGATGATGTCAACACCAATGCCGACCTCCACCTCAACCAGGTACGTGTCCTCTTCCCCACACTCTCCCTTGTTACCCACACAGCGCTGTTCACCTCCAAAGACCACCTTCGCCCTTCACCCTCACTGCACCCTCATGCGGCCCGGCTATGGCCGCCAGTGCCTTGCATGCAGGCAGCGCCCTACCGCCTAGCGCTTGCCTGCTTCACCTCAGCACAGCGCTGCTCATGCATAGTGCAGCACACATGCATCAGCGCAGCGTGCCCGCAATGCCAGCATTGGCCAAGATCCCTGCCCACTCGCCCTGCTTGCCTATATGCCAGTGCAGCGTGTGGGCGGCCTTCCTTCAGCCTGTGACCGGGACCCAGAGGCTGAAGCCAACCCGATACAGTTGGGCCCCGGGGCAATGCAGTTGCGCCTCTTTCATCAAGGCCTGCGGCCAGATTCAGATAGTGGGCCGATTTCCCTTTGGCATTTTCGGCCTCTCTACCCAGCATGCATTGTCGGCCTCACGTTCGAGTGCCCAGGGCCTAACTAACTCAGAGGCCCTGGGCTTTCAGCATTTGCTGAAATCCGAGACTCGGTGCACTCCAACCAACTGGCATGCTGCAACTGTATGGACCCCACTTCGTGAAATGCTGGCACAGAGGGCTCTTGTTGATTTGCTGGCCCGCCGTCACTTAGGGCGGGCACTAGGCTTGCTGGGGCCTTAGCCCAGAACATGTACATCATGGCAAGGCCCCTTCTTGAGGGCTCAATCCTCACACGTGCCTGTCCTCTCTTCCTCCCATCTATGATCCAGTTTTTGCCCACTCTGTTCAAGTCTGTAGTTTGGAAGTAGACCAGCCCAGCTAATCTGTCTTGCATCGATCAGTTTTCTAACTTCCCATCTATAGGCAGGTTTTAGTGCATTGCACATTTTCCGACTATGTTCATTCAGATACAGTTGCAGTAGAGTGGCACACGTAAGTGACAGTTCCCAGACCACACTAGTGTCTAGTTGGATATGCATTCCCCTCTCGCATCTGAATCCCGCGGGCTCGTCAACAGAGTTTCTCCGTCCAAGAAATCACAGGAAGGAAACACTTATTTCGCAAGCTCGTTTGGTAATACAATCTCACAAAGGTTCCGCTGTACACACATGCGCTGCACCGCTCAGGGACTACACGCGAGACACCCCTGCTTGGGATGATGATATACTCTGAACTTCGTGGCGACACGAAGGAGGAAGGCCTCGGGCCTCCGTTTCCTCTTGAAATGAAGACTGGCTTCCTCCTTCCTCATCGCTCTGTTCTTCATATGGCTCGGATGCCGAGTCCTCCGAGACTCCTCCGCGACATCAACCATCAGGTCAGGAATCCATCTCAAAGTGTTCCTGGCTTGTGGCATTTTCCAGTACTTGATACGATGAAATGCACATACCCCCTTCAACTGCGGATGATGAGGTTGAGGACGAGGATCAGTATTGTCCTGTGCGGACCCTTAAGGGGATCGGCCTAAAACTGTTCTGTTCTGACACTGAGTGAGGTCTCGAACAATCAACACGATCTGGATTCCAATCTAATACTCGATTGATTGGACCGGACCGTGAGGATGAGGATCCGCATGGCAATGATACGGATGATGATAGTTCTGCTGCATCCATTTGGTTTCCTTGCCAGTGTGCATGAGTGTACTGACATGTGTGAGTAGATGTGAGTAGACAAAAGCAGCATTGCATTTCAATCAAAGCGCATGCTAGTACTTCTGACGTTTAGTGAGAGGTTCCTGTTTATTACAACTGTCAAGCAAAGATTGTATCACAGCAGCCTCAGCAGGTTAGTGGGGAATGCATTGAACCTTTTCTTATGTCCCGCTTCCGCTCAGAGCTTCCTCTTAGTTGGTTCGCGTCTGTTGCTTATTTTGGTTGAGGGGGCGTATAGTGCAGGTGCTTCTTGCCAGAATACCCACAACCTCTCTTCTGTTGCAGGTTTGTACCTTCATCCTTACTTGTTAGAACTTTCGAGTCTTTTCTGTTCTCCTGGATTTTGCTTTAATCCATCCTGGGGCTGCGTGCCTGGCAGCTGTTGATCATCCTTTCCCTTTGAGGACATGGACACATTCCTTGTCCAGTTCATGATGCTCCCACTTGCTTTGTTTTGCAGAATTTGACTCAGTTCTGCTCATCTCGCACTCGATCCTTCAGCCTTACATGTTTGAACTTTGCAGCCATTTCTGTTTTCCTGGATTTTGCTTTCACCAATCAAGGATCTGCATGCATGCCAGCTGTTGATCGTCGTCCTTTCCCTTTGAGAACATGAACACATTCCTCGTGCACTACATTCTGGCCCCTCTCATCCGCTAAGTTCTTTGTTTTTTTCAGAATTGGACTGGATTCTCTTCATCTTCCCCTTCATCCTTCAACTTCAGCATGCCCTTCCATGCCTCTGCTGTTTTGAATCTCCTTTCAGAACCACCTACTTGTGCTTATCAAGTGAACTTTTCCTCTTCCCATCTCTTCTATGTTGCTGGCCGTTGTTATCACGGATACTGTTCTAACTGTTTTTGTCGTGGCCCGTTCTCCAGGCTCCTTTCCGAGGCTTGCGCCAGAAGTGGAGGAGGGGATTTGCCAGGTGATGGCGCATCTTTGGCTGGAGAAGCAGGCTGCGAAGGAAGGTGTGGCCACCACCGGCAGGAGTGAAGCAAGGGCTGCTGAGGGTCATGACAGGGGAGCATCGAGCTCTAACGGAGGTGGGCAGAAGGGGCGGCTTGTTGAGTTTTTCCTTCACCAGATACGCAAGGATTCGTCACCAGTCTACGGTGGAGGATTTCGTGCTGCAAATGCTGCAGTCGCCGAATTTGGTCTTCAAAGAACCCTGGAGCACATCAGGTTAACAGGCCTCATTCCAGCTGTCTCTGCATCGACATAGCCTGTGAGGCAACAGCTGGGCAACATTCCATCAGTGGTGGCATGCCTCCACACCCACTCCTTCCATGCTCCTGCAAAATGCAGCACATGAAAGGAACATGAAAGGAATGTAAAGGACTATGTTATGTGATTTCGCCTGTAGGTGCATGGGTGCAAGCGTCAATTGTCTTGTAACCTGATTCTATGAGGAGACCGAGGAGTATCATTGCTTGTGCAATCGTTGCAGATTGCACCTCCCAGCACCCAGTAGTGTCAAATAACGTAGAAAGAACAAAGAGCGGCGGCTGCTAAGATAGTAGCTTGTTACAATCACGGCTTTACGCCATTGGTATTGGTAGTGTATAGCATACCATCGTTGGTGTACGACGTTCACTTTCACTGCTGTTCATGACCACAACAAGCTCACCCGCAGCATTGAAGGATTGTCTCCCCCTCTCAGCAAACTTTGAGGGGTATATATGTCTTAGGAAGTCGTGGGAGTGTTTTCTTGCCTATATGTACTTCCCATTTGATGATGATTTTGCCTATTGGGTAAGTCAGCGATGCAGGTTCTCCTGTCCGCCAGTGTTGGGGAACGAAAGAAAAAAAAAGTAGTTTTCATTGCCTTCTTTCTTGACGTGCTGGCAACACATGCACTTTTCCAATGCGGTAGTGGCATTGACACTGTTCATAGACCTTAGTGTGAAGTTTTTTGCACGCTCTTGCTAACCGTTTATCCATGCTCTAAAGGGCAGGAAGCCTGTCAGGGCGTACCACTTTGTGTTGGTTCAGGCCGGAGACGGAAATTGAGACGGCAGCCAGCGCAGCGGTACGCAAGGCACAGAAGTTGTTGGATACAATGGATACCATTGCAACTGCTGGACAGAGCATCGCCCTTGTTCGTAGGCCTCTGGTCTGGTCCAGGCTCCCCCACCCTGGCCAGCGTTGCGACGGCTGGGTTGGGGAGGGCCTTGGTTCCTTGCTTGTGGAAGCTGCAGTCTCGTCCCATTGCAAGGTTTAGGTGGGGGCCATTTTCTTGTTTTTTGGAGGGTACAGTCAGCTCCCACCACATGGAGGACTAGAGTGAGGAGCAGCGTAAGGCCAGAGAGCAGGCCAGGTACGTGAAGCGGAAAGAAATGAATGTGGTCCTGAAGGAGGAACCTGAGAACGATGAGCCAGGAGCAGCAGCTGTTGAGAAGGAGGGGGAGATGGAGACAACTTGTGGGCTTTGCAAATCTGGATGATGCCTGGTTGTTATCTTTTTTGTGTGGAGAGTCCGTCCCAGGTTTGCGACATCTCCGTCGAGAAGAATACTTCGCTTCAATTCGACGACCTATGTGTGCACAAGTGTTTGGTTCTCGTCCTGGTATCAGCTCCGGCAGGAGGTGGCAGAAGGTGCGTCCATCCATCCATCCATCCACAAGCAGCTGTCAGGCAGGCCGCCATGTGGTTGGGATTCAGTGTGGAAGGGGGTTTCCCTTGTGAAGAGCAGGGGTGCAACGACTTCTTGGTTTGAGGTTTGTGGTCCTTCTTTACGCTTTCCAAGTTCTTCAGGAACTGAACTTTGTTCGAGGTTTGAAGCTTGAGCTTGTTCATCAATGTTGTGAGTCCGGTAGAAAAGCTTTGTTCTTACTTTGTGCACTTATGGAGCACTTGAGTTGACGTGTTGTATTGATTGATCACCTGCCTGTCTTTGTCAATTAGCAGTGCACCCATCACGTCGCCAAGAAACTGAGCACCACCGTCTCGTGCATTTTTTACTAGCCGTTCTTGACTTTTGTTTATGGCTGCCTTAAATTACCAGCCATTGCTAGCTCCGACCAATCTCCCAGCTGTTGACTGCCAGGTGGATTACGTACAGCATTCTGCGCAGCATCATATCTGCTGTCCACTGGAACTGGTTTGCTTCACCCCTTGCGATGGTGGCAGTGGAAGAGCATGCGCGCAGCATGGCTTTCATAAGGCTGGTCAATGAGAAGCGGCGGTGAGCAGCAACCAGCTGAGCGTGTTGTGTGGAATGAGGACAGTTGTCAGACGGATAGGGGTCCCTATCAAAATCGTCTCACGTGAATGCATTCGTAGGAATGCTAGAGATGTGTTTTCCGTAGCTTTAGCTGCATGCTGCAGTGTCCCTGAGGTTATTTGTTGATTATAAGCTCTCTTGCCGGGAAGCCAGTCGGCGTGATTGCTGCATTTGCTGGAGGATATGGGGGTCGCGTCTTTATCCGCACATCATTATTTTTCGGCTTCTTCCACTGGATTGCTTCAGTTTGGAAGGTGCACTGTTCATGAGGTTATTATTATTGTTTGTTAATGGTAGGGGTAGGTAAGCGCTCTTGTCAGAAAGCCTGTCAGTGTGTTGTGATTGCTCCATTTGATGGACAGGACGGTGGTGGTTATACTTTTATCTTCTTCAAACTCATCCACTGGATTGCTACAGTTTGGAAGGGTGCGGGTTCGATTCTCAGAGCACTTGACAGGATGAAGATTGCATCTCTTCTGGGTGTCTTTTGACTTTTCTGTTTCGAAAACTTTCGACTGTTGGACATCGTGTTGGACTACTTCCATTGAGAAAAAATGGTCATGACAGAGAGGACTACAATCTTCTAGAGAGGAGAGGGAGGGGGGGGGGGTGAGGGAGAGGGAATAGCACAGGTGTATCATTGTCCGCTCGTCGGCGCATGGGTCGATCATGGAGGAAGAAGAGGCAATCAATACGATCTTCTGGATGAGAAGCTCACATTTCTCTGTTCGTGTACACGCGCGGTAGTGGCCTTGTCGTACTGCTTTGTTTCACGTCTGCTGCGCTGGTGTAGGACCACGAACGATCTTCCTACGAGGAGGGAATGGTGGTGGATGAGAGGGGGAAAAGTACGTACTCCCTCTGTGCGGGGTCAAAATGCCATAAACCCATGTATCTGAATGAAGAAAAAAAATGAAAAAGGTGTCATATGCCCTCTTGCCATATCGGTATTGCACAGGAAGAAGCTATACCAGCTATGCGTCCTCCGTCCATCACTCAGATGGCGTAATACATCTTTGCACCCTATTTCATTTGACTTCATTGCTGTCTTACTTCTTTGTCCTGTACTGCTGAGTTAAGTGTGGCCATACAGGGTTAGAAACCTGGTTTATGGTGGATGTGTTTTGCCGCTGATAACTTGCACCGCTACAAGAATGGAAAGTCTTGTACAGATATAACTTGGAGTAGTACTATGGCAGCATATGACTACTCAGTATTTCCTTTGGACCTTTGTTGGTTAGGAATCTTACTGTGATGCACAGGAACACTGCCATGCAACTTCTGGGAAGAGCTTATGTCGAATGATGATGATGATGACGATGGATGAGTTACGTTACGCCGGCCGCTCGAAGGGTTTTGCAGATGGATGCCTGATCTTCAAACGGTTGATCTTTCATGAGAGATCATCAACGATAGCTGCTAAGAACTGTGTGGGGACTCACTCGCCATCTCCACAACAGCACGGGTGCCTCTAGCACCGGTCTGTTACTTCATCAATCAGGCATATTGCTGGAGCCACAGCAGCAGCAGCAGCAGCTAAGCCCCCAGGAACTTAGCTGTGGAAGCATCCTGGGAATATGTGGCCTGTATCTTACTGTGGCAGTAGGAACACTCTCTCTCTCTCTCTCTCTCTCTCTCTCTCTCTCTCTCTCTCTCTCTCTCTCTCTCTCTCTCTCTCTCTCTCTCTCTCTC
>BFEA01000016.1:651428-700991 GCA_003427395.1 Chara braunii | reverse complement strand
GTATACACACATACCCCTTACGCCATAGCTACGACGAAAAGGAGGAGGAGCAGTAGGAGGAGAACTAGAGGAGGACGAGATAGGAGGCAAAGTTCATGACGAGGAGGAATACAACCGTTTTTTTTTTGTTTTTTTTTTTCCGGACAATATAGGGGATCCGGACCAGAATCCGGACAGGGGATCCAGATCGGTCCGGATATTCCGGAATATTCAGGTTTCCCAGAAGTCGGGAAGGGCCCGGGAGGTCCGAGGTCCGGGGTCCGGATTCGGTCTGGTGTCCGGTCCAGCGTAGCTATGATTCTGACAGACTGATGCTGGTCTGAGAACTGATTGATAAAAATTGAGTGACGATTAACTTTTGTTGTTGATCTCCACTATATAAACATGAGTTAGCCAACACTGAGACTGTCAAGGAGATCCAAACTAGTACCATAAATATCTCCCAGCTCTGTTAAAGGCTTATTTGATCAGACCGTAAACCAATGATGCAAGGGAATTAAATGATGATTATCATTACGAATACCATTTAATGTGTGGTCTCGAGTTGATGCCTGCTTCTGAGCTGGACGTGAATGATCAGCGTTACTTTGATGGTGAGTGTATATTTCTATTCAATGGTCATTGAGCATTAACTATCTCTCTTGCTCTTTGCACGGTCTCAAAAAAAAAGATTGTATTATGCAGTTTCTCATCAAGCCCATAGGCATAGAAGACATACTCGATAAACTCATGACAGTTTCTTACTTTCCCGACTGCAATCTCTCTCAGCACCTTTCTGTAAACTGCAATCTCATTAAGCAATTGGTTTCCTTCGCTTTGAGCCAAGTTCCGGTAGAGAGTACTGGGCATCACCAGAGTATGCTTGTTGTAAATGTTTCTGACTTCGATAGAGAAATGGAGGGGGAAGCTTCGTTCTCCTTAACAGTTTCTAGGAGTTGCTAGGGTCAGGTTATTCATTGTTTAATAGACAATTTACTGGCAATTCTCTGTCTTTGTTTGTTGCAAAAGACGTCAACAAAACTTCTCGCTACTGGATTTTCACTTGATGGAGACACAAGTTGCTTAAGGTTCATTTGCTTCCAGTACATGGAAGTTATTGAGCAACTTTTTCAGGGACACCCTCAATCCGTACCAGTACAATGTTTGACTGACTCAAATAGCTATTAGGATACTTGGGGTGGCAAACTCTGTTAGTACAACGCACAAGGTGCAGCTGGTGTCTAGATGTCTGAATAGTACATAGAGTAGTACTAGAGATGTGACTTACTCAAATATTACACTTAGTGCTGCCAGAAACATTTCCAGCTCACTTGTTAAGATCTCAGGCTCTGACTCGCTCAGAGTCACTCGTAAGTCTTGATCTGAAACAATTACTCAAACTACTGTTATTCCTGTTCATTTACTATATAGAGAAATTTTCCCGCTCATTTAAAAGAAGAGACTTTGTCTTCTTCCGGATACAAGAAATGGAAAAATGTGCATCCCTCAATTAGTTTTTCAATCCCCCACTAAAGCAGAGACTGAAGAGGAATAAATCAACGTGACTGATTAACCAAAGTAAAGTCATGATCTTTATTTACAGCTTGCACATGGGGCAATTGACGATGGACCCAGCTCGAAAACTGCATGTAAAAACAGACGAAAGGTTAAGGCAGCCCCCGTTTACACTCTGCGATAGGAGCAACTGAAAATCGTCCCTGTTCTGAGAATGGTTGAACTTGACCTCTCCATACGCTGCACAGAAGTGAGTTAAATGTGACAACTTTATTCATACTGCATATGATGTCATGACATACAGACCATATTCATATCTCTTCTTCTAACATCTGTCCTCTTCTAATCTTATGGCTCGATCAAGCAAAGACCTCTGTATAGCTTCCCAACCCTCCTAAGCAAGGGGTTGTGTACTCGAATGTCGCGATCTTTAGTCACCATCCAGTAAATATTTAGCCAATAAATAGGTTTTTTTATGAAGTACAAGCAGCCTTTTACCCATTCACTATAGCAAAAGGAAATCTATGAATCAGGAAATCATGCTTGAGTCGAACTCGCTTGATTTCCCTAATTTCCATTACTTTTTCTTCTATCACAGCGACTTGGGGATAAGAGGACTACTCAATAAGGGTAACGTGGGACAATTAAATGTTCCTGATGATTTAGGTTCGACCACCAAGCATAGTCGGACCAATGATCACATTTGGACTATTCCACAAATTTTACACGTATATACCATTTTCATTCATGGGTATTCGGTGATATTATCTCATGATTTCTTCTTGGTTACTTTCCAAGTTAAATTTCAAGATCAAGATGACTGAACCACACACCCAAGCATGTGGATGTAAAAGATCTATTTTGGCAATTCAACAGATAATAATGATTGGACGTCATGAAAACCAACCTCAATAGTTGTCTCGTTCCTAATATCATAGATGAGTTTCTTACTACCAACCAAGTCTTACCCATCACTCACTCTCAAACATCGTAGTCGGATAAGATGGTGACAATGAAATAGTCTCTAGATGAAAGATAATCTCCGACATTGGGCAAAAGGCACAGGTACTCGTTTTCCATTGTAGGGAATTTGACCAACAACCTCTCACTCGAGCCCAATTTAGTCAACATTCGTCCAATCAAAATCATGTTTTCTCACAGCAAATGCACGACAATAGCTGGTTACGTCAACGAGTTCTCTTTTTTGCATATACACCAAAGTTCGACTTTCTTTCTCTCTCCTACTGACATTCCCCACAGAGGAAGGCCAGATCCATAAACAAAAGGACTAGTTACTTAAGAGATAATATGAAGTGATTATCGCTCATTAAGTACATTGACCTACACACGTGTGTTGCCCGCGCTGAGTCAAGACCGTAGACCACTGCCTTCTTGCATTCTTAAAATTTGTAGTACCTTGATTGAAGAATTTTCTCTCCCAGACTCATGCAACTCTATCACTAACCGTGATCAGAATGTGGATACTCCCCGGCACAGTAGCTGAGTTCCAAGAATCCACTTAAGAAGGGGGGGGGGACAGAGGCGTTTGACAAAACTTCATTGTTGATGAGGAACAATCTTGCTCTGAAACTGATGACGTTAATCAAATTTGCTTACTCATGAATGGTGAAAAACACTCCTCACCCTGAAACGGATGACGGCGACTAAGTTCGCTCATAGACTCTTAACGAAAGTCCGCGCTTTAGTTTTTTTTCCTTGCGGATCATAATGCTTGCAAGAACTAGTAACCACCTCGTGATACCAGCCTTTCGCAACAGGCTCAGCTTTGTCATCCCAAACTAGCATCAAGATTGTCGTCCACGAGCGTCATTAGCAGGTGCTTCACGCGGTCATTGATCCAATCCGTACCAGGGCTGGTCCACCTTGTTCCGTCTTATCCAACAACCTTGTTTCGCTCTCTTTCAAAAAAAAAAACTGCCTAGCAGACTCGGCTCCCTTACCTACCACCAAAAGTCGAGAGGTGATGTCAACCAGACCATCCTGAACTGCACTCCCACTCGTCTGAGCACTCTTTCTCTCATCGTCATTCGCATACTACATATTCCCTATGCTCTCTCTCTACTCAGTGACTTCGAGCAAAAGAGATGATGTCAACTTGAATCGTCTTCACGCATGATACTCCAGGCAGATGCCTCTCTTCTTCGCCTGTGTCCTCCCAATCCCCACGTACGTCAAGTTCTCGTCTCTCTCTGTTATGTAACCGCCTCGTTGCCCTTAGTCATCACGTTGCCACGAGTTGGTCTCTGACCCGTCTTCCAGATACTCAACTGGTCCTGAGGGTGGGTGGTCTCCTCGCCACTATTCCAGCCCGTACCAGGATCGAGTCTCCACATCATTCTCCTCACTTTCTGCCTCTGAGCTCCGATCCAGGCCTCTTTGTTCCTGCTTTGTAGTCCCAGTCGATTCAGGTCGTAACGTGGTCCCTTTGGAGCCTCCTCTCCGCCCTGTTCTTGGCTTCGTTGATCGCTGCCTGCAACTTTTTATCCTCACTCATCTCTACCCCCTTCAACATTGATTTTCAGTCTTGCATCCTCTCCATAAAATTTCAGAATCATAGTGATCCAGGGGCCTTTCCCAGATGCAAGCGCCCAACGGGTCAAGAACCTCCAATAATCAGGTCTATAGCATTCTAACCCTTTCCGACATGCTATAGTCAGTCGCCCGAATATTTCACGCTCTATACCCGTAGCGGTTACTCACTCCCTGTGTACGAACACCACAAGTATGCCCCAAAGACAGTAGGTTCCGATAACAGGGGCGCGTGCACCTTATACCGGCTTACAGAACCAGCGGGATACTAGCTCGGACTAGCATGCGACACCACTGGCCAATGACTGCGTGGCTACACTTCTCTTTTTATAGGACTCAAGGGAACCGCAATCCCTGTGTACTAAACAGAGGACCTAAATAGGTTAAATAATAAATAAATAAATAAATAAATAACATCACAATTAGCAAAATAAAAAGACCCGATTCTTAGATTTCAACGTCACTAAACCGGTGTATTTCACCTTGCTCGAAAAGAATACAGATTGGCGCATAGCGGTCCCATAACGAGATATCTACAAACGACCTTTTCCTAATGGATACCCATGTCCGATGGCAAGGAGGGGGCTCATGACCTTCCGTGGGGGTGATGAGCTTCCGACCAATGCTGTCGCGGGTGCTCCCATTTTGGGAACTTACATCGTAACTCTAGGCAGATCAAACCTGCGGCAAATGAAACGTGACAGCCCAGGCCAGTCTAGGCCGCTAACTTGCCATCACGGTTCAAAAACGAACCGTTAGTTTCCCCACAAAGTGACAAAAAGGGGGAACAAAATTAAAAGAAAACTTCATAAGATAATGTTCCTCATAAAAAATTTGTAACGTCGCGATAGACAGAGACCTTTAATCCCTCTGAGACTGAAGTGACGGTCCAGATTATGACACATACCCGACGCATAACTTTTCTTCGTTTCATAATTTTATTTTATTTTATTTTCCCTTAACTTGATTGTTGACCACAACTTTCTGCACATAACCCATAACTTGGCTAGAGGGAACTCGAAGTGCAGTAGAAAAGACCGTGGTGGTACCTCTACCTTCGTGTCCTTGGACGAGCCCGGCGGCTATCACGAACGCAGGACAATTGTGCTTTGTTGTACAGCAGGGCGGCGGGCCTGCATGGACCAATGGAAAGTCCTGTGGTACAACCCCTTATTTTGCCAGTGGAAGCACTGATTGGACTAGTCCCGTAGCAGTGCAACCCGAGGGAGTCTGGTACGCCGTGGAGGTCTGTGAGCAGGGAGCACGGTTCAAAAACGAACCGTTAGTTCCCCCACGAAGTGACAAAAAAGGGGAACAAAATTAAAAGAAAATTCCATAAGATAATGTTCCTCATAAAAAGTTGTAACGTCGCGGCATACTGATACCTTTAATCCCTCTGAGACTGAAGTGACGGCCCAGATTAGGACACATACCCGACGCATAACTTTTCTTCGTTTCATAATTTTAATTTTTATTTTTCTTCCCTTAATTTTCTACTGGATTGTTGACCACAACTTTATGTACATAACCCACACCTTAGATAGAGAGAACTCGACGTGCAGTAGAAAAGACCGTGCCGGTACCTCTACCTTCGCGTCCTTGGACGAGCCCGGCGGCTACCACGAACGTAGGCTATTTGTGCTTTTTTGTACAACAGGGCGTCGAGCCTGCATGGACCAATGGAAAGTCCAGTGGTGCACCCCCTTCTTTTGCCAGTGGAAGCACCGATTGGACTAGTCTCGTAGCATTGCAACCCGAGGGAGCCTGGTACGCCGCGGAGGTCTGTGAGCAGGGAGCCTGGTATGTCGTGGAGGTCTATGAGCAGGGAGCCTGGTATGCCGCGAAGGTTTGTGAGCAGGGAGCCTGGTATGCCGCGGAGGTCTGTGAGCAGGGAGACTAGTATGCCGCAGAGGTCTGTGAGCAGGGAGCTTGGTATGCCACGGAAGGCCGAGACACCACGCCCTCCGACAACATCCCTTAGAATTGGGATAAAACAGTAACAACTAGAGTGTCCTAACTGCCAAGTGCTACCTCGATAAAAATTAGGATGAACCGTGCGCAAAGGTAGGTCAGATGGATATAGAAAGAATGTCTATTTGAGGCTGCCCATTCCGAGAGTAGCGGACCTTTGGTGTGCAATGTTTATTTCGAAGTATTAAAAGTATCAGAAGAGGTGTGGCTGGTGCACTCGGTTGGAGCGATGTAAGCTCCTTTGCGATAAAGTCCTACAAAAATTTTGTGTGACGTGGTCGGGAAGGTCCCCTTGCGAGACTGACGAGCTCGATAGGTGGCGCCGTTGCCGGGGATCTCGGCTGCCTACCGGGGTCCTTAGTGAACGAACTCGGGTATGTAAGATAGGTAAAAGGTGGAGGATCAATGAACTATCTTATGAGGAAGCAACTTGGGATTTTCGGTGAGAGATTTACCCTGGTTGTATGTGTTTGCTTGACTATGAGTCCAACTTAAATCTGGTTGAAGATGTCTTTTGATAGTTAGTAGCTTTAGATGTTTGCCACGTGCTGAAGCTATAAGAGTTAGTTCAATTTCTACATTTCAGAGTTAAGTTTATTTTTCATACTTAGCTTTGTATAAATTTTGGGAAGACACTTTCACTACGGGAAGTGGTGCTCACATTTCTGCAAATCTAAGGAATAGTTAAATTTTGTCTTTACAAAATTTAACTTTTATCTTAGTTTCATATCCGACTTAATAAAACTTTGCGAAAACTTAAATTTCTAGGAAAGGTGTTGCCCAAAGTTTTAATAAATCAGGGAGTTCGACAAAAATTGACTTTGTGAGATCATAATTGTTTTTAAATTTTGTATTTAGTTTTGTACAAATATTGGAATAACACTTTTCCTTTCGGAAATGCTACCGAAATTTCTACAAATTTGAAGAGTTCGTTAAATTTTATCTTGGAAAAGTTCATGTTTTGTCTTTGAATTCATTCTTAGTATAAATCTGAAAAGCCTGCTTTTCTAAAGGAGATGCCCAATTTACTAAATCATAGGTTCAGACAAAATTTGACCATGTAAAGTTAAATATTGTTTTCATATTTTATATTCAACCGTGTATAAATTCTTAAAAGATATTTTCTCTACAGCTGTGTAGCACACTGAACATGTTTGAAGTTTTTTCAAACGTTCGAACATGTTCGGGTGTTCGGCCGAACATATTCTAAAAAAAAAAAAAAAAAAAAAAATTATTTTTTATTTTTAACTCGAGTTTCGTTACGAATTTGAGCATACCTCACAGGCAAAAGTTGTTTGTATTAACATTTTACATAACATATATTGTTTTCAGTTATACACATCTAGATGTGTATAAGAGACAGGCCTGGGGGCCCCCGAACGTTCGGTCAGGTAACCCTGATCTTATTTTTATTATTATTTTTTATTTTTAACTCGAGTTTCGTTACGAATTTGAGCATACCTCACAGGCAAAAGTTGTTTGTATTAACATTTTACATAACATATATTGTTTTCAGATTTTTTCGAGAACTTTTATTTTTTATGTTTGCGTTTTGAGAGTTTTGGCGCTCGTTCGCGTTCGGTCTCGAACGTTCGGGTTCGGTCACCGAACCCGAACACGATGCTACACAGCTCTACAGAGTGTGCTGTGAAAATTTTCTTAGTTTTGAAGAGTCATATTATATTTTGATCTAGGTTACCAGTCGTCCGATGGCCGGACGTCTCGGCCGGACGTCTCCCCCAACCGTCCAGTAGGGGGGTTGTCGGGGATCTCGGACAACCACTTTTTGACATTAAAAAAAAAAAATTACGAAAGTGTTGCTCATACCATAGAGATCCCCCATAAAAAAATTCAGAATTTTCTGAGCATTTGGTGATAGGGTGCTATTTGGGGTGGGAGGGGGGGTACGAGGGTTTTTGGTGGGGATAGGAGGGGTATAGGTGAGGATTAGAAACTTTGAAGATTTTTATCTTTTTTTCTACTAGCTCAAATGAGCCAAAATTTTGGTGGCATACACCTTATGCAAGGTAGAAGCCACATTATTTTTTTCAATTTTTTTTTTTTTTATTATTATTTTTTTTTTTTTTTGCGCTAGGTCGGACAACCCCTGTCCGATCCGACGTCCGACCAGACGTCCGGTCGGACATCCCGGACGATCAGGGAGGTCCCGGACGTCCGGTAAAACAACCTAGATTTTGATAGAAAAAACTTTGGCGATCCACCCTGTTTAGGAGAGATGCTGGCAAAAAAAAAAATATTATTCGGACATCCATTTATAGGTAAATTTAGACTTAGTCTTGGGAGAAGTTGAGTGAGATACGATATGGGGGTTTATTCTCCATACACTTAAAGTTAGTTTTGAGAATTGACATGTGCTGTATTACAAGTGTTTTTTATCATTTTGGTTTAAGATTAGGTTAGTTTCAACCCAATCCTACGAGGATCGTCTCCTGTTCTCTTTTGATAACAAGTCGGTTTTCGACTAAACTCTAACACATTCTCGCTACTCAACCTAAGCCTTTAGTTTCTTTGAGTTCTTTTTCTAGATTTTTATTAAATAGTCATTTGAAAACGACTGAGTGTTTTATATGGAAGGTTGGACAAAGTTTAGGGTTTGTGTGAATAAGCCAAGGGGTGTAAGCGCAGAGAGTGGTTGAAGTTGACCCCGTGTAGCGTGTGGCCTGTCGATGTTAAATTTTATATGATTGCAGGTATGTTTTGTGAGCTAAAGTTCATATTTTACTTTGTCTTCGATCATGTGTATGTTTTGAAGAGAGTCGCACTGTGATTGTGAGAGTGATCGTCTCGTATCCTATAACCTCGTTATATTTATATCTTGTGTATCCGCGCGGTCTACTTTGACCGTGCGTAAGAATTTACCAGATTCAAATTGAGAGAAAATAAAGATTCGAATTGAGATAAAACAAATATTTATACCTTTTATATTTTTATAGTAGGATGTTAAGGTCCGTGGCGGCTTTCAAAGTCAAACCCCTTGACCTGTTTCCAAGCCTCCGAAGACGGAGCTCTGTTGCCAAGGTTAGAGGCGTTTGGTCGCCACAAAGTCGAAACCCACCCACCACTCCTTCCCGCAGTGTGCAGAAGAGGGTAGGTCTCGCAATCGCACTTGCGATTGTATAGCGTCGAGAGATTAACCCCTCAAGATATGTGTCAGTCGATACTTAAGTGTCCAAAGCGACCCACAGAACCATTTAGGGTCGCATGATTATGAGTACCACATAATACACCATCCTCGAAATTCTTTGAGTAACCATGCATGACTAGTCAATATGACAAGGCTTACGTCGCCACAATTTTTATTTAGAGTCTCAAGCGAGACACTTGATTATTTTTGTCATGAAAAGGTAATGGGACAGATACGAAAAAGAGACTAGGTGCGATTTAGAGAAACTTGATTTTTATTTTCGTGAAATGTATCGTGTGGTTAGATGAATCGTCCTAGTCGACCGGTGCAGAGTCGCGCTTGTGGAATCAATCCCTACAACGTCGGCTCGCGTACGAGTCCGATTAAGGTGTTCGACCACCCGTACTCCCTATGCTGCAGTGTACGAGAAACGCCCTCTCGGCCACCTCCGCCATTGCACTTGAACAACCTTCGCACGTGGTTCAATAGTTCGGCGGGGATACACTTGTCCAAGGGTGGTGACAACCCCTTGGGCAGAGTTAAGTTGTGTCTCATGTGACCTCGATCCTGTCATAGGAGTTCACGAGAGGTGCGGTTGGCGCACTCAGTTAGAACGACGAAAGCTCCCTTGCAAAAATGTCTTGCAAAATCCTGCGTGACGGGGCGAGGAGGGCCCCCCTGCGGGACCAATGGGCTCGACAGGTGGCGTCCCTGTCGGGGATCTCGACTACCTACCGGGGTCCTTACTGAACGAACCCAGGTTATTCACAGACTCATGAAGATGTGTTAAAACCAGAGTGATTAGTTGATGATTGTGTTGAATTGAGTGAGAGTAAAGATGAGTCTGTGGTAGACTCGCATGTGTATCCTGACACTTATAGTGGCAGTTGCAGTTAAACATTTGTGGATCCTGGTTCCATAGTGTATTTTGGACAGTGCTATGTGTATCTGATATGGTTGGGGTAGGTTGTTACCCACGTTAGTGCAACTTCGCTCACCCATATACTCGAGCGGGAATCTTTGGTACTTGATACAGACACTAAGCTACCTAAGTTGTCATGACGGTGTCGGATTACGCCCGTGTTAGGAAGTAGTCGTACCCAAGGCTAAAATCTGATCTTTTAGCATTGATGTCTCTTGACACATGTCAAGTTCCTAGGGAATGAGTGAATACTGATTACATGAGTTAGCTTTTTCTGATTTTTTGCGGATGGTCCGAAAATGAGAAGCGTTTCGACTATGCACTTATGTACCTTGGTTCATATGATGGTAGTTGGAATTTGTACAGTTTTGTACCTTGGTATTTGAAGGGTTTGGACGGTGTTTTGCATGTCTAATACGGCTAAGGTAGGGTGAGGTGACATCAACATTGCTAAGCATGTTCATTGTTGAAGTCAACCCTATAAGCACATATTATAGCGGCAATAGTCATTTAAGTTGTCAGGACAACATTATGGTACGCATGCTTAAAGATATGGCTGAGAATGAACGAAGGAGTTCTCCCTTGCCAATAGTTAAAATTGTAAACTCTCTACCTAATTGCTACGTTGGACGTCTTCAGGACTTTAAGGAGGGGTAGGCTAAGGGGGTCGACAATTTTACAAGTATGGATCGGGATTGTTGATTCTAGATTCTATTTGAGAAAAACTTATAACATGGTAGACAAATACAGTGAGCACCACGTTAGGACCTTAGCGGGAGAAACTAAGAGTAACAGTTGAAGGTGAAAGGTGAAAGGTGTGCGTGGTGCCTTTTTTGCAACAAAATATTCTAATCAAAAGTGCAGTCAGAGTGACAATGAAGAGACTGACACATGAAGCATCCTAGTTACCGTTGATAGGGTGATGAGATTCGAGTAGTATGAGACCTTCAATTGAACTCTTTCAATTTTAGACCATCCGCTTGAATCTGTGCAGTTGGAGTTAAGCGCTTAAAACTATTTTTTCTTGAGGTTAATCCTTATCTGTTTAAATTCATTCATTTACGTCAAATTTATTTAACTAAGTTTATTTAATGCTTATTTATGTGAGGATGGTATAAGAAGAGGAGTGCAATTCGATTGGTGAAATGATGTGAAGGTCCGGAGTGATCTATGTAATGGTGTGATTTAATGCTTATCCATGTCGGATATTTATTTTCTTAACTTGTGACGAAGACCTATACGTTGGTCTCTCAGTGATGAGTGTTTTTTATGGTTGACTCTCCTCCAAGTGGGAGGTGGTTCTGTAATCTTATGGTTGACTCCCCTCCAAGTGAGACGTGGTTATGTGGTTTTATGGTTGACGCCCCTTCAAGTGGAAGGTGGTTGACGATTTTTTTGGGACTCGTCTTCAAGTGAAAGATGTTTTAATAATTTTATGGTTGACTCCTCTTCGAGTGGAAGGTGACTAAATTATTGAAAATGACATGGAAAACACTCTGAATGATAAAGTCTCATGAGAAGGACCAAAAAAGTGGTTATTCAATGGTGAAATTGTGATATGACGCAAAATTTGTGAATTTTTTTAGAAATGATTTTAAGATGTGTGACCTGATTTGCTCCGATCAAGTAGGAGGCCATGACCCTGTGAATCTGGCGGTGAATTTTTATTTTTAAGAAAGGACGCTATGCCTTCTATGTTGTCCCATATGGAGTTTGTAAATGTCTTTTAGTCAAACGGACCTCTGCGTAGTCCCGCCGTAGGCATGAGTTTTATTGTGACAAACCGTTCAGCCACTATGATGCTAATCTTAAGACATACGTTATGATGTCCAGCTAAAGGGTAGTTTTTAGCATCACTAGAGCACAACCCCAGTATTGGTTGCTGACCGGCGCAACCTGGCAGCGGGCTCACCTCTCACCAAAGGGTAAGGCTTGAGAGGTGTGGCCACCTTAGAGAGTCTTGCTCCTACGGGATGTCGGAGGGATAAGGGTCGAGTCTGTTTTTTCGGAGTCCTTATCAGAAAAAGTTGCATATCGTTGTATAATGTGTGAGGGCACCATCACTAAAATAACTACATGAAGGGTCGTAGATCTAACTCGATCAACCAGACTATGGTGGGCTAAGATGGAGACTTGACCCTAAGGGGAAAAAAAGGGCAGAGACCGTAAAATTTTTTGGGGTCCGGTAGGCCCCGTTTTATTGCTTTCTTTTTTGCCTCTGACCATCGATCTTCACAGATTGACGGCGCCGAAGTCCCAAGATTTCGGGTTTGAATCCCTGGACTTCGCGCTCGTCCCTGCACCCTCCACCCTCCGCCGTCTGGACTTCGACTGCGCCAGTTGCCATGGGGAAAACTTTTGCGCAGTCGTCGCCCTGCCGAGCCATCGTCATCGTCTTTTTGTTGCCCTCCAACCCCGCCATCATCGTCGACCTCCAGCTGCGCCATCGTCGCCGTCCGCCAACCGTGCCATTGTCGTCGCCCTCCAGCTGTGCAATCGACCGTTTGTGTCGTTGTTGCTCTGTTGCTCTCCAACTTCTTCTTCTTCTTCTTCTTCTTCTTCTTCTTCTTCTTCTCATCCTCCTCCTCTTCTTCTTTGTCCCCTTCTCATTATTCTTACTCTTCTTCTCTCCTCCATTTTTTCGTGTTTTTTTCCTCCTCCTTTGCTTCTTCGTCTTCTTCTTCGTTTTCTTCTTTGTTCTTTTTTCTTCTTTATCGTTTTTTTCTTTTTCTCTTTCTCATTCTTCTTCTTCTTCTTTATCTTCTATGCCGTTTCTTCTTCTTCACATTATTTTTCTTCATCGTGTCTTCTTTCTCTTCCACTTATTCTTCTAGTTCTTCTTTTCCTTGATCATCATCGTTTTCTTCTTCTTCTTCTTCTTCTTCTTCTTCTTCTTCTTCTTCTTCTTCTTCTTCTTCTTCTTCGTCCTCCTCTTCGGTTCTTCTTTCTCTTATTCTCTTCTCCTTTTCTTCCTTCCTGTTTGGTTCATGAACTTTATCAATGAATCAAAAAAAAAATTTCAACGGTTCGACTTTGTTCGCCATAGTCGTCCTCCTTCATAGGCCCCCCCCCCTCCTCCCTCCACAGGTTCTCTCCCCTCTCTTCCTGCATCAGTCTTCCTTCCCCCTCCTCCTCCCTTCAAAGACTCCCTCTCCCCTCCTTCTTCCCTTCTTCTTCCCTTTTTCTTCCCTTCTTCTTCATTTTTTTCTTCCTCATCTTCTTAATCTCAACAGTTCTCGTCTCTTCTTCTACTTCTTCTTCCTCTTCTTCTTTTTGCTCCTTCGTTAGTCTTTCCTCCCTCCACATAATCTCCCTCTCTCCTTCCTCCACCATCTCCTCCCTCCACATCTTCCCTTCTTCTTCCACCCCCCCCCGCCACACAAAGAAACCAACATGGTCGAAAAAAAGAAATGAGGCTAGATTTGGGTTGTACTCGGAAAGCTCAACAAGGCTCTGCAGACGAAAAGAAAATAAACAAATTGAGCGGATTTTTTCATGCTCGGGGTACCTCGGACGAGAGACCTACCTGAGCGAGGCGCCCCGGAAAAGCTAGCTACTTGCTATATTTATTTTTAAGGGTTTGTTTGTCGGGTTTATGAGGCCAAGCATTGTTTTTAAGCAAACTGGTTTGGTCTATCTTTTTTTGGGGGGCGGGTATGACTTAAGTTTGATAAAATGGTTGAACTGTATGTTTTTGTACGACTTTGAGATAGGCCAAACATTGTTTTTAAGCAGAATAGTTCAGTCTTTTCTTTAATTCTAAGGGACAATTTTGGTGAAAGGCTAAGCATTTGTTTTTAGCATAAATGTTTAGTCTGAAGCCACACACACTAAAAGTAAAAACGACTATAGATTGGAAATATATTGAAAATATTTTTACGTATATTTGGATATGAACATGCAGTTGAACATTGTTTCTAATAAGAATGGTTCAACTTAAGCCATATCACTAAGAATAGAATCAACGTTAAGAGTACGATTGGAAGTAAACTGGCAAGTCGAGCATTCTTTCTAAGCAGAATGGCTCGATCCCCTGCTCATATCAGAAGAATTACTTAAAATTTGGATAATTAAACAGTTCAGGACGACTAGCCATTATTTCTACACAGAATTGTCTAGTCATATGCCTAAAGAAGAAACAAGTAGTTGTGCAACCTGTTCGTGTATAACTTATGTCATGCTACGCATTGTTTCTAAGAAGAATGGTCTAGAGTCATGCCATATGTAAGATGGGTAAATAGTTGATTATTTGGAGGATCAATTAACTATCTTATGTGGAAACAACTTTGAATTTTTGATAAGAGACTTACCTTGGTTGTATGTATTTGTTTGATTATGAGTCTAGCTTGAGTTTGACTGAAGTTGTCTTTTGATATGTAGTAGCTTTAGATGCTCGTCATGTGTCGGAGTTATAGAAGTTGGTTTAATTTTTGTATTTCATAGTTCGGTTTATTTCTCATACTTGGCTTTGTATAAATTTTGAGAACGAACTTTCGATAAGGGAAATGTTGTCAAAATTTCTGCAAATCTAAGGAGTTAGTCAATTTTCGTCTTTACAAAATTTAATTTTTATTAGAGCTTCATATTTGCCTTAGTAAAAATATGGGAAACCTACTTTTCTATGGGAGGTGATACCCAAATTTTTACTAAATCAGGGAGTTACACAAATTTTGACTTTGTGAACTCATAATTGTTTTTAAATTTTGTATTTAGTTTTTTACAAATCTTTGAAAGACACTTTTCCTAGGGGAAGTACTACCGAAACTTCTACAAATTTTAAGAGTTAGTTCAATTTTATCTTGAAAAAGTTCATATTTTGTCATTGAATTCGTATTTGACTTAGTGTAAATTTGATAAGTTTATTTCTCTAAAGGAGATGTTGCCCAAATTTTACTAAATTAGAGGGTTTTACAAAATTTAACCCCATAACATTAAATATCGTTTTTATATTTCACATTCAGCCGAGTATAAATTTTAAAAAGACACTTTCTCTAGAGAGAGTGCTGTAAAAATTTTCTTAGTTGTGAGGAGTGATATTATATTTTGATATAAAAACATTTTGACGATCCACTCTGTATAAGGGAGATGTTGTCAAAATTTTCCATATTCTTTTGACACCCATTTAAAGGTAAATTTGTACTTAGTCTTGGGAGAAGTTGAGTGAGATGTGATATGGGGGTTTATTCTTCATATACTTAAAGTTAGTTTTAGGAATTGATTGTGTCGTGTTATAAATTTTTTATTATTATTTCGATTTCAGCCCGATCCTACGAGGATCGTCTTCTGTTATATTTTAATAACAGGTCGGTTTTCGGCGCAACTGTAATATATTCTTGTTACTCAACTTGTTACCTTAGCCCTTGTGGGTTAAAATATTTCTTTGTTTTCTTTTCCCTGATTTTTATTAAATGATCATTTAAAATGGACCTAGTGTTTTATTTGGAAGGTTTGACAAAGTTTAAGGCTTATGTGAATAAGGCAACGAGTGTGAGCGAAGAGAGTGGTTGAAGTTGAAGCTGTGTAGTGTATGGTCTGTCGATGTTGAATCTTTGGTGTAATTGCAAGTATGTTTTACGAGTTGAAGTCCATATTTGATTTTCTCTACGATCATGTGTATATTTTTAGGGGAGTCACACTGTGATTGTGAGACTGATCGCCTCGTGACTTATAACCCTGTTATATTTATATTTTGTGTATTCGCGCGGTCTAATTTGACCGTGGGTAAGAATTGAGCAGATTCGAATTGAGAAAAAATGAAGATTCTCTTTTTATTTCTGTCTTTTATATTTTTATAGTTGAGCATTAAGGTCTGTGGCGGTTGTTAAAGCCAAACCGCTTGACCTGTTTCAGGGTCTTTAAAGATGGAGCCCCATTCTCAAGGTTAGAGGCGTTTGGCAGTCACAAAGGGCCAAAACCCGCCTACCACTCCTCCCCGCGGTGTGCAGAAGAGGGTAGGTCTCACAATCTCACTTACGATTGTCTAGAGTCGAGAGATTAACCCCTCAAACGCTTGTCAGCCGACACTTGAGTGTCAAAAGCGACCCTAAGAGCCATTGAGGGCTGCATGATTGTGAGTACCACATAGTACACCATCCTCGCAACAATTTGTGTAACCGTGCATGGCTAGTCAATATTGCAAGGCCTACGTCGGCTTGATTTTTATTTACAGTCTCGCACGGTGCACTCACTTATTTCTGTCGTGAAAAGGTAATGGGTCATATACAAAAAGAGGACTAGGGCCGATTTTCGAGTGGAGCTAGGTTTTTGTTTTTATGAAGTATATTGCGTGGTTAGATGGATCGTCCTAGTCGACCGGCGCAGAGTCGCGCTTGGGGAATTAACCCCTAGAGCGTCGGCTCACGTTATGGAAGGGTGAGGTGTCCCGACCCTCAGCGGTGTACCAAGGGCGCTGCTCACGAACCTCCACAGTGTACCAAGTACACCTTGCACACGGACAATTTTTATTCTGGGTTGCCCTGGACACATCCAGACTGTGCCCTGCTACAGGACTGGTCCGGTCAGCTCTCCGACAACATAAGGGTGGGGGTGCGCACTAGACTTTGCATTGGTCCACGTAAGCTCGGCATCTTGTTGTACAACAGAGCACGACCAGCCTGTGATCGCGGTAACCGTCGGGCTCACCCAGGGACGGGAAAGTGAAACGACCGATGTTGTCTTTTCAACTGCGCGTTCAACCCTATGTACCCGAGTTATGTGACAGGTGCAGTGGTCACAAGAGTTCATGAGAAAATGTAAAGGAAAGAAAATCAAAGAAGTCAAAAAAAGGAAAACAAAACAATGCGTTTCGTATCAGCGCTCGAATCCAGACTGTTACTTTAGAATCACCAGATCAGACAATCTTTAGCTGTCGTGGCGGTAGAGATCTCATAAAGTTGTTGTTTTTATTACTTTCTTTCTTACATTTAGTTTTCTCAAAAAATTAGTTTCCTTCTTCTATCACTTCATGAGGGAACGAACGGTTCATTTTTGAATCGTGATTACAAGGGGGCGGCCTAGACTGACTCGATTCTTCACGACTCATTTACCGCAGGCACAATCTGTTGAACGCCTCGCTGTAAGGCTCCAAAATGAGGGTGACATGCGGCCGCTTCGATAGGAGGCTCATAAGCCCCCTCCTTGCTATCGGACACGGGTACCCTTCAGGGGTAGTCCGATGACCTCCTTTGAAGTGAGGAAGACGTCAATCAGGATCTCGTTATGGGACCATAGCCGGCCAGACCTGCAATCGTTTCGAACTGAGCCGAAAAAACAACATATGTAGGCCATAGAGTCACACACCATTACTGACCGTTGGACTTTCGTCCCAACTAAAATTTTTGGGAATAATAATTATTATTACTTAATTTATTGATATCTTGAAAACGTTTTTTTTATGAGTCTCCCGTTTAGTATAAAGGAGCCGCGGGTCCCTCAAGCTGTATAAAAGGGGCAGCTGCGAAGTTTTTCGGCCATTGGTTAGTGGATGCATGCATGGGCTCTTAATGTCATTGTGTAGTCTTGAAAGTCGGGATAAGGGTGTAGAGGTGAGGAACAAAGACCGCGGGCGCTGGAGCCTAGTTTTTTCGGTGGCTTATAAGTGCTAAGTACTTGAGAGGGTGCATAGTTGTTAGAGGTGTTAAGCATGGGCTATATTTTTTAAAGAGTGGTTATGGCGTGCAGAAAGGGAATGGAAGGCTATAAGCCCGAGTGTTGGAGACTCTTAGTACGTTGGGCCTTGAGGTCGGAAGAAGGAAGTTCATGGATCACTACGATCCTGGACTTTGACGAAAGGGAAGCAAAATTAAAAATTAATGTTGAAGGCGTGAGTAAGGAAGAGATGAGAAAGGATCAGAGATTACTGGTGGCTATCACGGAGGCCACGAACAAGGTCAAGAGAAGATGCAAGAGGAATGGGGTTACTGTGGAGGTAACGTGACAGTCCCATATCAAGAGACAAAAATTTTCACTGGGACTACCAAACATTAGCAACAACGTCTGGACCACAACTCAGAGGCCGAGTCCGAAGCCAACGACCTGGAGACCCTGTCTTGGCAGGGACCACTCGTCTGCCGGACCTGTGGAGTAGGGCCCTGAGGTCATCTCGCATCGGCGGGGACGTTGAGTCAGAGAGAGACGGTTACAGACGAGAACGAGAACGGGGGGAGAATGGGCGCACAGTGGCGCCGGATAGGACGAGTGCGGATTTTTCGGGTATGCTCTACACATAAACCACACTATTGATGTCACCGACATGTCATGCACCGCGTAGTATTACTCTCCTTCGCTGGAATAATGAACTCGAGAATGAATGCACTACGCTGAGTTCTAGTAAGGGAAACGTGCCTACCAAAGTCAGACTTTTCATGAGGATGAACGCTCAAGTGTCAACTACCATTCCATGCTTCATCTCCATTTCGGTAAAGTGAGAGTGAATGTGTGGGACAATGTACGAGCAATGCGAGTGGACCCCTAAGATTAACTCGGGACGACGGAGGGATTAATATCACAAAGCAGTCACAGTCAATATGTGGGTCACAGACAACGGGGCAATCTACGAGAAAGAGGTGTGTGCGGTTGAAACTCAGGCTCTATGTGCATTAGATGGTCAACGTCTTATGACGCGCGGTGTGGAGGATACACACATATTTGTGAGTATCATCGATTGGTCTAGAGGTGGTTGTTGGCAACTCGTAAGAAGAGCAAGAGTCAACTGACAGAGGAAATAAACATTATGTGCACGACACTAGTTAGAGTGAAGTGCTATACAAAGTCAAAATTGCGTGGGGATAGACCCTGCACATGGACACGGTATTGATGTCGTCAACTGCCCTACATGATCCTCTTTGGAAGTAATTACTCAAACGTCGGTCTGATCAATCTTTTGTTTGGAGTTCTTTACTGTGATTATCTTCCAAAGGTCGCAAAGTAGTTGAGACTATTATCGATACTAGGAGCATGCGTGAGAATGTGATCAGATCCCGTTTTGGTCGGACGATCACGGAAAATAGTTACAATGTTAAATATGTATCGCATGCCTAAGTCAGATGACTCAGCTAGTAGGGGACTGGATGACCGAGACTTTAAAATAAAAGTGCTTCAACTTTCTGTCTTAACTTCAAAATTGGCAGAGGGTTATTAACATACTTCTTGGATAATTGTTTGTACTCGAACGTAAAACTAATAAGTAAGTCATTCGTGCATGAGATCTTGATCGATTATTACTTTCAAGAAGCTATCTTACTTTTTTGTTCACGAGAAACTTAGTTCCTGGTTTAAACACTGATGGTGGTATTGAGCCGTTTTTTATCAGGCTGTCGAGAAGGAATGTCGTTATAAACCCTGATTCACTTGTTCTCTCTCTTTTTCTCTCAATCGCCAATAATCTATCATTTATCTGACATGCCCCTACCAATTAAAATCCAAGTCAGTGGATTCTGAATGATAATCGATCAAGAATGCTTGAACGTTGAAGAAAGTTAGAAGGCTAAGTAAGCTAAATAAGGGAACGTAATTAAATTGAGTGCAACTTTTAACTTTCTTCGCTTCTTAATTGTGGTCAATGAGGCAGAATCGATTCGTCTTAAAAAGAAATGCTTATTTACTAGCTAAGTACATACTTGATGGTGATTAATTATCGATTACCCTGAGTGGCATCTTCTTTCAGGACTGGGGTACACTGTATACAGACAGGTTGCAGTACCTTGTGGTTTATACAGACGAAGGTTGTGATTGGTAGCACTCCGTGCTCAGCAGATGCGAGGATACCTTGAATCATCGCCCCTTATTGTATATGAGTTAAGTTTAGTATCTTCAACAATAAGACCTTTACGTAGTATACGAAAAGAGGTTGTGAACGATTGTTCCAGTGTAGTATCAGGGGTTGTGATTGGTTATTCCCTGCGTACTATATGAACGGAGCGATGTAGAGTGATACATTTTTTTTTTAACTACAACATAACCTCTTTATATTATAGGAGAAACCAGTCTGATTGCTTATCACTGACACGCATAAAAATGACGAAGAGTCATCGGACCCTATATAGTGAACGATACGAATACCATGTATCCGAGCAGCGAAGTCCTACCGAGCAGTAAACCAACCATACTATAAGGAGCAAAAGACTGTCAAAACTCAGAAAGTCATACTTGGGGGAAAGAAGAAACAAAAAGTGAAAAAAAACGAGAAACTTAAAAAATGACAAGGGGGAGAGAGAAAAAAAAAAAAAAGGCATCCCCCGGGGAGGAAAAAGGTCCCTAAAAAAACAATGAAAAGGGCAACCAAATGAAAACTTCAAATACCAGTAAAAAACTCTTACACCTAAAGAGCTTATCTACTTAATACCAGCAACTAACTATGGTCCAAATTAAAGAAAGACTAAAAGATACTCAAGCTACCACTATCCTACGACTATCCTAACAACCGCAGACCGTTTGAGGGCCTCCTCGGAGACCCGTTGTGCTCAGAGGAGACCGAAGGGGCATGAAGCTCAAGATTGAAAGTAGAAAACGTCGATCCAAAGATGTAGCGATTGGCATGATAATCAAAAGAAACAAAGTTAGGAAAGAAACCCTAAGCCTGGGAGATAAAGGAAGCAGGAGAAATAACTTTAATTATGCGTCTGTGAAAAAAGTCCGCTCGGATGCTCTCTTAATGTACAACATCATCAATCTGTGCACGTGAGAAGAGGATGATACCTTATTATGTCTAATACACTGAATTCTGATGGTCCAAAAAACAATCAAGATTGTTGTTCGGACCATCTAAGAGACATATAAGCGCTCATCCTTCTCATTTCTAATGATAGCTCCTAGCAGATCCTCTGAAACCAACAAGGGGGATGACCCTTTACAATGCTTTGGCCAGGACCACCAAAAGCTCCTCTGAAGGAAGCAGGCAACCCATAAGTGAGAGATATCCTCCCTGTGCAACCCACAAACGAGACACAGGAGATTCGTATATTGATGCTTAATAGATTGCCACTCCACAGTTGGGACTGCTCATACTAAGTAGTAATCTCACTCAGCCGCATGAAGGTCAAACCACAAATGTAAGTACTCTCACCATCCCAAAGTCATCTTATCAAACAATAGTTCATAGTCTTTCAATGATTTACCATTTTATACCCAACTTACATAGGGCATAAAACTAGACCATCCAAACGTATGGAACATGTCTAGCTCAGCGATTGGGTATACACAAACACAGGGCACAACAAATTTTCTCTTCTTTGGGCATATGACTAGGTCACCCTAGTCGCCCTGAAATGTTCAACTATCTCGGTTTTATATAATTATCTGCACTTAGTCTTCTGAGGGAGAATATAACTGAAGCGATCATCTTTAGCTCAAGATTCAGTCTGCCCCTTCGTACCACAAATTTACTCTTAATTAGTACTCTCTTCAGTTGGTGATAAACTATAGTCAGACCACCCAAACTTATGGAACTCTGTCTGACTAGCATGTTCATAAATATGATAGTAATAAAATATAGTTAAGTTATAGCCTTCTTGTTCCAGCATGTGCGTGGCGTTGGACCAAGACCACCCAAACTTATGGAACATGTCTGGTCCTCAGCCTGGTTCTTTCTCTTAAAGCCAAAGCAGGAAGAGGCTGAGCCACCCAAACTTATGGAACATGCTCAAATCTCCTCATAGAAAAAAAATAAACTGAAAGAAACTCAAATTAAACAAGGTGACCAAGCCACCCAAACTTATGGAACATGCTTGGTCCCTGAAAGTCCCTCACAGTGAACCCTCACAAGTCAGAGCAACCAGACCACCCAAACATATGGAACATGTTTGGTTCTCTAGGCAATTCAAAATAATCATAGCACTGAGTCTCCCCAAACTTATGGAGACTTTCCCAGCCTTCGATTGACCCACTTAAACAAAGAATACTGCCCTCCTCCCATCCTTCCCTCAGATACAATCCCAGAATCTGCTTTCAATCAAACAACGAAACTGAAACTAATATTGCTCATACATTCCTTGACTTAGTCTGGTTTGTGTCCTGAAAGTCAAACTCAAAGTCAAAGTGGGGATGCACTCAGTATACTCAGTCAAAACATAAGAAGGAATACAGATAATGGGTTATAGTTGGGTTTATAGAAGGAGATGAAAAAGTTACCTCTCAGTTCCTTACCTCCAGAACTCCTCCTTAGTTTCGGCAGAGCTCCCGCAATCAATGGGTTGACTCCCCACAAAGTCTTGCTACGGTCCTACGGGTTGCAATCCCGCCTGCCGCCTTCCTCTCGTCACATGACCATAATGAGAGTAAGAAAGACAGAATGAGGGGTTTGCGACTCTCGAGATACAGGAGAGAGACTGACTCAACTCGCATGAGAGGGCCTTAATACTTTCATGCGCCTGAGGGCCCCGCAATGATGGTCTGGATGCTCAGCAGCCGGCCAAACCAAAGTCAACCCAGCAGGCTTTGTCCTCTTTACACCCTTTCATAATCGCAGCAACGACCCCCCTCTTTCGGAGATCTAAAGCACTTCCTAAGGTTGCAGCGTTGTTCTTCGTGATCAATCTGTCGCCGCCCGGTTTAAAGACATTGTGTTCACATGAAGTCCGCCCTTTATACTCTGCCCGAGTGATGGGAGGATTTTGCAGCAAAGCCCAATGTGAAAGACACAACAAAATGGCGTAGCTCATAAAAGTACAGCAGCAAGGCTCTGCCTTACGTCACTCTTAACACTTTGAATGAGTCAAGCCGAGTGTTTCTTCGGCAAGGACGTAAAAACCTACACCGCCCTCCAGCTGCTCGCACCCACTGACCCGCAGGTAAGCCTCCTCGGTCTCTCCTTTTCTCTTCTTACAATGGACGAACGTCAGAAGTTCGGAACGCAATTCTCACCGGGAGCCAACAAGCCCAACGTTGTTTCATATGGCAGAAAGGTATTGATACTCCACCAAACAGCGAATCAAACTACCGAATCCGAACGTCAATGAGAGCACACTTCTCACCACCACGACTATGGCCTATGTCTCTGCAGCCCTCCTACTATCCATTGCTTTAACGCACAAGCTGTATGAACTGACAACGCATCCGTTGGCATCAGTAGTAGAAGTCGAAGTGCATGCAGACTCCTACGTGGCAGGCCCACGCTATCACCAGTCAACAGGTAAGTTTCCAACGTTCCAGGCTTACTTCGGCTGCCTCCGCGATCGACGGGATGGGATGCCTCTCTAAAAGTAGGTACGTCTCTACGCCTACTGCCTCCCTCATGCCTTTCTACCTCTGGAGCCGGTTCCAACGGCAGGGCCCAAGCGGATTATGCCCCTCTCTCTCTTGTCGCACTTGTGTGCCTTCATATACACGCCGCTTATCTGTAAGTATCTGGTCACACTAACGGCCAGGTCCAGTCAGCAGCATTCAGTTTTCTGCCAAGCACGCAGAGGAGTAGAGGGAGGTTACTCCTATCGATAGGATGAGCAACACACCAGTCAGCGGGTAAGTCCCCAACCTTGCGGTCCGCCACACACTACTTCAAGCGATACGAAGTACCAACTCGGAATGAATCTGCCGCTAGGACATGGAAGATTCGCCGCTGTTGCAGTATTGCGTACAACTTCAAATGATAAGGTAGGTCCGACTCTCCATCTCTATCTCCCTTATTCACACGTTGCTCGACCCTGAGCATAGCTTTTCGCCATTAAGCATGCAGAATTAAAAAAAAAAATATTTTCCTAAAATGCGAGAAGATACATAACACTTTTTTTTTTTTTTTTTTTAAGCTTGGATTACTCTTTTGGGTCCCCCTTCCTAATTTTTTTATTGCACTCGATTCCATCAACAATCGAGTGAAAACTCTATTTTTCTGCTCCCGCCATATCCCTCCTTCGTGCAATTTTTTTGTCTCCTAACTCTAATCCTACTCCAATAATTCGAGAACTAACGATTCCGTTGAAATCGCCCTATCAGAAAACTCCGGAATCTCATCTTTCCCCATCCGTTTTTGTCGAGAAACGGGCGAGTTATCCATTTTCTCACTTACCATCCTCGTTGTCCGCCATAACCCCAAGCACACCCTTTCTTTACTAACTCTCGTTCTACCAACTGTCTCCCTATTCTGACTCCACAATCGGGTTCGCCTAAAACGGTAGGAACGCCCCTCTCCCCGACTGATTCCATCCCCGACTGACCATGCCACACACTCTTCCGTTCCCTTCTTCCCGTCTCCTTCATAGCTCCACGCAACGTCTTTCTCATCTATATCTAATTTTATTACCCCAACACTAAAACTAACCTCACCGAGCGACCCGCCTCGGGGCAAAACCCCAAGGTCGGTTCCTTCCTCGCCCGATCTCGATGAGGACCGAGCTCGTTGTCCATCTCCAACTGCGCCCAACCAACCTCTTCACCATCTCCAACTTCGAACGCATCTGGCTTGAAAACGCGCCAGATTCATCCGCCTCCTCGCTCCGCTCTCCGTCTGCGCCCGATTGCCTGTCGTAGTCCCCGACCCTACGACTGCGCAGCAAACTTTATCGACCGCCTTGTGCTACCCCGAGCTCGGAGGAGGAACCGGCTACTAGAGTGTTCGACTTAGCCCTTCTTCTTACTATCAGCCCGACAAACTTTGTAGCCCTTGTCACTGCTCCGCCACAACCTCTTTTTGTGGTCTTAGCACCCGTCGCCACTGCGCTATCGCTCCGCCGTGGCCTCCACTGTGCTGCCCCGCTGAGCTCTCTACTCGCGCCAGCTGCCTGTGTTTGCAGCTTATGGTCCGAGAGCAGCCCGCGGACAAGCTTAGTGCCCACGGCTTAGAGATATGTCGCTGGTCTCCGCCAAGTAGCATTAGGCGGAGGCCGCCGACGCTCATGGGGGGAGAGGGCCAGAGGGGAGGAAAAATGACTGGTCCATCGAGGAAGCCCAACTCCGATGCTACCGGCTGGCACCTCGCCCGTATCGCCCCTGCTGGTGGGGGCGGCTCCCGCATGCTCCCCCGCTCGAGGCTTGAGCACGGATGTGGCTGCCACGGGTTCTCCGTAATACTTTAGTGGGGTAACTTCGGCGCAGTCACGAAAGCAGTTTGTAGTCACACTCCAGGCTACCTCGTAAATACAACACACCCCCACTCAGCCTCACCAGACCCAAAGCGTAGGTCATATACATTCAGCATTACCGACCCTTTTGCCTCAGGTGCAATTACAAACTCAGACCCTGACCACACCGTAGTTTTCTCTCCTACCGCGTGATAGAGGACTTTCGCCAGCATCATGAACTCACTGACCCATCGGACGAGGCGCGCACTCAAGGTCCTCGACTGTCATGACGACCCTTAACTCTGACGCCACGTCTGAATCAAGAAAACGTCGGAGCCTAAAGATAAAAATATTATAACAAAATATGTTTAAAATTTTTTAGCCGTCAGAATATGACGACGAGGGAAAAAGGAACCACTAACACCACTCTGGCTACGCCGATGGCAAAACCAAGGGGGATAGCCCCACCGGGCCCTCACCCCCCGAGGTCCATTCGCGCTACCCTGATATCACCGCATTGTCGCCGCTCGACCTCGATCCCAAAATCTCCCTATTAAAGGTCCGACGTTGTAACCAATAATGCTAGACCCAAGTCAGGGTTTAGTTTTGATGGATACCTAAATAAACGATGTCGAGCGACGCGTAGATCTACCGAAGAGTTTTCAAAATCACACTTTTGTCGATGTCGTCCTCCATACGTACGCACGAGTCACTGATAAGTGCATCAATCAAACGACAAAAATTTGTTTAATCCTAACTTAATCAAATAAAAAAACAATCATGTCGGCGATCACGCCGATCCTTCAGTCATCAACAAATAAAATCACACGCGCCTCAAACCTGCGCGGCCACACACTCTCTGCTCTAATCAACCATTCAGTCAACGTTAACCACAGACATTGCAGCATCTCGCGCGGTAAACCTAAACTTTTAAATCAAACTTATTTCCTGTCACTTGCAAGAACCAGTGCGGATACCCTTGTAAGGGTATTCACACCGACACCGCCCATTGCCCCGGTAGCGGGGCGGTGCAAATCTCCTGACAACACACCCGACCTCGTTAGGGGTACCGGAGTGCTAGAGCTCTCCAACGGAGGGCCCAACAAACTTTAAAAATCCAACTGGGCTCTTGTTTGGGACACTTCGGACTTTTGCACGTGCTGGCACACAAGGTGTGTTGGCCTTCATACGCACAAGGATTGAGAGGAGAAAACTTCACACACGTATGTAGCAGCGAACAGATATATTGCATGCAAAAGGACACGATCAAGCGAACGTCACGCACACACAGATGCACGGGTTAAACGCACATTAAGCCGATCAGAAGGAAGGAGCGTACATCGTTATCATTGGATCTTCGTCATCGCCATCATCGTCATCATCATTGTTAGCACACGTGGTCACGCTGAATAACAGGGGACATATGAACGCACGCACACTCGCAAGCAAATCAGGCGAGTTGTGCGCGCCAGCATGCAGCCACGTGCATTTGTGCTCTAGTAAAGGAGAGCGAGCGCATCTGCGCACAGTCGCGAGCATCAGCGCGCAATCACGAGCATCAGCACTCAGTCGTGCGCTACCACACACCTAGGGGGGGAGGCTGCGCATCAGCGTGTACCCATGCGTCAGCAGCTGCGCCCACCAGAGTGTAGTTGCGAGCTACCTCGCGTCGAGCGATGGAGGCCGTTCGCATGAGCGCTTCCGCACGCCAAGCGGGGGAGGTCGCGTGCCACCTCGCGCTGAGAGGGGAAGTTGCACACATCTGCACGCTACTGCGCACCAAGTGAGGGAGGCCGTTGTCGGTGCGAATACCCTTACAAGGGTATCCGCCCTGGTTTTTTAAATGACAGAGAATATTTTTTTACTTGAGCCTTGAGTGCAACGTGCAAGTCGCGACTGTAGTATTTTTACGCTGACTAAATTTTTGACAGGAAGGAGAGAGTGTATGAGCACGCAGTTTTGAGGCGTGCGTGATGTCTCCTATTGATGTTATAGAGCTTGCGCATCCGCCGGCCAACTTTTGACTTTGATTAGACTATGACTAAGTGATCCTTTCCGTTGATGTGACCATGGTGCGCGTGCGCTCATATGGACGACGACTCTGACGACGGTGCGTACGAAGTGAACGGTGCGATAAAAAAACGGAACGGGCCTCTGCTCGGTAGACACGGGAGCTTGACAGTCGTGGGTTTAGTTGCTAGACCAGGGTATAACCCTGGAGTGTTTTAGTAAGCCCGTGCGCCACGCGGCACCCGTTTATATAGGTTTCCACTAGTGCTAAACCCAGCATTGGGCCTAACACTATTGGTTAAGGTGTAGGACTTTCATACTGTGGATTGAGGGATCTAGATTGGGGGGCGCAAACATTAGAGGGTGGAGTGGTAAGAAGGAAACCAAGAGGATGAGGGTCTGACGAGGTTATTCTCCTCAGCTTTGCCATCAGCCTCGACCTTGGGACCGACTGGTGGGACAAAGGAGTGTCGATGGTTCCTCCCCCTCGGTACGGATTCCAATTTTTTGTTTTTACCTTTTACACCGATTTATTTATTACTAAGGGGCAAATTTCTTTATTACTAAATAATTTTATCTTACTTTTATTTTATTTTATTATTTCAAAGTTCCATTTTCCTTTGGGGCACGGAGACGGTGTCCGTGCCGAGACCGGTCACAAGGCCAACGGGCCTAACTCGGTTGGTATACCCCTGAACTGTTGAAATACATATCCATTCTCATATCTGATTTTACACAGTCCCACTGTGGGACTATCATTCGTCCTTCAGGACATCTGTTAAAATTTGAATGATAAAGGGGAGATTAGCATGGCCCGGGTGCTATTCAGAATGGTAGACCCAATGGTATCGGGTCGTTGCTTGCTCATTCTTGGTAGGTTATAATCGAGTCGCTCCTCTACTTTACCTTAAGGAACAGGGTCAAGGTCGCGATGAAGACGAGGAACAAGAGCATGAGGCTGACATAGACGGATACTAGGGAAGAAAGGAAGACAAATAGAGGGAAAGAGAAGGCGACAAAGAAACATTCTCAGTCGAAGAAAAAAGCGAAAGGATAGACTGAACCTAGGCCATGTTTCACGCCAGAAGAAGGGGGGGTGATGGTGAAAAGGATAGAAAGAGGAGGACGGGTGTTGAAGAGGCTACTCACGCTACAGCGGTAGCCTTGCTTCCCGTCTTACACAGTCGTGATTCAGAAATTTGCCACGGACTTTGTAGCAACTCACCTGCCGAATCAATCGGCCTCGAAGAAGGATGGTGCCGAAGCGCGTGACCTATGCTCGACCGTCGTGATAACCGCCTCGTCATCATGGTCACCTTCGTGATCGTGGTCTCCCTCAGGTAGATCGTCTGCGACTTATTGCTTTCCGCCATCGTGTTTCAATGGCTGCTTCGAACCTGCTGTCATGAACGGGGTGGTCGAGCGGGAGAGAAAATGGGGGCTCACCTGGTTGCAAGGTGGGATTGCACAGGCTTCTGTATACGGAGGCGCTGCCGTCATCAGTTGTGGTCGTTTTCTTGCCGATGTAGCTCTTCCTCCCGATAGTGCATCCACCTGGCCGAGGTGTTGACTAAAATCATCAAGAAGCAGTGGGAAGGTGTGCGAGCACAAGCACGAAGGTAGTGCTTATGGAGAAGCAAGGGAGATGAGATTAAGGACGACGAAATAGAAAAGAGGACATAAAAGTTAAGAAAACAAACTCGTGAAGTTGGGAGTAGAGAGAGAGAGAGTTAGTCACCGCGGGAAGAGGGGTACGTCCCTCGAAGTACTAGCGGAAGTTTTCATTCTTATTTAAATACATTTTGGTAAGTTGGAACAATGGACTATAGTCACACACTTCATCCCACCGTCGTAACCTCCCCTTCTATACAAGCCCTTCATCCGCTTGGCATTGTACTATTATGCGTACTCATTGTGTCGCGCGCATTTATACTGCAGTCTACCATATTCCGCGATTTGTTTGTAGCTTGCGTCTGGCTCGTGACCTTTGCCCACCCCTACTTCTATGAGACGTGGCCACTTTCAACAGGCCGCAGTCAACTGACATCGAAGGAACCTAGCCAGAGCTTCATGCCAAGGGCATTATGGATGGGCAGGACAGTTAGAGAACCACGACCAGACTTGAATCGGAAATCAGAAGGAGAAGGGAGTTTACCAAAATCAGATACAAGAAAGGTTTGAAGGCAGAAAGCTCTCCTTTTGTTTCTTTGTTCTTTAGTCTTTGAGCCCTGCATGGGACTCGTTTTTAGGAGGATAGCAGTCCCGTTTCTTCGGGCTCTAAGTTGCGGATTGTTGAACTGTTGTTGCTAAGAAGCATATCGGCGGTGTACTACCATGGATTGCAGATGTTGCTCTTAAGCGAGACCCATACTGTCGTTGTTATCAATAGTGGCATAGCTACTATGTCCATGTTCTAGTGTTCAAGAACTTAAAGAAGTTGTTGTTATAGACTAGGAGGTGCAACTACTGATCTCAGGCGTTGTTGTTGGTACGCCGAGTTTGAAGGACTGTTGTATATTTTATTGGTCTGCTCTTTATTTCGATGTGTTGCGTAATGCATTGTTGTGAACTATCACCACGTAGTGTGGTGCTTTGCTATGCAAACTGTTGTATTTGTTGTACTTGTTGTTGAGTTGTTGCAGTACTTTAGTGCGCACGGGCGTTGTATATTTACGGTACCCTTGCGATATATTCAGTGTGCATGTGCCTCATGTTTGCTGTATTTTGTCGCTGGGGCTGCGCGACGCATTGCTGCGTTTGTTGTACTTTACGTAATGCATTGTTGAGAACGGTGCAGTGACACTTCTGTTTTGAGATTGTGCATAGGAATATTGTCTTACTTTGCACACAATACCTTGCGGAGTCCTTGTTGAATTCAACTTGCGTTTGATTAGACCACGGGAGGGTTGTGTTTAATTCAAACTTAACATTTAGAGGAGTAGCAGCGGTTGGATAGGAACATGCGATATTGCGACTAGAAGTGGTGATCAGACTTGGTAAGGGGGTTACCGTTGCGACTTGGAGATTCGTCATGGAAAGTTGCTCTGCGTTTCGGCCTTGATTTGACCATCTTACTGTGACTTTTGGCCACCATTGCGGGGCCCTCTAGCGTATCAAGGTCTCAAGGCCCTCTCACGCGAGTTGAGTTAACCCCTTCTCGTATCTCGAACATTCGAAACCTCTTATTTTATCCTTCTTAATCTAAGTCTAGTTTATGTTCAGAGAGGAAGGCGGCAAGTAGGATTGCAACCCACAAGACCGCAGCAAGACCTTGTGGGATTGGAACCTTTTGACTGTGTTATGTCGCTTTGTTGCTTACTCCAACCGGACAATGTGACTTCGGTCGGGTCTGGCTGTTGTTCTTGTGATGATTTACCAGTTGAAAATGTTTAAGAGTTGGGTAATGTGGCTTCAGTCAGATCCAATTACATATTTTTTTTAGGGAGGTTTTGACTGATGACTAAGCAATGTATCTTCGGTTTGGCTTAGTCTAAAGTTGCTCATATAAAATAAGAGTATGAAAATATGACTTTCTCTATAAATATGTTATAATCTTATTATTTTAATAAAGTTTGTCAGACAATGTGACTTCGGTTTGGCATGAGTATAGCTTATCACAAAAAGGAAGGAAGTATTTAATTAAAAATATAATGAGTGTAACCTACGGGAGACTAAGCAATTTGGTTTCGGTTCGACTCAACCTTAATCTTCAAAAAAATTAAAATTTTAAAAATATATTATAAACAAATGCAATGTTAAGCAATGTGGCTTCGATTAAGCAATGTATACAAATGCAAAGGTTAAGCAATGTGGCTTCGATTTGGTTTAACTTTTTTTTTACGTCATATGTAAGCTAGGGTATTGAGGTTTATCTAATTGAGAGATGATGAACTACTTATGTGAAAACAAGTTGGGTTTCTTGTAAGAGTACTTACCCATTGTGGTATGGGCTTGCATATCGTTGACTGAGAGTTCTACTTGTTATGAGCCTTAGTTTTGATAGGTAACTGCTTTAGATGTTCGCCACATGCTAGAGTTATAAAACTTAATTCAAGTTCTGCATTTTTTGAGTTAAGTTTATTTTTCGTATTTGCCTTTGTATATATCTTGGAAAGACATTTTTGCTAAGGGAAATGCTGCTCAAATTTCTACAATCCAAGGAGTTCGTCAAATTAGCAGTCTGAGCTCTCAACCAAAAATTCGAGCTCAGGTTGAACCCTTGATCTCCAAGTGAAGTCAAGGGCATCTACCAGCCCCACATAGCTCAACTGATCAAGTTCATCCACTAGAAAAAGGACATGGCTTATTTTCTGATGTTAGTGCATCACGGGATGGTTGTATCCAGCCCTTCCCTTGTTTATCTGCTATCGCTAAGGTCCAACCTCGGCAATGCATTTCAAACTCAGAATCAACTCCCTAGCTGGTTTACTGCACATAGTGCAGAAAACCACCTGAGAACCTGGCTCCGACGACAGTCAGGTGCACACATACATCGCTTTTCAGCAGCCACGTTTTCTCTCAGTAACGAAAAAATAAGATAAAAGAAAATAAAAATAAAAATAAAAATAAAAAACCCTTCACGTCATTTCATAGTGTCGAACTAGATTCAAGCTCAATAGGGTCTTCTCTATCTCTCATCCTACGAGCATCCGCATCCGACATGCTAACCATACCAAGTTCAGGCACCAAATCGAAGTTTGTTGCCCGTTTTCCAAAAACCAATGGGCGCAGACTTCGACAAATCGAGAAGGGGGGGGACTCTAAAAAACGTATGGCGGCGTATACTTTCATGCCCTAGCGACATATTCATTCGATTTTGCCCATCCTATCATTGGGAAAGCAAAACGTTTTGTGCAAAGTTGGAGACTTACATGTTCGTCCGTTGTGTTGTAGTCACCGCCAGGTAGGATCCTTTCCCTCTCTCTTTCTCTCTCTCTCTCTCTCTCTCTCTCTCTCTCTCTCTCTCTCTCTCTCTCTCTCTCTCTCTCTCTCTCTGCGGATCTATAGTCCCATGTTATATCGGTAGATTCGTTCGACTTTGCACATTGTGTCGATAGCAGCACCAACTCGTTCGTCAAAACGAATGGGCAACTTAGTAAAACCATAATCGAGAAAAAAAAAGAAAAGAAAAAAAAATCTAGAAGAAAAGAATCTAAATAGAAATTCAACTAACGAAATTCTAGAGCAAATCTAGTAGAAGAAAACCTAAAGAAAATCTAAAAAGGAAGAAAAAGGAAAAAAAAAAAAGAAGAAACATAAACTTACCTTGCAACAGAAAACGGGCGTCAGCGCCTTCTGGGGACTTCAAATCCCGTTTAACTTCTGATTACGCCAAGCGGCGCTTCACATCCAATTTAGTTGTAGGTTGTTGTTTTTTTTTCCGATTTATGTGTGTCATCCTTGCTCAGGGGCCATGCCAAGCTCCGCGCGGCTGATCTCAGCCTCACGATCTCATGGATGGCACGATCGAGACCGGCCGCGCCCGAAAACCTCATCAGAGGCCAGCTCCAAAAGAAGGTTGCCCAGGGAGGCGCTGTCGGATTCATTCCCCGTATCTGCGGCATGACGGTATGATGAGTTATCCTACAGGGCTCGCTCCTATCACGATAGTGATAGGAGCAACGCTTCTATAAGAAGAGCTTGCCCAGTTGCTAGGTTGCTCCCACGTAGCCTAACAGAGTCTGGGCCCCGGGCATGCTGGCAGGTCAATCCCCGCCTCTTTTCTCTTGGTTGGGCGTCGGGCCCCCTGGCTAAGTGCTCTGCCTTTGTCATCCTGTAGTAGGCCCCCGCTCGGCCTTGTCGAAGTACAAAGGCCGATCGTGGCTTTAACGGAGCTGTGCTTTCACGCGCAGGTCTTAATTACCCTTATAGGCTCTGAATCGCGCGGCTTAGCATCCGCGCGTTCTTATAATATGTATAAAATTATATATATATATATATATATATATATATATATATATATATATATATTTCTCTCACGATCTTACATTTGTGCGACCTTACCAAACATGGGGAGAGACCGATCACGCCGCTGGTTCTTGGCGCCAATTCCAGATATCGACGGCGCCAGGTCCTTAGGCTAAAAAAATCTTAGTCTCTCAGTCATAAGTCATGTCTGAATAAACTTCCGCCGGATAAAACAACCTCATCAAGTTATGAAACCCAGGTAACCCTTTACTAAGTCGGACATCGTCCGACAACACCGGGCAGATACTCTTGTCAGGGTTTTTATCCCGACAGCAAGACCTACCCTCTTCTGCATCCTACGGAGAGGAGGGGTAGGTGGGTTTCGACCCTTAGTAGCGGTTAAGCGCTGCTGACCCCGGGCCTGGGAATGAGGCTCTATCATCGAAGGCCTCGAAACAGGTCAAGCGGTTTGACTTTGACAACTGTCACGGACCTCAACGTCCAACTACAAAAATTTATAAAAACAAAAGTAAAAATAAGGGATCTATGTCCTTCGTGACATCTGTTAAAATTGGAACGATACAGAGAAGACTACTCGGTCCTTACACATGTTCAAGATAGACCACGTGAATACTCAATATATAAATACAAGAGGAAATTAGGCATCAGGTGATCACTCTTACAGTCATAGTGTGACTTCTTTCCAATTGTATACATGATCGCAGACAAAGTCAAATCCAGAGTTCGAGCGACAAAGCATACATGCAATCAATTCAAGGATTCCACATCGACAAACCACACACTACACGGGGTGAACTTCAATCACTCTTCGCCCTCACACCCCTTGCCTTATTCACACAAGCCCCAGTTTTGTCCAACCTTTTAAAAGAAATCAATCAATTCGTTTTAAATGTTCATTTAATAAACGTTTTGGTAAGAACCCAAAGAAACAATTCAACCTACAGGGGCTAAGACCTTAGGTTGAGTATCGAAAATGAATTAGAGTTGAGTCGGAAAGCGATCTGTTATCAAAAGATAACATAAGATGATCCTAGGAGGATCAACTTGAGGCTAGTTAAGCCACAAGATAATATAAATGAACACAACCCGCAACAAAGTATAGGCCAATAACCAAGCTATGCTTGAGTGAGTATGAAATACTCTTACCTTCTTACCTTATCTATGATACTTGTATAAAAATGTCAGAAATTTCGACAGTATTTCCCCTAAGAAAGGTCAGACTGCCAACTTTTTAAGGTTGAGAGCTCAGGCTGCTACCACTACCTCCCTCGACTATATAAGCATCCTCTCTCTCTCTCTCTCTCTCTCTCTCTCTCTCTCTCTCTCTCTCTCTCTCTCTCTCTCTCTCTCTCTCTCTCTCTCTCTCTGCGGATGTACAGTCCTATGCTATATTGATAGATTCGTTCGACTTTGCACATCGTGTCGATAGCAGCACCAACTCGTTCGTCAAAATGAATGGGCAACTTCATAAAACCATAATCGATAAAAAAAGAGTAAAAAAAAAATCTAGAAGAAAAGAATCTAAACAGAAATTTAACTAACGAAATTCTAGAGCAAATCTAGTAGAAGAAAACCTAAAGAAAATATAAGAAGGAAGAAAAAGAAAAAAAAAATAGAAGAAAATAAACTTACCTTGCAACAGAAAACGGGCGCCCCTTAAAACGGGCGTCGGCGTCTTCTGAGGACTTCAAGTCCCTTTCAACTTCTGACTACGCCAAGCGGCGCTTCACGTCCAATTTATTGGTAGGTTGTTTTTTTTTCTCCCGATTTATGTGTGTCATCCTTGCTCAGGGGCCATGCTAAGCTCCGCGCGGCTGATCTCAGCCTCACGATCTCATGGATCGCATGATCGAAACCGGCCGCGCCCGAAAACCTCATCAGAGGCCAGCTCCTGCAAAGCACAGGGAACGTGTTCGCGTTCCTTCATGTTCGCGCGAACGTGTTTGCGCGAACATCTCGCGAACATGTTCGGGCGAACATAATTTTTTTTGTATATATATATATATATATATATATATATATATATATATATCGTCAAATAGAACATAATTTTTTTTGTATATATATATATATATATATATATAAGTCGGTGAAACTCCGACGAAACAGTTTGTCACAGCCCCTCGTTTGTTGTCCTCTTCTCCCTCTCTGCCTACGGTTTACCGGGCAGTTCTATTTGACGATATATATATCGTCAATCAAATAGAACTGCCCGGTAAACCGTAGGCAGAGAGGGAGAAGAGGACAACAAACGAGGGGCTGTGACAAACTGTTTCGTCGGAGTTTCACCGACTCATCAGGAGGCTGAACCCTCAACAGTCTGCAGAATCCCCTCACTGATTACACTGTAAATGATAATCTACCTCAACCAAAATCAAAGTAGACTATCACTCACCCACACCAGATGGAAAACTCTACAGACTGTCGGTTCACACCCCATCACAAGCCAGCAAACATCCACGAAACAAAGAAAGGTTTTTTATTTTTAACTCATGATTGGATACGAATTTGAACATGACTCCAAGGCAAAAGTTGCTTGTATAGTTATTTTACATAACATATATTTTTTTCAGATTTTTCTAAGAATGTTTTTTGTTTTGTTTTTTTTAATATTTTTTATGTTCGCATTTGGACGCTTGTTCGTGTTCGGGCCAACATGTTCACGTTCACCTCCGAACGCGAACACGGTGCTATGTAGGCCAGCTCCAAAAGAAGCTTGCCCAGGGAGGCGCTGTCGGATTCATTACCCGTATCTGCGGCATGACGGTCTGATGAGTTATCCTACAGGGCTCGCTCCTATCATTATCGTGATAGGAGCAACTCTTCTATAAGAAGAGCTTGCCCAGTTGCTAGGCTGCTCCCACGTAGCCTAACAGAGTCTGGGCCCCGGGCATGCTGGCAGGTCAATCCCCACCTCTTCTCTCTTGGTTGGGCATCGGGCCCCCTGGCTAGGTGTCATGCCTTTGTCATCCTGTAGTCGGCCCCCGCTCGGCCTTGTCGAAGTACAAAGGCGGATCGTGGCTTTAACGGAGCCGCGCATTCACGCGCAGGTCTTAATTACCCTTATAGGCTCTGAATGTTCTTATTTTAGGTAAATAGGTATAAAATTATATATATATTCCTCTCACGACCTTACATTTGTGTGGCCTTACCAAACATGGGGAGAGATCGATCACGTCGCTGGTTCTTGGCGCCAATTCCAGATACCGACGACGTCAGGTCTTAGGCTAAAAAAATCTTAGTCTCTCGGCCATAAGTCGTGTCTGAATAAACGTCCGACGGATAAAACAACCTCATCTAGTTACGAAACCCAAATAACCCTTTACTAAGCCGGACATCGTTCAACAACACCGGGCAGATACTCTTGTCAGGGTTTTTATCCCGACAGCAAGACCTACCCTCTTCTGCACCCTATGGAGAGGAGGGGTAGGTGGGTTTCGACCCTTAGTAGCGGCTAAGCGTTGCTGACCCTGGGAATGAGGCTCCATCATCGAAGGCCTAGAAACAGGTCAAGCGGTTTGACTTTGACAGCTGTCACGGACCTCAACGTCCAACTACAAAAATTTATAAAAAACAAAAGTAAAAATAAGGGATCTATGTCCTTCGTGACATCTGTTAAAATTGAAACGATACAGAGAAGACTAGCATGGGAAAAAATATATATATATATTATCTCGATTTTAATTCACTCGGTTCTTACGCACGTTCAAGATATACTACGTGAATACTCAATATATAAATACAAGAGGAAATTAGGCACTAGGTGATCACTCTTACAGTCACAGTATGACTTGTTTCCAATTGTATACATGATTGCAGACAAAGTCAAATCCAGAGTTCGAACGACAAAGTATACATGCAATCAATTCAAGGATTCCACATCGACAAACCATACACTACACGAGGTCAACTTCAACCACTCTTCGCCCTCACACCCCTTGCCTTATTCACACAAACCCCAGTTTTATCCAACCTTTTAAAAGAAATCACTCAAATTTTTTTGAATGTTCATTTAATAAAAGTTTTGGTAAAAACCCAAAGAAACAATTCAACCAACAAGGGCTAAGACCTTAGGTTGTGTATCGAGAATGAATTAGAGTTGAGCCGGAAACCGATCTGTTATCAAAAGATAACATAAGATGATCCTCCTAGGATCAACTTGAGGCTAGTTAAGCCACAAGATAATATAAATGAACACGACCCGCAACACAGTATAGGCCAATAACCAAGCTATGCTTGAGTGAGTATGAAATACTCTTATCTTCTTACCGTATCTCTGATACCTGTATAAAAATGTCAAAAATTTCAACAGTATTTCCCCTAAGAAAGGTCAGACTGCCAACTTTTTAAGGTTGAGAGCTGAGGCTGCTACCACCACCTCCCTCGACTATATAAGCATCCCACTGCCCCTAGTTGTCTCAAACTTGTGAGGCAATGATGTTGTTCATTTGCTAGAAAACAAATGTTGCATCTGTTGAGGGGAAATGCTGCTGAAATCTTGTGTTGAGGGAGAAGGCTGAGGGAGATGGTGGTCTGCAAGTAAGGGGGAGATGCTGTTGGAGAAGTAGTGGAGGTCTGCAGGAAGTTGAGAGTGGAGGAGAGGCAGCCATAGTCAAATGCTGAGAGTTTATTGCCTCACCCTTGTGTTTGTACGGAGGTCGCGTGACTCAAGGTGGAAGGGGAAAAGTGTTGCTGAAATTGCGGCACAGCGACGAATTTTTATGACGTAACGGGGAAGGAGCTTCCGAACTCCATAGTAGACTGTAAAGTGAAAGGGGGAAAGTGCTGCCGAAATTTTGGGTGATCGACAAGGTGTGTGAAGGTGGTGAAGAAGGTGGCTACGGTGGATGAGTGAGTGATCGGCAAGTAATGGGAGTAAGAGAGGTAGTGAAAGGAAAATACTCCATGATCGTAGCAGAGCACTCCACAATCATCGTAGGACGTCAATGGTCATAGCCATAAGCTTGGTGGCCGAATACTTGCAGCGTCGGCAACGTAGCCGCAAGGAGGTTGGGTTGCAGTGCGACTTGGTGGCGAAGTCTTGCAGTTGTAGTAGGAATTGCAACACAAATTGCTGGTAGTCGGCGGCCATTTGTGTAGAATCGGCAGTCATAGGTGGTGAGCGTGGTGGTTATAGTCGAAGGAGGGCCGTTGTTATTTTTTGAGGATCCACGGTGCGAGCGGTGTTGGTGTTTGGGATCGTCCAGTGCGACGGGCAAGAGCGTGGAACCATATGAAACTCGTGTGTGAGAATACCCTCTTCAAGGGTTATCTCATTGATTTTTTTTAGTGGACTTGGTCCTTGATCGATTGGGTGTTTAAAAAAGGGCGTGGGCCATCATTCAATTGGAAGGCCACAACTGGTGAAGTTGTGGGCCATGCATTTTGGACTCAGACGACTTCTATTTTTTTTTATTGGCATATTACTCGGCTTTCTTGAGTGAGTCGGATCAAACTTCACTCAAGGTCAACTAATTGACTCAGATTTCCCTTTACACCTATGTGAACCCACACTTTGCTTGACCTAGTTTATTTTCAATGTTCGAAAGAAAAGGCAGAGGAAAGTAATGCGAGTCATGCATGTGAATGAAAAGGTCTAACTTGAGTATGAGATTGTACTGATTTCTTTTGTACTTGTTTTCTTGGCATTTTGTGCAGGTAGGTAGAAGGATATTTGCAAAGGAGATTGATTATGTCTATTTGAGAAAAGAGAAAATGATTTTTTTTTTTTAACTTCTTACCTATCTGAGTGTTAGAAAGGATTCGTTGTTTTTAAAAATATTAATTATGTGGGAACCGTAAAACGAATTTGATTGTAATAAAGCAGATAAGGTCAAACAGACTTAGCCTTTTCACGGGAAAGTTGACCCTTTCTATCCCAAATAACCTTATCATCTTGTACCTGTCTAAATAATTCTCGTTTTTTATCTTTTCTATTTTTTTTCCGTCTAAGTTATTTTAGACTTAGGAAAGTAAAAACAGTTAAAACCTACTTGCGGTAGACACATTCCTTCTCTCTAGGAAGCATCCAAGGTGGAGGTTCGTATGTTTTCGGAGTTGGCCCTATTATCGACTCGGGTGGACCCGAGTCATCGGGGGTGGTACTTTGCCGACTCGGTGGTGACCGTCCAACCTCTGAGATTCGGGACTTCGGGCTCGGGCAAGGGAAGGAGTATCCACATACCATTTCCTAGAGGGATGGGTGCATGACAAAGCAATGTGGGCTAATCTTTTTCAAGTCATGGGCGACGTGGGTGTTAATTTATGTTCTTGCAGGTGAACACCTTAGGTGTCACCGTTAGAATTAAAAGTTGGACACATAAAAAGCTCCAGCCCAGAAGAAGGAGTTGGTAATGAAGGTGATGGTTCTTTTTGTGCAGTGATAACGACAACAATTTTATTTTTAGTAACCTAATGATGAAGATGGATACTTAATCATTCGAGGAACAGAAAAAGTAATGATTGTCCAGGAGGACAAAGAAACCAACAAATGTTTTATTCGCTAAATGATACTTTCCTTCAAGCAAGCTACATATGTTGCGCAGGTGTGGTCAAACCGATATTCAAACTTAAGCCAGGAGCCTGACCACTTGTTGATCTGCATCGTAACAGTGAAATATACTTGCAGAAGTCACTCATGGCAGGGTTTAGTAGGTGCGTCAACGAACCCACCCATACATTAAGTGTTAGGTTGCACCTTTCAAAACCGTTTCGTCGAAAGGGGCCCTCCGCTTTGGGAACGACATTATAAAGGTCTGTTCAGTTATATAGGTTGGGAAAAATAACTTTGGCATATCATCTCATCAAGTCAAAAACCGATCTTACGTGATGGATGTAAAGTGTATTGATTTTATTTGTTCCGTTTTCAAAGAGTTGTAAAGGGACTAGGATTATTTTGTGGGTTTCACGCTTGGTTGAAACCCCCCTAGTCAACCGATGTTCGATTGTACTTAGGAAACCAGGGCCCTAGGGAACGGACGACGTTAAGGTTCACTTTGACGTTTAACCAAGCGTACCTATACTGCAGCGAATGAGTAAACGTCCATCGGCTAACCTACCTCTGCAACTGCACGTAAAAACTTTCACATGTGGGTCAGTAGCTCGGTAGGGATACGGTGCTAAGGGTGGTGACAACCTCTTAGGGAAAGCAAGTTGTACCTCATGGGAACCTATCATGTCGTAAGGGGCCATGGGAAGTACAGTTGGTGCACTCGGCTAGAGTGGCGAAGAGACGACGTGACCACACCTGTCTCGGTTGTTCTCGACGCTATTTTGCGTCGTTCCTAAGTTGTCTCTTTATTTTATTTTATTTAACTCCTGCATGACATGGCCGGGAGGGTTCTCGCTTTTGCGAAAAGGCAGGAGCCGATGCGCTCGACATTGCAATCGCATTCGTGATTGTCTAGCATCGAGGGATTAACCCCTTAGGACGCGTGTCAGCTGACACTTGGGTGTCGAAAATAACCCTCAAAATCCTTAAGGATCGCATGGTTATGAGAACCACATAGTACGTCATGAATGTGACCACTTGCATATTCATGCATGACTGGTTGATATGACAAAGTCTACGTTGCCACAATTTTTATTCAGAGTCTTGCGTGCAACACCTACCTATTTCTTTCGGTGAAAGTTATGTATCAAATGTGAACAAGGGGCTAGGCATGATTTGCGTACAGAGTTTGACTTTATTTTTGTAAAATGTATCACGTGGTAAAATTTGACCGTCCTAGTCGACTGGCGTAGAATCGCGTCTGAGAGATCAACACCTCAGATGATGATTCTCGCACGGGTCTGATTCGAGTGTTAACCACACGTACCTGTTATGCTACAGCGAACGAGAAACGCCCTCGGTCGGGCGACCTCTGCAATTGCATACGAAAAACTTACGTACGTGGTCTGGTAGCTCGACGGGGATACGCCCACCTAAGGGATGGTGAAAGCTCCCAGGGGTGAAGGTAAGTTGTATCTCGTGTGACCCTATCATGTCGTAGGGATTCGCGAGAGGCATGGTTGGCGCACTCCGCCGGAGTGGCAACTCTATGCGACGAAGTCCTGCAATTTTCTGTATGACACGACCGGGAGGGTCCCCTCTGTGGAACCGATGCGCTCGACGCTGCTCGCATGAGCGCCCCGAGCAAGGGAGGCAACTCGCATCAGCGTGCAGCTACGCGTCGAGCGCGGGAGGTTGCGCGCATTATTTTTGGCTGGTCTGCCCCTAGGTCGTCGCATTATTTCGGGTTGGCTTGCCTGTTGTCCAGAGGAATGGGGCAAATAACATAACTATTACAGATGGCGATTTGGACTTGAAGATCATTACACAAACCCGTGAGAGATGCAGAAACGGAGAGAGAAAAAAAAAAAAAGTTTGTGTGTCAGTCCTTGGATGGAGATGGGGGGGGGGAGGGGGGCAAGTGAGTTGAGATACAAATTAGAAGGTTCATAACGAAATTTGTCATTACAGTAGGTCACTATCATTGTATTCTAGAGAAAGAGAGAGACACACACACACACACACACACACAAACAAACAAACGGAGATAATGGTTGTAAAATAGGATACTGAAACAATGAGTGTACAACATGTGTCGTATTATTTATGATACAATATTGTAGAATCTGTTGTGTACAAAACATTGACTTATTAAGGAGTGAGCAACATTCACTATGTCATGTGTTAACACCATGATGTATAAAAACCTAACATTTTGCACAGGGAAAAAGTTCATCGAAGAAAGAACACAAATCGCTTCAACTACTTTGGTGTAATAATCGCATAGACAACTACGTACAGTCTGAAGATGAAAAGATTTGGCTGACGAACATCACCCACAACCCGCAAATGTTATTGGTTGTCGGCCCTACGAGGTTGGTAATTGCGTGCCACTTCTTGTCTCAAACTTACATGTCTGACAAATTGTGTCACGTAGTAGTCAATTATGCTTATAGCAAGGCAACAAACCATATTATTGAGGTTCCCACACGCGTCCATTCGTAAAATGAGTTACAGAGAATTTGGTGGAGGTTGAGCACAATGACCCAAATAGTCGGTCGCTCACAGCTTTGTGAGTATCAAAAGACTAAATAATACAAAATGAAATTCAGTCCATCTCCAGCGAAAGTAAACTGTATATATATCAAATTGTTCCCTCTCTCTTTGTCTCTCATCCTCCTCTCCGACCCCCCATATTTTTCGACAACGTCATCAAAACGTTGTGTGAAAATGTTCAGTGTCTATTATATTTCAGGAATGGGCGAAGACTCAAAGATTGACAAATATAAAAACACGCTGTATCGTGGTATGCTGGCGGATGAAGACATATACAACACATGTTTTATAATTAATGTACTTCGCTGTTATCTTCCTCTTTTTCTGCAGGTCATGATCTGTGGTGAAATATCCGGAATTTATTATACTTTCTTACATGTACAATGACCCTACATGTCATGACATGTTCAATGACTTATATGAAATATCATCATCCTGCTAGAAAGATGTGCGTTGTTTTCTCGATTTCGCATCTGCCACATATAAAATTGTTGTACTCATATGGGAAGCAACCGCACCACTGCACAACCCGAACAGAAAGTGAGAATTTTTTTCCAACAACAAGCGCAATGTTCAACAATTGATCAACACACTTCCAATAATTTTTCAACATGTTTTAACAAACAGACCAACAGTTGAGCACAGTATACTTTGTTTACACCATATGTGATCAGCGTTGAATTCCTTCACTTTTGGTGAACCACGTGACACCCTACGGGTCAAATCGCTAATTCACATAGTTCCAACGATTTATAAATGGTGTCCATATGTGATAATCCTGACACAAAAACTGCTGCAATTTTTATGTTGCCGCCGATGACAAGAGGGCGCCAGAGCGCGATGGAGAAAAACAAAGGGGTTGAGGGTCCTACACGACCATCCCCCTCGGTTTTGTTGCTTGTTTCGACTGTGTCCCGACCGCGGGGTAGGAGGGGTGTCAAGCAGTCCTGTTTTTTTTTCCCTCATTTCCTGATCCCGATCTTATTTTTATTTTATTTAGTCTCGTTTTTTTATAACAGAATAGTACTGGCCTCGGGACAAATAATGAGACCCAAAAGCATAGCTCAATGGGTACACAAATGAACGGTTCGAATGCAGACCCGAGTTTTAGCTCTACGGGTTGTAGATGAATAGAATATTACAATCCTGAATTACTTTTGACCGGTTGATCCAATGATGCCATCCACAAAGGTCTTTGTACGGTCACAACGCTATCCTTCGGGAATAATACAAAGAAGACTGGCACGACCCATGCAACTAGTTTCGAGGCTGGTCATGCAACCAACTGCCCTAACTTTGTTGGTACACCCATGAATTGTTGAAATATGGACTCGAGTTCGGGCCCCACTGAAATCAGGCGAATGAGGCTAGTTGGCCTTTATGACGCAGGTGAAATACTGTTACTTAATGATACTCGTTCCGTGAGGTGAAGCCCAGGCTCGGTCTTTGCCTCTCGATCCAAAGTGCAGGCCCTCGAGGGTTGTACGATCCAAACGAAAGACGTTGTCAGGCAGGGACTTTCGCTGGGACAACACATCTTTTAGAGGGAAATGCATGTGTCCTAAGATAAGCTCAACGAATACGGGAGTCTCGTGAGGGGTAAAAGGGGGCGAAAGACTGATCAAGCGGTAAAGTAGTTGGTTCCCACGGAAGTTTCTTTGGGATAACTAGAACTGATGAACAATTTCATCAAGCTGTTGTAGGATCTTCCGCTATCGAACGCAGCATTAGCATCGAAGGAAAGAGACGAGAACACGAGGGTAGCAAAGGCAGAACATATGGGTGAATCTGGCATGGATTCTCTCCAGATACATTTAAGGAGGGAGATGGTGGAAAACAGGTTGGACGCAATTGAAAGTGCATAACTCACTCGTTCTTTAGCGGAATCGGATGAGTGAAAGTACGATATTGCGGTTTCTAAGTCAGGCGAGTATCAGGGTCGCATCAGACTAGTGAATAGAATCATGTATGAGGAGTCTGTAGAGAAAGGGAGTGCGCGAAGGTTACGTGAGATGGATATGGCGGAGAGGACGACACTTAGCTCATCCGATTATTGACAGAATCTGACGAGCAAAGATGCAAACTCGGGGTTTTAACACATTGGGGATTGATTGGTTGCGGCATATGATGATTTCAGGCATCGGATTGGTCGGTGCGACCACCAGAGCCTGCGTTTTTCTTTTTTGTTAATAAAACAAGCAGTGATGAATCTTCCTCTTCCCAAATCTAAGGGAAAATTCATTCTCATTTTTCGCATATGGTGGGTAAAGGTCGGACACTTGCCGACCTTGTCTCGTTGATCGTGCTTGCCACATGTGTCCGACGTTCTCCCTCACAGTTGTCAGCTCGGCCTAGGCGCTCTTCGTGGTATTCGCCATCATTATCGTGCTCATAATGCCCGTCAGAAACCGCTAATTGTACTCGATCTCGAAGTGGTTCCGGTGGTCGTAGTGCCTGGTGGGTAGAGTTTTCGGCGCTGGTCCTCGTAGTGGCCATCTTCACTTCTGCGGGTTGACCATTTCCTCCAGGTGGCCGCGGTCTTAATGATGCTCATCTTCAAAAAAATTGGATCGAGGCAACACTGCATCATGTTGGTCTTCGAGTTCAGGGAGCGCTGCATCTGGTTGTGTCCTAGCGGAAAGGAGCGAGGCACACTGCAGTGCATCCACATTCGTCATTGTAGTCATCATCTTGAATTTTGTGTGCTTTGTTAAGATGCTTGCCTTCGTGGTTGCCCTTATGGTATAACCATTCTAATCTCGTTTTCGTTCATCGTAACGAATGTCTTCGAGGTGGTTATTTTTGTCAGCCCCGTGGTCGTCAACGACATTGTGTTTCGTTATACTCCTCTCTATAGCAGTCGTCTAAGTGATGCATATATCATTGGCATTATCGTCTTGTACGATGTTAATTGTAACATTTGTCTTCTTCATGGTGGAGGTCAAAGTGGTGATCGTCTCCATTATACCGTATATCTCCCTATATTATAGGAAAAGATTCATTCTCATTTTTCACATTTGGGAGGATGGTCGAACAATTGTTTAACGTGCTCATCACTTAGGTTCCACACATGATTTAACATGGTCATAGTGCAGCCCGTCGTGATTCAGATTGTGACCTTTATCCAAATCAAGGCGGTCGACTTCGATCGAACGGGCAGAAAGAAATAACAATGAGTCATGTGTATCTTTCCGTTTTCTAACGAAAGATTTATTTCCATTTTTTCTACGTTTGGTGAGTTTTAAAGTGCAACCAATAGCTGAGCACTTGGTACATCACGACAAGTTTTTTCACTTAGGTGCTGCTTGGTCATCATGAGGCTCCATGATTATGGTGGCATTTTTATCCACCACGGTGTTCAGGCATACCCGTGGTTTTCACTCCAACCATTTTATTTTCTCCTTTAGATTGAGTCTGGCGGTGTCGAAAATCAAGCGCTCTCGGGGATTGGGATTGCAGGAGAAAGAGAGGGAAGGAGTGAGATTTAACTATTTCATCCAGAGGGAGATTGATGTTGCTCATCGTTGGAGGCAAAGTGAAAAGGAAAGGTAGTTACCTGCTAGGAGCCGAAACTGTGTAACCCACACGTTGCTGCATTTTAGCAAAGTGTTCTTACTGCTGCAGTAATGAGGGACTGCTACGCTGGTTGGGTCCTCATTCCCCAGTCCTCGAGTTTTGCTTGAGGTGTACTACCTTGCTGAGGTTGGTACGATCGTTGTCACTAACGTCAACTGATTACCCTTCTACTGTATATTTTCGAATAAAGTAGTTGTGTGACCGCACCCTATGCGTTGAGCAAGAAGGGAACATTAATTGTAGCGTTGGTAGCGGCGAGTATATGCCTTGATTGACCATTGAGTTGCCACTTTGGCTGTTCATCAGAGTGCTGTCAGTGCATTTCTACCTTTTTTATAATTTGATTTATCTGACTTTCACAATTATTTCTTTAGCAAAACTTGAGGTATTGTGTTTGGTCGTGGGTTGACCGTCTTCATCACATTTTTTACCACCATTGTGGGGCCCTTAGGCGCATTGAAGATTATGAGGCCCTCTCTAGCGAGTCTGAGTGCACCCCTCTAAGTGGTCCATTTGGTTACGAGAGAAAGCCGGCAGTCGGAATTCAAAACCCGTAATCCGCCCGAAGGCCTTTGTGGAAGGTTCGCCCCACTGATTGCGGGAAATCTGTCGGAACCTAGATGAGGTTCCGAAGGCAGGGAATCTTCACATATAACTTTTTTTTCCTGTGTGTGTTTATTGAAACCCCTATCTTTCCATATCTCTATTATGAGTGATGTGTATGCATGCACCCTTATGATTTTTGTGTTTTTTCATAATCCAATCAGCCTAAGTAAAAAAAATGCATGCATGAATCTCCAATCTTATTTTGTGATTGAAATCATGCTAAGAGATGAACTGAGGGAAGGTGGGAGGAAGGTAGTATCGTATATGTTTGACCGGGTTGATTAAAGGATGAACATTGTTTTTAAGCAAAATGACTCAGTGCTATATACATACATATATATATATATATATATTATATATGGATCATACATTGTTTCTAGTATAATGGTCTGGTTGCTGTGTTTATTTTTTAGAGTTTGTCTGTCTGATTTGCGAGGTCAAGCATTGTTCCTAAGTAGAATGACGTTGTCGGGACAGAAACCCCTGTGAGGGTGCCTGAGTTTTTGAAGGTCGGACACTGTCCGACTCTCTTCATTGAGGAACATGATGACATTGACGTTGCCAAAGGTTATTCAGACCAATCCTATAACTAAGAGACCTAAAGCTTGACGTCGATGACGTATGACGTCGTTGACGTGTGACATCACCGACGTTCGTTCGAAACAGGGAGAGTCAGTGGTACGACCTATCGTCCGTGGTCCCCGGCAACGGCGCCAGGGTCACAGTAGCTCGGCGGGGATACGCCCCTAAGGGTGGTGACAGCCCCTTAGGGAAGGTAAGTTGTGCCCCGCGGGAACCTATCTTGTCGTAGGAGACCGTGGGGTGTACAGCTGGCGTACTCGGCCGGAGCGGTGAAGGGTCGACGCGGGTTACCGTGTTGTCCCCGAGTTGTCTCTGAAAAGTTAAAAGGCTAAGTTTCTCCTGCGTGATGCGGCCGGGAGGGCCCTCGCTCACGCGGGGGCCAATGCGCTCGACAACGTGGTTTATCTGTTTGTTTTTGGGTTTTTTTTACTCAAGTTGAACATTGTTTTTAAGTAGAATGATCTAACTTTATGCTTTCGTGACTTTGAGATAGATTGAACATTGTTTTTAAGAAGAATGATTCAGTCTTTTGTTTCATTATGAGGGAGGATTTTTGTGAAGGGTTAAGCATTGTTTCTAAGCATAATGACTTAGTCTGAAGTCATGCACGAAGTGCAAACTGAGTATACATTCAGAAATACTTATTTATATTTACATGTGAACATATAGTTGAACATTGTTTCTAAGCATAATAGTATAACTTAAGCCATATCACTTAGGAAATAAGTAAAGTTGGTTGTATAATTGGAAGTAAACTAGGCAAACGGAACATTGTTTCTAAGAAAAATGGTTTAGTATCATGCCCATATCATAAGAAAAGTCAAAGAATTATTTATGTTTGGTTATTTAAACAGTTCAGGGCGACGAGACATTGTTTTTAAGCAAAAACCTAGTGACATGCCAGAAGAAAACAAAAAAAAGTTGTGCAACCTATTCGTGTATGATCTAAGGCATGATGAACATTGTTTATAAGCAAAATGATATAACGTCATGCCATCTGTAAGATGGGCAAATGGTTAATTGGAGGATTAATTAATTATCTTATGTCAAAGCAACTTGGGATCTTGGTGAGAGAGTTACTTTATTTGTATGTGTCTGTTTGATTATGGGTCTAGTTTGACTTGTCTTCTGATAGGTAGCAATTTTAGATGCTCGCCATGTGCTGAAGCCTTAAGAGTTAGGTCAATTTTAGTTTTTTCATAGTCAAGTTGTCCTGATTTCATATCTGACTTTGTATAAATTTTGAGAAGTCACTTTCGTTAGGGAAGTGTTGCCGAAATTTTTACAATCTAAGGAGTTAGTCAAATTTTCTCTTTGCAAAATTCAACTTTTGTCTTATTCATATATCTGTCTTAGTATAAATTTTGGAAGAATACTTCCCCAAAAATAGTGTTGCCCAAATTTTTACTAATTCAGGGAGTTAGGCATAACTTGACTTTGTAAAGTCGAAGTCGTATTTCAGATTTCATATTTAGCTTAGTATAAATTTTGCTGGAAAAACTTGGCAAACCACCCTATGCAGAGAAGGCGTTGCCAATTGTTTTTTTAAATTAAAACTTAAATTAATGAGGAATTAAAATATGATGTGATATGAGGTTTATTTGCCATAAATTTAAGTATGATTTTGGATACTCGTTTGTATTTCGTTACAAATACTTTTCATTTTATTTGATTCAAGATTGACTAGTTTCGGTATGATCCTACATGGATCATTTTTTTTTTTTTTTTTTAATAACAGGCCGGTTTATGACTCAACTCAAACTTATTTTCATGACCCAACCCAAAGACTTAGTCATTGTGGTTTATTGTGTTTATTGAGGTTTTCACCCATACTTCTTTTAATGATAATTTTAGAAGAACTAAGTATTGTTTTATAGAAAGTTGGGTGATGGTTGAGGTTGTTTGTGTAAGGCAGGGTGTGAGTTTCCGGGAATGGTAAAATTGACCACATTTGTGTCTGGAGATATGATTTTTGTCTGTGTTTATGTTTTATGCAGGTTAATGTTTGAAGCTTGATGTACAAACCATACTTTTGAGACAGTGAGAATGACAATCACAAGCTGCACGATGTACATACCTGATGGACTATCCTCTACCTTTTCTATTTTTTTCTCGACTGACGATGGATATGTGAGTGTTAGGATGTTGGTTTGTTTATTTACTGAATGATCTTTTAGTCTTACTTTTTTTGTTTTATAAGTTGAACGTGGAGGTCCGTGGCAGGTATCAAACTTAAATCCCTTTACATGTTTTAAGGCCTCTGAAGATGGTTCCTCTTCTCATAAGTCAGGGGCATTTTTGTCGTCACAAAAGGTTGAAGCTTGTCTACCGTTCCTCTCTGCAGTGTGTAAAAAATGATAGAACTTACAATCACATTCACGATTGTCTAACGTAAAGAGATCAACCTCTAAAAACGCGTATCAACCGATACTTGAGTGTCGAAAACGACCCCCCAAATCCACAAGTGGTTAACAAGGGCCCCCACTTTCAGGCCCTAGATAACGGATTTAAAACTGGAATATGGGTTCGGAAGTCAAATTATATGTTGTTGTTGTTGTTTTTTGTTTGTTTTTGTTTTCGTTCAAGGTTGTTGTGTGCCAAATTTTGTGTTATTTGGAGCACTGAAATTTCCTCTGTTAAGATTTCTAAAAATTTTCAAGATTTACGAAATTGAATGCTGGCGAGATTTTATGAAAATGTATTTTTGCCTTGATGTTTTATATGGTTTTTTTTTTTTTTTTTT